>CM036772.1:2843129-3443129 GCA_020796225.1 Arion vulgaris | reverse complement strand
CTTTCCTTGGCTCTAGTACCTGATATCTTTTTATTGTTTGCTGTTATTGGTGGTTGGTTGTATTCCATTCACATTTAATGTCCAAACCACTGCATTTGTTGTCTTTAAATATATTCTGTGCATACTATTAAACGTAAAGTAGTAAGTAAAGGAACCCTTTTTCATACCATATGGAATTTATATTGGGGAGGAATAGGGTGTTAGGTCTGTATTTTTCATTGACTATCGACACACTATGGGTGATGTGGTCAACATTACTCCGGCCTCCTTTACATCCCAGTTCTCGTCCAGGTACAGATGGAGATTATTCAGTTATTCCATAGAGAATGTGGAATATTTTTCCGTCTGTAACGGCTCTCGGTCGACTCAGCCACATTTGGGTACCAGAAAAACAACAGAATAAAGAGAACTTAAAATTAATTTGAGAAGAATATGAACATAAAGTTTTGAATGCATGTGTTTGGTAGACTATGATCCTATAAGTTTGAATGATGTGTTTGTAGACTATGATCCTTATAAGTTTTGAAAGCATGTGTTTGGTAGACTATGATCCTTATATGTTTTGAAAGCATGTGTTTGGTAGACTATACTCCTTATAAGTTTTGAAAGCATGTGTTTGGTAGACTATACTCCTTATATGTTTTGAAAGCATGTGTTTGGTAGACTATGCTCCTTATAAGTTTTGAAAGCATGTGTTTGGTAGACAATACTCCTTATAAGTTTTGAAAGCATGTGTTTGGTAGACTATACTCCTTATAAGTTTTGAAAGCATGTGTTTGGTAGACTATACTCCTTATAAGTTTTGAAAGCATGTGTTTGGTAGACTATACTCCTTATAAGTTTTGAAAGCATGTGTTTGGTAGACTATACTCCTTATAAGTTTTGAAAGCATGTGTTTGGTAGACTATGATCCTTATAAGTTTTGAAAGCATGTGTTTGGTAGACTATGATCCTTATAAGTTTTGAAAGCATGTGTTTGGTAGACTATGATCCTTATAAGTTTTGAAAGCATGTGTTTGGTAGACTATACTCCTTATAAGTTTTGAAAGCTTGTGTTTGGTGAACTATACTCCTTATAAGTTTTGAAAGCATGTGTTTGGTAGACTATACTCCTTATAAGTTTTGAAAGCATGTGTTTGGTAGACTATGATCCTTATAAGTTTTGAAAGCATGTGTTTGGTAGACTATGATCCTTATAAGTTTTGAAAGCATGTGTTTGGTAGACTATGATCCTTATAAGTTTTGAAAGCATGTGTTTGGTAGACTATACTCCTTATAAGTTTTGAATGCATGTGTTTGGTGGACTATGCTCCTTATAAGTTTTGAAAGCATGTGTTTGGTAGACTATACTCCTTATAAGTTTTGAAAGCTTGTGTTTGGTGAACTATACTCCTTATAAGTTTTGAATGCATGTGTTTGGTAGACTATACTCCTTATAAGTTTTGAATGCATGTGTTTGGTGGACTATGCTCCTTATAAGTTTTGAATGCATGTGTTTGGTAGACTATACTCCTTATAAGTTTTGAAAGCATGTGTTTGGTAGACTATACTCCTTATAAGTTTTGAAAGCTTGTGTTTGGTGAACTATACTCCTTATAAGTTTTGAAATGTTTTTGGTAGACTATGATCCTTATGCCGCTAAAAAAAAAGCTTGTAAAAATCAATAATAAATAATATATATTTGCGTGTTTGGCCGCTAGACATTGCTGATTTGTTGAGGCGGAGATCGGAGCACCTATGGACATGTCCGAGTGCTATGATGATAGTCCTCTAATAACTGATATATTTACTACAGGAATTTAATAGTAAGTGTTGTGAATCACGATTTTAAGAAAAGATCAAACTTTGACCGTTGTAAATTATTATAAATAGAATATTGATTAACTCTCAGTATACGCAAACTAGAGCCTCGATAGCACAGTGATTAGTGCACTTGCTTAGTAGACTAGGAGTCTAGGGTTCACTTCCATAATTGAACCAGGTCTCTTAAATCAACCAAGCCCCAGTTTGATATCACTGAATCACCAGGTCTCTTAAGTCAACCAAGCCCCAGTTTGATATCACTGAATCACCAGGTCTCTTAAGTCAACCAAGCCCCAATTTATATCACTGAATCACCAGGTCTCTTAAGCCCAAATAAGCCTCAGTTTGATATCACTGAAACACCAGGTAGTAAAATAGTCCAGTGTTTATTGTTTTTGCTTGGGATGTGGTTTGTGTGAACATTGGTGTTGCCATGAAGGTATCTAATGTGGCTTGTCGTATTGTAGGAGTTAAACAGAGCAGAGTATTAGATCAAACAAAACAACTTTAAAAGTTGAAATGTACGACAGGGCAAAACCATATTCAAATAGTGCACTTAAGTGTCTGAAATGTTACAAATTGTTTTTACTAAAAAAAAACAAATAATAATATTATGTATTTAGTTTTAAATAAAAAAATCTCTTCTATTTTGTTAACTTTGTTGAAATTATAGAAATACAGAACGTTTTGAATTGTAAGAGAGAAAACAGCCCAGCTTTGAATACCAGAATCTGGGCTGCCCAATGAAGCGTGTGGAATATTGCATTTTACTGTACATAATTGTGGTAGGGAGGTGATTTCTTTGTCATGAAGTCTCATAACTTTATCGATTTTTTCCAAGTTCAAGAAGTCTACGATAGGAGCCCTTTGGTTACTACTGTACACCATATCATTTTATGGTCTTCTATTCTAAGATTTTTGAACGCAGAATAGAATTGGACAATCGTAATGAATCTTCACAGTAGAACATATTTCACTTTAATAATATTTTATCAATAAATATTTTGACATATGGAGTTTTATATTTGCTGTCGTCATTAGTTTTTTTTTGGTCACTGCTGTTTGTAAGATAATAAACAACAGAATTGATATCCTTGATAGATAAAATAACTCTTTGATGTCTATTTGGATGTGTTTCTTTGATGTGTATTTGGAGGTGTTTCTTTGATGTGTATTTGGAGGTGTTTCTTTGATGTGTATTTGGAGGTGTTTCTTTGATGTGTATTTGGAGGTGTTTCTTTGATGTTTATTTGGAGGTGTTTCTTTGATGTCTATTTGGAGGTGTTTCTTTGATGTCTATTTGGATGTGTTTCTTTGATGTCTATTTGGAAGTGTTTCTTTGATGTTTATTTGGAGGTATTTCTTTGATGTGTATTTGGATGTGTTCCTTTGATGTGTATTTGGAGGTGTTTCTTTGATGTGTATTTGGAGGTGTTTCTTTGATGTGTATTTGGAAGTGTTTCTTTGATGTGTATTTGGAGGTGTTTCTTTGATGTGTATTTGGAGGTGTTTCTTTGATGTTTATTTGGAGGTGTTTCTTTGATGTTTATTTGGAGGTGTTTCTTTGATGTGTATTTGGAGGTGTTTCTTTGATGTGTATTTGGAGGTGTTTCTTTGATGTGTATTTGGATGTGTTTCTTTGATGTTTATTTGGAAGTGTTTCTTTGATGTTTATTTGGAGGTGTTTCTTTGATGTGTATTTGGAGGTGTTTCTTTGATGTTTATTTGGATGTGTTTCTTTGATGTGTATTTGGAGGTGTTTCTTTGATGTGTATTTGAGGTGTTTCTTTGATGTGTATTTGGAGGTGTTTCTTTGATGTGTATTTGGAGGTGTTTCTTTGATGTTTATTTGGAAGTGTTTCTTTGATGTTTATTTGGAGGTGTTTCTTTGATGTGTATTTGGAGGTGTTTCTTTGATGTGTATTTGAGGTGTTTTGATGTGTATTTGGAGTGTTTTTTGATGTTTATTTGGAGGTGTTTCTTTGATGTTTATTTGGAGGTGTTTCTTTGATGTTTATTTGGAGGTGTTTCTCTGATGTGTATTTGGAGGTGTTTCTTTGATGTGTATTTGGAGGTGTTTCTTTGATGTTTATTTTGATGTGTTTCTCTGATGTGTATTTGGAAGTGTTTCTTTGATGTGTATTTGGAGGTGTTTCTTTGATGTGTATTTGGAGTGTTTCTTTGATGTTTATTTGAGGTGTTTCTTTGATGTGTATTTGGAGGTGTTTCTTTGATGTTTATTTGGAAGTGTTTCTTTGATGTTTATTTGGAGGTGTTTCTTTGATGTTTATTTGGAGGTGTTTCTTTGATGTTATTTGGAGTGTTCTTTGATGTTTATTTGGAGGTGTTTCTTTGATGTGCATTTGGAGGTGTTTCTTTGATGTGTATTTGGAGGTGTTTCTTTGATGTGTATTTGGAGGTGTTTCTTTGATGTTATTTGAGGTGTTTCTTTGATGTGTATTTGGAGGTGTTTCTTTGATGTGTATTTGGAGGTGTTTCTTTGATGTTTATTTGGAGGTGTTTCTTTGATGTGTATTTGGAGGTGTTTCTTTGATGTGTATTTGGAGGTGTTTCTTTGATGTTTATTTGGATGTGTTTCTTTGATGTTATTTGGAGTGTTTCTTTGATGTTATTTGGAGGTGTTTCTTTGATGTTATTTGGAGTGTTTCTTGATGTTATTTGGAGGTGTTTCTTTGATGTTTATTTGGAGGTGTTTCTTTGATGTTTATTGATGTGTTTGATGTTTATTTGAGTGTTCTTTGATGTTTATTTGGAGGTGTTTCTTTGATGTGCTATTTGGAGGTGTTTCTTTGATGTGTATTTGAGGTGTTTCTTTGATGTGTATTTGGAGGTGTTTCTTTGATGTTATTTGGAGGTGTTTCTTTGATGTTCTATTTGGAAATTGATTTTTATTTTATTCTAATGGAGTGTTTCTTGATGCATTTATTGCAGTGTTTTTGATTATATCTATACAGAAATTGATATATTTTCTAAGGAACTCAAACTGCATATCAGTAAAGATTATATCTACATAGTATATTTCAGACATCAAACGACATGAGTGCCTAGAAGATAATTTTGGGGAATGGTGCCTTGAAGAGAGAATGAGAGGAGATCTGAAGACGATAATTGGGCAAGATGTGCATTGACGATCTGGAGACATGATGCTGCGCGAGATCAATTGAGATAGATGTGGGGATAGGTGGGTAGACATGTAGGTGGGTAGACATGTAGGTGGGTAGACATGTAGGTGGGTAGACATGTAGGTGGGTAGACATGTAGGTGGGTAGACATGTAGGTGGGTAGACATGTAGGTGGGGAACATCATAAATTTAACAGGGGGTCTCTGTGGTCTAGAATAAGGGACCCGTCTCTAGCTACGAAGGCACTCAGCTCGTTTTTCGTAATATGTAGTCATATTTTGTTCCAGAGATCCCTGACCTCAATGTAGGTGAGATCTAGTTCCTAGTCCTATCGAAGACGGACGATAAAACTAAGTCCTGTGTTCAAATTGATTACGTAAAAGAATCATTGATATGTTAAAATCAATAATAATATGCTGCAAAGAATCATTGGTATGTTGAAATCAATAAGAATATGCTGCAAAGAATCATTGGTATGTTGAAATCAATAAGAATATGCTGCAAAGAATCTGACTAGGCAACGTTTTTAAAAAGCACAAAAATAATCCCCCCCCAAAAAAAAAAAAACAAAAAACAACTTATACCTTCAAAATGACATCAACGATCCTCACCGAGGCTACAGAATGCATGCAATACCGTCGAGATCTTCCTGTGTAAGAAAGATAGTGGATCACACATGTTTATTCACTCGAAGTACAATAATCTTGGTCCTATCAATCAATCAATCAATCAATCAATCAATCAAATAAAGTATGCTTTGAAACTGGTCTAGTCATTTAGTCAGTGTCACAATATATCACTCCCAACTTCATTTCTAAAGCAATCTTCACGTTTGTTCGAGACCCGAATAGTTTAGTCCAACCAAGTCTCGTATTTCCCCCATACAATAAATCACTTTTCTGTGGTTCTTCTTTGTGCAAAATTGGAATATATTAGTATCCCAAAAAATAGTGTTTAACAGTACTAGTTCCCTATGAAGTCAAACACCGTCAAGTGTACTGTAAACATTTAGTAAATTGGATCGTGCATATATTGCTTGTATATTCCAAGTTTATTGGTTGTCATTGGCGGCCCATTTAAACAGTGGCAAATACGGTCATATACAGTAGGAACGTATGTGTGGGTGTTTGTTTGCGATCGATCTCCGAGGCGTAGCGAGTTGTGCACTATTGTTCATTGTGTCCTCAGGCAATGAACTTTAAACTTTGGCTTCCTGCAGACTTTTTTCTGGTGAATCTTTCTTCTTCTTCTTCATCCTTCGCCTCTAGTGAGGCATATGTCCACAACCAAGGCCATCCAAGCCCACTTATCCAAGCCCATCCAAGCCCACTTATCCAAGCCCACCTATCCAAGGCCATATTTGTTAGATCTCTCCACTCTCTCCCCATTTTCTTGCCTTCCGTCTCAAAGCCCCGTCTCCAGGTGTTCATGGGTCTTCCTTACTTCTATTGCCATGGAAGGGAGGGGGTTCCATCGAGAGCTTGTCTCGTGATTATATAAGAGGGTTTCCTCAGTGTGTGTCCTATCCATCGAGAGCTTGTCTCGTGTTTATATAAGAGGGTTTCCTCAGTGTGTGTCCTATCCATCGAGAGCTTGTCTCGTGTTTATATAAGAGGGTTTCCTCAGTGTGTGTCCTATCCATCGCGACCTTCTGCTCCTTATCTCTTGTTCCACCTGCGGTTGTCCCGCTCCATCCCACAGTTACCTTCTTCATCTTCTTCTGCGTCCGCCCGCTATGAATTGAGACGTAACCATGGCGTCTAGTGTGGCGCTTCTGACTGATGTTTACGTGAAAGCCTGCATACCATTTTATTGGTTTCCTCGCCATACAGCCAGACCTTCTTCGACTTCAGAGGTTTCACCACAGTTACCTATTTATGGTCATGTCATACCATCGCAGATGGAGTATCCTGCGCATGCATCTATTGCGAATGTCTGCAACTTTGTGGTGTTCCCCTTAGTTGTTCTCCATGTCTCCGCTCCATATAGAAGGTCAGCATTTACATTTGATTTAATTATCATTATCTTGTGAACGTTACATTGTTGCTTCCTACAGACTTTCTTCTAGTGAATCTTTCTGCTTAAGTAATGTTCCAGAACTTTTTTTTCAAATCTCGAATTGGTTGATTGATTAATATGACCTAGATGATTGCGCTTCGGCGAGTAACCATGTATGCTCTAATCTCTTTCGTACACAGGAAGATCTCAGCGGCAGTGCACGAACTCCGTAGAACCGTCGAGGGTCTCCCGGTGTCATTTAGAACATAGTAAAAATATTTTGGAAGGATTTTTAAAAAAAATATGTCTAATGATTTTTGCCTTTCAGCCTGCTCTTCTCGATTTTGAACCGTCACGAGTACTTTTGCGTGCTCAACTTGAACACCGGAAATACACTTTGTCGCCCATCTCCGACAGGACTAGGAACACCATCTCGCCTACAATGAGATCAGGGATTTCTAAAAAAATATTCTTTTCGCTCCAAGAGGTAGGGAAGCGAGTGCTCTTTGAACGAGAGGCGAGCACATAACCTCTACGTCACCGAGGCCCATAAATCTCAGAGAATTTTCAGACTTAATATGCTGGAGGGTACTACGCCACAAACTGTGAAGTCTTCTACTTCTGAAGGTTCTTCGCATTGAATTCTGCGACCTTGAAGGTAAGTATAAGATTAAAGAGAAGATCCTTTCAACGTAGATATGCACAGGTCTCTAGCAGACTTGACTACGACGGAGATTACGGACTAAAACATGGCAACGTTAGCAAGACAAATCTGCTACAAGAACAAGGTTTTAAAAGGGTGTTTCCCAGCTCTGAAATGGGAGTATTTCTACATAGCAGGACCACAGCCAACTATAAACTCATGCGACCGGCGGACTCAGGTAAAAATTCTAGGAAATAAGACCACAACTGTCACGTGACATCACATTCCAGTATTGTTGTATAAAGAGGAATTCATGTTAAAATCAATACAACAACAAGCTAAATCAAGTTTATATTATGTAACAAGTTCAGTTTAACAATAAGGAATATGAGTATTATTAACATTTTTGATCAATAAATAACCGTAGACTCCTAGAATTGAGTAAAATTGCAAAAGAGCTTGCAGTGTTCTATCAAACACTTATAAAAACCAGCCCCAATTAAACAGGCATTTTGGTTTTCCCGTCTGAGCTAGTCGGACTAATGTTGCAGGACAAACCGGTTACACCATGACTTTGTTCAGGGTGTTTCCCAGCTCTGAAATGGGAGTAATATAGTTGAATAGTGAGATATAGTATAAACACATAAAGCTAGCAGGACAAAAGAAAATGTCTGGAACGATATAAAGAAAAGATAACAAAAACATAGATATACGAAACAAACATACATACACATGAAGAAATGGAACATAATGGAGAAATTAAAAACTAGAAACAGACGCACACACACACACACAAACAAACAAAAGCGCGCAAACAAACACATACACACATACACACTCACAGATATATAAAACTCGAGAAGAGAAATAACATATTATAGATATAACTGTAAAACAAACGCCATGGATAGACAGAACATAAAGCAAATATAGACATAATAAATATATGATAATACAGATTGCATACTAATTCATTACATCTGTTATTATTATATGTCTTTGTTTTGACATCAGATAAAACATTGGTTATTGGTTACTGAACTGACGTCACATCACTCCAGGCAGACCCATAGGTGCTCAGTCTCTCCCAACAGATATCAAAGGGTATACATACTGATGGTTCATGTGACTAGCTTGTTAAATACACTCCTCTCTCTTCCACTCAAGCATCCAGTTCTATATGTACAACGTTTAATTCCAAACATCTTAAAACGCTGCATAGAATCAACGTCAATTTTAGTGTCTTCATCCAACATGCAGTCGCCAAGAGTTCTCATTCAACAAGCAGTCGCCAAGAGACCGTAGAACATCTCCCTTATCCATCCTAAACTGCACAACAATCGATTCTTTCTATGCTATCCAATCCAGTTTCTTGTTGCCGTGAATACCCGCATGCCCAGGACAATAGATCCACATGAGTCTCTGCAGTTTGGAAACCTTCATTTAATAAAATAAAAGCACAAAAAAGTAAAGAAATTAGGAACAAACAAGAAACTAGACCTAAGTCACTCTAAAAAAATTATTGGTAAAATATTCAGCGATAAAAATAATGACTAAAATTTTGTTTAAACTTACTTGTTGTACCATCTTCATACGAAGGCGTGTCAAGTTGTCTTGTAAACTTTCTGTGTCAGTCGCCATCTTGTGTGTACTGTTACCTAAACAACGCTATTTTGTCCGTTTAAAACCAGTTTTACACAAATGTGTTATCGGTTTGCATCCAAAGTTTTATTCAATGTTATCACAAATACACAAATGCGTGTATGCATCCGTTAGCAATTACTATTACTGCTTGAAATAAAACAATCAAATTAACAGAATTAAATTTCGAATATTGAAAACAACGAAGACATTATCAAAAATGGCGTCTTCACGAGTCACCTCCACAAGAATATATACATGACAACCTCAACAGGTCTTCCACTGTTTACATGCGTCATTTTCTTAACGCTGTTATTGAGATTCGATTTCATATTATAATGTCCCCATTAAAAAAAACACACAGGCTTCTAAATCGATAATTTTGTTCTTTGAGTTGGTACCTGACACGGATTACTTTATTTCTGCTTGAGCGAAAGAAGGCGATATGGAAGACTGAATTATGATAAAGTTATACGTGTCTCTGCATACAATGGGGCGTTAGGGTCTTGCGAATATAATCAAAAACACGGTTCCGATATCAGCAATCCCTAGATAAGGTTAACAGCATAGCAATCGTTAGCTTTGTTAGCAGTAAATAGGGCATGTCAAACATGGCTGAATAACATATTTACATTGCTAATCGATATTGAAATTGGTGTAGGTTCGCTACTAAAATATGATATCTAAGTATCAAATAACTGGAAACTATGCGTGAATCAAGTACACTACTTTTACACGTTCTAAATAACTGTCAACTTGTCTGTGTACTCTTTGAGCTGACTAGAAAGACTTGATTTAAATCCGATTGTCTCTTCTGAGTTTTCTTATTTGCGTCTTTATATACCCCCTTCGTATCGTAGTTGAAACGTATTTTTGTGACAGATATCTATACATATATTTATAAAGGTGGTGGACAAATATGTCATCTACGTCACTGTCTGTCTGTATGCATTACTGACTTACTGAGAATCGTACACAGCTCGGAATATCTTGCCATCCGTGATGTTGAATATGTTGTTAGTACTCCAAGAGTACATGACGAAGGTCTTTCATTACTTCCCCCCTGCCAGCGTGTTCGTAGCGCGTTGGACTGCGAGTGACAAGCCCTCTGTGAGTACGGGTTCAATTCCGTGGGCTGGCAAAAAAGCCAAAGGTTCTCCAGATTTACGGTGTTCGTGGCACCGAACCGAAGGGGTGCGATGTCCATGGCACCGAGCCGAAGAGCTGAAAAGCTCAAGAGCTTCTGGATTTAAAAAAATTACTTCAACGCAAAAATCGTCCACTACGTACATGGGCTTCCACATCAATTTTCCAGAGGGTGGACAATTAAAAATTTTAAAATAATTTAACAAAATTAGTTGGTAGTTTCCTGAGCGGAAATGGGAAAGACTAGATTTACATGAAACTATTTTATCGAAATGTCATTTTACAGGGTGTGCACTTACTCCATTATCTTGACGTATAGACGCCCATGACTATTTCATTAAATAAGCCTAAAGTACGTAGAAGTTGCAATACTTAAACTCAAGAAGACGACAAGCCAGCTGATAAACCATTCGGGCAGTACATATACTCTGACAAATCTCTTCACGTACCAATGTTTTATATTAAAAAGGTTATTAATAAGATCGTTATTGGTTACTGAACTGATTTCATTGCACTCCGGGCAGACCCATAGGTGCTCAGTCTCCCCAACAGATATCGAAGAGTATGTATACTGATGGTTCGCTGGTTAAACACACTCCTCACTCTGCCCCTCAGGCATCCATCCACGTTAAGATGAATGTGATGATAAGAATGATTAGATCATTGAAGAATGCGGTCAGCGAATTTAGAAATGATAACTTTCAACGCTGCACATTATGATATCATCATCATCATCATTGGTCTCGCTGTCTCAGGAGACAATAGATCTTGCGTCAGCTAGTATGTTCTGAGCTGTCTCAGGAGACAATAGATCTTGCGTCACCTAGTATGTTCTGAGCTGTCTCAGGAGACAATAGATCTTGCGTCACCTAGTATGTTCTGAGCTGAATCACAACATTTGTGTGTGGCTGTAATGGCCTATTCTGGAGTGGTACTCATTGTCCAGTTGCTGCAGATAAAACTGGAGACTGTATGTCTTCCGTGTTTGTTTGGACAACATTATGATATATGAATTTGTAATATGGAGTTTCATTGAAAAAAAAACCATTCCTAAAATCATCTTTTAAAAACGTGGCTTTAGTGTGCGCATATTAAGAGAAGTAGGTGAGAAAGAATATGAAAATTAGAAAAAATGACATATTTTAGACATGCATCTTCTTCTTACTTACTTATTTACTCACTTGTTTCCGTTCGTGTGTTGCCAGGGCTAGCAAGTCGACCGAGTTAGGGATCGAGGAAGCTACCTAATAAATACAAAGAGTCTCAGAAATCGGATGTGCTGGCCTACTTGTAAGCGCATAACTGGCACAACGTATATTCGCTCTAAGGCTTAGATATGAATGAAAAACCTGGCATATCCTTTTGAGGACTTAGCCGTCAACAACAGTAAACGAGCCGTCGATTTTCTAGGCACCACTTATATGTTCAGTAGTTTGCCATTGCTTTCTGAACAGTGAAGTCTATTTTTATTGTTCGTAAAAATCCAAGAGAACTAATTTGCTTCCAAATGTGCCCGCCGCAGTATTTGAACTAGGTACGCTTGGGTTGTGATCGCACTCGCTATGGCTTAAGCTACACACGCTTACTTAGGCTTAGACCATACACAAATCACGAGGAGGGGTCGATATGGAGTGTTTGAAGAAGAAGACGGTCTTATTTCTCTCTAGTCTCCGTGCCGCATAAAACCTCAACAGTTCTCCTCCACTTTTCCATCTCTCTGCATGTTTTGTTATTATTAGTTGACATAAGTGTGCTTTGTTATATATGAGTAGTTAACTCATCTTGAGACGGATTAATGCAAGGCGTAAGCGTTAGCCTATCTACTCGAAGGCAAGAGGACATAAATTGGCCCTTCTACCTCCTGCACACTAGGAGCTAGAAATGTGAAGTGACAGACACTTCATGTCCTAAGGTCTGAAAAGGCTACGTGAAATGTTATATTGTATATAGTAAGCCCATCGGACAATCCCCAACATGCAGGACTAGCTGGACATGTTTGATCTCTTCTTTGACCTGTCTGGTTTTATAGCCCGAACAGGAACAATGTTTACGTCGGCATATCTCTCATATTGTGGGCATTTAAAACGAAATGGTTATTTGAAGACTAATCTGAAGGGCATGAAAAAGTCTCTTCTTGATACTCCCAGTATTCTGTGTAGACACTTCATCTCTGTCATGACTAGTTTTTTATCATTTGATGTCAGCCTCCAGGTTTGGCACTTACAGCATAATGTTAAGAGAAAGATGTTTACAATGTTTATGTACTATAAAGATTTGTTTTCAATGCGTTTAGTGTACATAATGTTAAGAGAAAGATTGTGTTGTACAATGCACGTTTAGTGTACATAATGTTAAGAGAAAGATTGTGTTGTACAATGTACGTTTAGTGTACATAATGTTAAGAGAAAGATTGTGTTGTACAATGTACGTTTAGTGTACATAATGTTAAGAGAAAGATTGTGTTGTACAATGCACGTTTAGTGTACATAATGTTAGAGAAGGTTGTGTTGTACAATGTACGTTTAGTGGACATACTGAGACGTTTGTAATTCAAAATTTGTGTTATTTGTCCTATGATAGGAATTATTTTATTGCATCTATGTTTGATTTCGTATAGTTTCAGCATCTTATCTTATCTTAACCACATTTGCAGTGAAGCGTCGCGGGGAGAGCTAGTTTTCTATCTTGTGCCAGGTGTGTTGCGCTTGACGTTGTCAGTCCATGCTTTCGCAGGGACTCTGAGATGTTATCTATCCATCGTGTTCTTGGCCTGCCTGT
Source organism: Arion vulgaris (assembly GCA_020796225.1). Taxonomy (NCBI): domain Eukaryota; kingdom Metazoa; phylum Mollusca; class Gastropoda; order Stylommatophora; family Arionidae; genus Arion; species Arion vulgaris. Next base: position 3,429,977 of record CM036772.1, on the reverse strand, counting down.
GCTCTGCGCCCTCAGTGTCGATTATTATAGGCACGTGATGGTAGTAAATGTGGTTCTATTCTCATTAGATTGCCGAACCACTTGATTCTTTGCTTCTCGATGTACTGTATGCATGGTATAGTACCAACGATGCTTCTGATATTCTCGTTTCTCACTCTATCTCTCCTTGTAACGTTGACAGCTTTTCGTAGACATCTGATTTCACATGTTGTAATCTTTCTTTCTTGTGTGTTTCAGCATCATGGTCCCCTTAAAGGTTACAGTGGTTTAGTGAGAGCAATTATGAAAGTCATAATTCCAGTAAGATGAGGCAGGGGATGTCCAACATGATGGTAGCAACAGGACATTAAGACACCAGTATAACGATAGAAAAAGCAGAAGAGTTGACTAGAGATCAAGAGTCTATCAGAATTGCTGTTATGAGAACAGCATTCTGCAAAATTGCTGTTATGAGAACAGCATTCTGAAAAAGACAAGTGAAAATTGAGAGAAAATGTGTAAATATATTCCATATATTTAATGATTGAACACAATTTGTACACAGTAATCTAGTTGTAAACTCCGCGTTTTATTAGACATTCAAATGACAGACAAAGATAACATAGATTGTTCACACATCATTTCCATTTATGGCGACACGACATTTTATCTGTTAACGCCCTTGATTACTCACATTTTATTTGTTAAGTCCCTTGATTACACACAACATTTTATTTGTTATGTCCCTTGATTACACAAGGCAAGCAAAGGTAACAGTAGAATAACATTTCCCGTAGCCATTTCAGACTTTAGGGTATGAATTGCATACCACTTCACATTCCTAGGGCTTAGTGTGCAGGCGGTAGGAGGGCTACTTCCTTTCCTTACTTGTGGAACATTGAGTGTGGGATTTAACTGCTTGTGGACCAAACGCTACACTATGTAGCTTCAGGCTCAACGCCTTTTTACCAGGAGCCACAGTAAAGGGCATCTTTTATTATTCTTCTTCTTTCGATCGTTCTAAGGCCGTTTTTATCTTTCTATTGTGATATATAAACAGCCAAACATCAGAACGTAATGTACGCGCAACAGCCTTCAGCACCTATTGGAGCACAGTTGCTTATCCTTGGGTGGGGTGTTAGATTTCAGCCAGCGTTTGTTTGCGTACGTTTTCCCGCTAGCCTTTGGCTGTCCCCAGCCGAACCCACAAGGCAGCAGGCTGCCATTTTCTTTCAGGGCAGCGACCCTCAGACGGCCTGCCCTCCCGGGCTTATGAGCGCCATTTGCCCAACAAAACCGGTCGTTTTAATGAACACCTTGGTTTGCCGCCACTCCGGTTTGTTTACGATTTGCTCCGCTAGCCTTTGATTGTCCCCACTCAATCTACAAGGCAGCAGTAGATCCCTGCGAGCGGAAACGCGCAGTGGTTTTGCCTCTGCTGGGCTTTCCAGTTGTTCTGCTGATGTGGGTGGGACGCATACCCTCTTGCCTGCCATGCTCGCCGCCGCAGTGCTTGCCTCGCTTTCCGCGCCGGCCTGCCCTCGATGGGGCCCACTATGGCTTTGCTAACGCTGCTGTCACCTCACCATTTCCGTCAATTCCCACTGGGCTGTCCGACTTCGAGGGACAAAACCGAGTTTCGTCCCATGATGCCCACGTGCAACTCAACTCGACTCCGAGCATACTCATCGACTCTAGGGTAGTGGCTCAAGAGAGAGTATGCTTGGGCTCCGAATTTCGCCACACGAGGGTCAACGTCTCTTCAGTTATCAGTTATATGAGGACTATCATCATAGCACTCCGGACATGTCCATAGGTGCTCCGATCTCCGCCTCAGCAAATCCAGCAGCGTCCAGCAACCCAACACGCCAGTTCGATGTTGATTAATTAATCTCTTTGCATATTTAGTATGTCGTTATTTTCTGGCTGCACCAATATTGACACCCATCTCTTTCAATCTTGTCAGCGAGTGGGATTCACAGCCCTGAAACTCCTGTGTTCGGAAAGACTCTCTCAATGCGTGAAGAATGTCACTTCGATCCATGGCAGCCCCCTCTGATATTGTAGCCAAACCAGCCAATCTATCAGCTCGTTCATTACGCCTAACTCCTGCGTGCCCAGGGACAAAAATGAAGGTGATTTCTCTGATCACTGTCTGTACCAGTACCTCCACCCAGTTGCGTCTCACCATACCTGATTCGACTTTACGAATCATGCTCATGGAGTCACTGAGTATGAAAACACGAGAGTAGTTGTGAGATGCCAACCAGTTCACCGCTTCCGTAACCGCCCGAACCTCCATTGTCAAGCTACTTGTGGTTGTTGCGTAGGCCCCACTGGCCTCTCTTATTATTTTCCTCCTGAGCGTGCTGAAAAAGCCCGCGCACAGCGTTGTTGGCGAATGACTGAACCATCGGTGTAAATAACCACATCTGTATCATTGATGTCATTCAAGAGGAAGGGGCAGACCAAGAAAAAGATGGGTTGATGGAGTTACAGACATCTTAAAACTCCACAATACCACACCATATCAAGCGAACGAGCGTGCATTATCTCGGAAACCAATCATCAGTTATACCTGCTACGTCTAGCGGCAAAAAAGCAGAAAGGACAAAAGAAAGAAAGAAAAGAAGAAAGAAGATTCAAGAGAGCCTCCACCTCCACGTTTAGCAGTGATAGATTATTGTGTTCGCAGTTTTTCTTAATAGATGTAATAACGGTGAAAGCAGTCTGAAATTGAGGTGGCACAGCAATCCATTCCTCTCCTGTTTCAATTCCGGAAGGATCACATATTTTCCTAAGCTTATCTTCCGCCTGACTCAGCCATGATCTGCCTCTCTTGAGTCTACACCCTTTCTCCTTAATAAGTTCTTCATGGAGAGGATGTTCCTTGTTTGCAGTGATTCTTAGATATGATCGAACCCTCCAAGTTTCAATTCTGTTAGCAATAGTGTCAATGCGATTCCTTCTTGACCTCCCAATTATTGCTAACGTCTCTTCGATGCTTTGGGTCGTGCTCCCATCTCTGTGATGGGGGCCAGTGCTTTGACCTATGTGGCCCAGCTTGAGGTTCAACTCGACACCCAGCAAACTCATCGGCGCTAGAGAGGCGGCTCAAGAGAGAGCATGCGCAGGCTCCGAATTTCTCCACACGCGGGTCAACGTCCCTTCAAGGTGTGTCCAACATATCTCCATCTTCTCTTTCTTATAACAGTTGTCACTACCGGTTGACCAGACATTTCTCTGATTTCATCACTTCTCCTGAATTCGTTCCATTTTATATTCATTATTTTTCATAGACATCTATTTTCAAATGCATTCAACTTGCTTTCTATATCTTTAGTCATTTTCCAACTCTCGCTGGCAAATGTTAGGATTGATAAAAATTTGAATTGAAAATTCCTAATTTAGTTGTAATATTATATAGCTTGCAGTTCCATATTTCATTTAGACTTTTAAAAGCTGATGTTGCTTTGCCAATTCGTATCATAATTTACTTTTAACATTTCCTGTGCCATCAATTTTGTTACCTAAATAGGTGAACTGCTCTGTTATTTTTATAATTTTAGATTCCAAGGTGATATCTGCATTACTTGCCATAGATGTCCAATGTATGGCGATGTTGATAAGGGAACTGAATTGAATATTGTTCAAGTTATTTAAAAATATTATAATTATATATTAATTAGAGCTGATGAAACACTAGATATGACAGAGATGAAGTGTCTACACAGAATGATGGGAGTATCAAGAACAGAATAGTCACGACAGAGATGAAGTGTCTACACAGAATGATGGGAGTATCAAGAAGAGACAGTCAGACAGAGATGAAGTGTCTACACAGAATGCTAGGAGTATCAAGAACAGAATAGTCACGACAGAGATGAAGTGTCTACACAGAATGATGGGAGTATCAAGAAGAACTAGTCAGACAGAGAGGGAAATGTGTACGCAGAATGCTGGGAGTATCAAGAAGAGACTAGTCACGACAGAGATGAAGTGTCTACACAGAATGATGGGAGTATCAAGAAGAGACTAGTCACGACAGAGAGAAGTGTACCAGAATGCTGGGAGTATCAAGAAGAGACTAGTCACGACAGAGATGAAGTGTCTAACAGAATGATGGGAGTATCAAGAAGAGACTAGTCAGACAGAGAGGAAGTGTGTGCAGAATGCTGGGAGTATCAAGAAGAGACTAGTTACGAGAATGAAGTGTCAACACTGAATGCTGGGAGTATCAAGAACAAAATAGTCATGACGAGATGAAGTGGTTCACACAATGCTAGAGTATCAGAAGAGACCAGTCACGACAGAGATGAAGTGTCTATACAGAATACTGGGAGTATCAAAAGAAAACTAGTCATGACAGAGATGGGAAATGTCAATGCAGAATGCTAGGAGTATCAAGAAGAGACGGTTTAGAAATGAAGATGTATAACAAATTTGATGCAAATCAGTTCCTGAACTCATCAAGAACAACAAATTCAATGATTTGGTCACATAAGCAAATTACCAACAGACAGTGTGCCTCAAAGAGCAATGTTACCCCAATACACTGTATACAAAGCAAAAGGCCGTCCATGCAAAAGGTGGACCTCAGAAGTAACAGAGGTGATAAAAAACACTATTTATGAAGAGCACACAAATGCCCATTCTAGAAATCTCTTCATATCCTGATGCTGTGAGGCAAAACAACAGGATTAGAGAAAACCAAAAAAGAAGAAAACCAAACATGCTTAACACAGAAAATTAAACTGCATTTTTCATAAGTGTCATCAGCTCTGTGCATCATTAGTCCATAACATTTGTCAATCTATTCATTTGTCTGTTTATCCATTTTTTTAAATTATCTGTTTATTTTCTCTTCATGTTCCATTTGGCTTCCACAAGAGATTTCCATTGTTGTCATTCTGCCACCCTGCTATCAATTGTTTTCCCATGTTAGATCTCTATCTTTCAACTCTCTGTTCACAGTTCTTCTCCAGATTTCCTTTGTTGTCATTCTGCCACCCTGCTATCAATTGTTTTACCATGTCAGATCTCTATCTTTCAACTCTCCGTCCACAGTTCTTCTCCAGATTTCCTTTGTTGTCATTCTGCCACCCTGCTATCAATTGTTTTCCCATGTCAGACCACTATCTTTCAACTTTCTGTCCACAGTTTCTCAGATTTCCTTTGTTTGTCATTCTGCTCTATCAATTGTTTTACCATGTCAGATTATCTTTTCAACTCTCATGTCCAGTTCTTCCCAGATTTCCTTGTTGTCATTCTGTCACCCTGCTATCAATTGTTTTCCCATGTCAGATCTCTATCTTTCAACTCTCCGTCCACAGTTCTTCTCCAGATTTCCTTTGTTGTCATTCTGCCACCCTGCTATCAATTGTTTTCCCATGTCAGATCTCTATCTTTCAACTCTCTGTCCACAGTTCTTCTCCAGATTTCCTTTGTTGTCATTCTGCCACCCTGCTATCAATTGTTTTCCCATGTCAGACCACTATCTTTCAACTTTCTGTCCACAGTTCTTCTCCAGATTTCCTTTGTTGTCATTCTGCCACCCTGCTATCAATTGTTTTCCCATGTCAGATCTCTATCTTTCAACTCTCTGTCCACAGTTCTTCTCCAGATTTCCTTTGTTGTCATTCTGCCACCCTGCTATCAATTGTTTTCCCATGTCAGACTCCTATCTTTCAACTCTCCGTCCACAGTTCTTCTCCAGATTTCCTTTGTTGTCATTCTGCCACCCTGCTATCAATTGTTTTCCCATGTCAGATCTCTATCTTTCAACTCTCTGTCCACAGTTCTTCTCCAGATTTCCTTTGTTGTCATTCTGCCACCCTGCTATCAATTGTTTTCCCATGTCAGACCACTATCTTTCAACTTTCTGTCCACAGTTCTTCTCCAGATTTCCTTTGTTGTCATTCTGTCACCCTGCTATCAATTGTTTTCCCATGTCAGACCACCATCTTTCAACTTTCTGTCCACAGTTCTCCAGATTTCCTTTGTTGTCATTCTGCCACCCTGCTATCAATTGTTTTCCCATGTCAGACCACTATCTTTCAACTCTCTGTCCACAGTTCTTCTCCAGATTTCCTTTGAATATCCACACATTCTTTCCCCCTCTGCTGACCATTATAGAACTGTCATAGCCAATATCTCTTGTGACATATAGCATGCATGCCCAATCCATCTCCATCTTCAGAACTTTGACAATAAGAATTTGAAATGATTCATGATGACTCAATTTTAAAGAAGTGTCGCAAACTATTTCTAGATTGATTGATTGATTAATATGAACATCATCATTGCATTTCGATGAGTAACCATGTGTGCTCCGATTTCTTTCTTACATAGGAAGATCTCAGCTGCAGTGCACAAATTCCGTAGCAGTTGCGAAGGTTCCCGATGTAATTTTGAAGATGGTGACCATATTTTTTGTAGGAATTTTATTTTGAATTATTTCTAATGAATTTAGCCCGGGCAATATAGTGATGTGTTGATGGGTCAACATCCATTTTTAATGAATTTTGCCCGGGCAATAAAGTGATGTGTTAATGGGTCAACATCCATTTCTAATGAATTTTGCCAGGGGAATATAGTGATGTGTTGATGGGTCAACATCCATTTCTAATGAATTTTGCCAGGGGAATATAGTGATGTGTTGATGGGTCAACATCCATTTCTAATGAATTTTGCCAGGGGAATATAGTGATGTGTTGATGGGTCAACATCCATTTCTAATGAATTTTGCCAGGGGAATATAGGGATGTGTTGATGGGTCAACATCCATTTCTAGGGAAGATGTACAGGGGAACTTCTTGTGAGACATGCTCTGTGGTTTGATTTTTCATTTGCTTAAAATATTGTCTCTTTATTCAATGTTGTCTTTTGTAGCTCACACAGATGTCCATGTAGTTTCTGTCTAGAGTTGTTTTGCTAGGCTGGTGAGTTTGTCTACAAAAATATTTTTAGATGTTACCTTTGGAAGGTCACTACAAATTGGGGAACTACGACCCCTAAATCAAATAGTTAAGATTCAGACTTTTGTCAAAGAATGTCTTTGGCAGATTTTCAGACTGAGATAGTATGGTAGAGTTGCAAACACAGACCTGTGGGTAAGAACCGGACAGGAATCCATGATGACAGAGGTCAAGAGGAGAGAAAATGACGATGGGTTGTCCATACCCTAAAGAAGACACAGTAGTGTCGAGTGTCACTAGATAAGCATTTGAGCGGAACCCGCAGGGAAAATGTAAAAGAGGACGCCTTAAACAGACCTGTAGACGAAGTCTTCGTGAGGAACTGAAGAGTACTCAGCTATCCTGTGAGACCATAAAGAGAACAGCCAGAGACAGAGAAAAGTGGCAAACAACTGTTGAGGTCCTATGCTCCACGAGGAGCAGAGAGGAATACGTGAGTAAGTAGATAATTGCATAGTTCAGACTTATACTCATTCAGACAAAGGAGAAGTCTTCGAATTGTATGTTGGTGGGTTCCGAAGTCTGCTGGTTTTGATCAAACTCAAATCTAAACACCGGAGCAGCCCCAGTTCCTGAAGAGACGTATTGTATCATCAGAGGCTGTGTAATCATCATTGGAGAACGGGGCTGTGGAAGCTGAATAGAAAAAAATGATCAATAAATATGTCAGAACAAGGATGATTATGTGGGAAACTATAGATGATTATGTGCGGAACTATAGATGATTATGTGGAAACTATAGATGATTATGTGGAAACTATAGATGATTATGTGGGAAACAATGGATAATTCTGTGGAAACAACGGATGATTATGTGGAAACTATAGATGATTATGTGGGAAACTATAGATGATTATGTAGGAAACTATAGATGATTATGTGGGAAATTATAGATGATTATGTGGGAAACTATAGATGATTTTGTGGAAACTATAGATGATTATGTGGAAACTATAGATGATTATGTGGGAAACTATAGATGATTATGTAGGAAACTATAGATGATTATGTAGGAAACTATAGATGATTATGTAGGAAACTATAGATGATTATGTGGGAAACTATAGATGATTATGTGGGAAACTAGATGATTATGTGGGAAACTATAGATGATTATGTGGGAAACTACAGATGATTATGTGGGAAACTATAGATGATTATGTGGGGAAACAATGGATAATTCTGTGGGAAACAACGGATGATTATGTGGGAAACTATAGATGATTATGTAGGAAACTATAGATGATTATGTAGAAAACTATAGATGATTATGTAGGAAACTATAGATGATTATGTAGAAAACTATAGATGATTATGTAGGAAACTATAGATGATTATGTAGGAAACTATAGATGATTATGTAGGAAACTATAGATGATTATGTGGGAAACTATAGATGATTATGTGAGAAACTATAGATGATTATGTAGGAAACTATAGATGATTATGTGGAAACTATAGATGATTATGTGGGAAACTATAGATGATTATGTGAGAAACTATAGATGATTATGTAGGAAACTATAGATGATTATGTGGAAACTATAGATGATTATGTGGGAACTATAGATGATTATGTGGAAACTATAGATGATTATGTGGAAACTATAGATGATTATGTGGAAACTATAGATGATTATGTGGGAAACTATAGATGATTATGTGGAAACTATAGATGATTATGGGAAACTATAGATGATTATGTGGAAACTATAGATGATTATGTGGAAACTATATCGAAATAGGGGAAGACTGCAGTAAAACTTGGTAAATAGTGAAACACGTACAAACAAAGTACTATAGTTTTACAAAATACATAAACAGTGACGATAAACAGCAACGTTTCGACCAACAAGGCCTTTATCAAGCAACGAACAAACAGGAGTGACAAATTAAAATGAAACACAAATGGACGACCAAATACCAACGTATCTAAGGAAAATCTGGAATAAAACGAATAACGAAATAAATGTAACACAAAAACACACATAAAAACTAGAAATAGAAAAGAAACAATGAAACATCTAGTAAATATATAACTTGAATACATGCAACATATACCCATATAGATTATAAAGCATGGGAAGAGAAAGTACTAAGAAGCATAAGAATGTAATACATGCAACATATACCCATAGAGATTACAAAGCATGGGAAGTGAAAGTACTAAGAAGCATAAGAATGTAATACGTTGAGCCCGCGTGGTTGCAAGGTACCATACAAAGAAATCAACCGATTCTCCAGAGCAAATCGACTACGATCATCAGAGGAACATGATCGGATGGCTGTGACCTGGACATCGCAAGCTCCTGAATGGCCAGTATCATTGAAATGGGTAGCTACAGGGTCACAGAGCATTGGCGTATATCGCGCAAGTGTTGGGCGAATCGGTCACTGAGTCTCCTGCCAGTTTCCCCAATATAGGCCTTGTTGCACCGCTTGCAGATAATGGCATAGATAATATTACGGGACTCGCACGTGAAACTGTCTTCAACAACGAACGTGGCTTTTGGAAAAGACACCGTGCGGGTCTGTATTACATAAGCACAAGTGTTGCAGCGCCGGCGGCCACACTGGATGGTGCCAAAATGACTCTGGATGTTAGGCTTGAGGCGACTGTGATGATTATGTAGGAAACTATAGATGATTATGTAGGAAACTATAGATGATTATGTAGGAAACTATAGATGATTATGTGGGAAACTATAGATGATTATGTGAGAAACTATAGATGATTATGTAGGAAACTATAGATGATTATGTAGGAAACTATAGATGATTATGTAGGAAACTATAGATGATTATGTAGGAAACTATAGATGATTATGTAGGAAACTATAGATGATTATGTGGGAAACTATAGATTATTATGTGGGAAACTATAGATGATTTTATATTACACCTTTGGTTCTTTTTCACTTTTTTGTTTGTCAGCTATGAATTGACAAGTAGTCATGGCAACTCTGACTTCTTTTTGAGTTACGACTTGCTCTATTTATCACTAGTATTCCTTATTACTCAGGCGAGCCTTATTCCGACTTCAGATGTACTTGTAATTTAGATCCCCAAGTAAAGGAACAGGGTTTCATTTTGTCCAATAACATATCAAAAAAATGTTTGGTCTGAGCTGGCCCGAACCCTAAATTACCCTGGCATGGCGTCCCGAACACAGGATGAGTTTAAGTTCCTACAATAGTCTACCTCTTCACTTAGTTATTATAAATGTGTAGTCTGTATCTGTAATGTTGTAGCTTGTATTGATTTATTGATAGGACCATCATCATTGCACTTTGGTGAGTAACCATGTATGCTCCGATCTCTTTCTTACGCAGGAAGATCTCAGCGACAGTGCACAAACTCTGCAGCATTAGCAAGGGTCCCCAATATAATTTTGAAGATGGGGAAGATACGTTTTGTAGGAATTTTATTGTAAATATTTTCTTATGAATTTTGTTCGGGCACTGGCTAAGGGTTCTCGATTTTGAACAGCCAAGGGTTCTTTTACGTGCTCAAATTGAACACAGGACCTACGTTTTATTGTCCGTCTCCGCTAGGACTAGGAACTCGATCTCGTTTACACTAAGGTCAGGGATCTCTTGAAAAATATCCAGATGGCTCCATGAAGGAGTAAACCTGGTACATATGGCACAAGAGACGAGCACCTACCTAACCTCTACGTCGCAGAGACACCATTGTAGCTTGTATAAAAGTCCATTGTAGTTCATATAGAAGTATTTTTAATTCTTAGTTCAGTGTTGTTTTCTGAACCAGTGGTTCTGCCACATTGTATATATCTCAGGACAGTTTTTAAATATGCGTTCTGCAGCCAGTGATGTGTGCTCACATACACACATGGATGATTTACAAATCTTAATGTTTGCATACATGAGACTGCAGAGTCAACTGTCTTGTTTGAGGTATTGAGTGACAAATTGTTCTTATCTTGTCATTCGGACTTACCATCAATACAGAGAAATCTGAAGTCATGTACCAGCGAGCTCCTGGAAAATTATATGCCGAACCAAATATTCTTAGGTTCTAAAAAGCTACTCTCCCTAGCATCTACAGAGTCTTGATGCTCTTCCAGACACGAAGGGCAGGACATGTAGCTCGAATGCTGGATTGCAGAATACCCAAAAAAGACTCTAGTATGGAGAGTTGCGTAGTAGTAAACACTTCCAGGGTGGTAACAAAAATAGCAATTCAAAGACACACTCAATAACTTGATGAAAGCTTTTGGCATAAATGTCGATAACTGGAAGAATATTGCTCAAGTCACATTGAACACAGAGATCCTCTGAATGTTCTTCATTCAGGAAACAGGGACTGTCCTGTGTTCCAATCTGTTCTGTTCATCCATCTCCAAATTCAACATTACAAAGGATGTTTCTACAATAATCTACAAGTGATTTACTACACAACTAAGAATTTGTTTGTTTGTTTATGTAGAAGATTAAAACCTCTTTATGCCAAGGAATGCTATTTCAAACTAAGAACATGCCTTGTTTTGGTTATATCAGAGCATGTAAGCCAACAAACATGAAAAATAAGAATTAACTCTTTTCAGAGAATTCAAGTTAATATAACACAACTAAGATGATTCTACAGTATCAGATATTGAGAAGTATTGCAATAATGGGACCACGTCTACTTCAATCAGAAAAGTATTGCAATAATGAGACTATGTCTACTTCAATCAGAGAATTATTGTAATAATGGGACCATGTCTACTTCAATCAGAGAAGTATTGCAATAATGAGACTATGTCTACTTCAATCAGAGAATTATTGTAATAATGGGACCATGTCTACTTCAATCAGAGAAGTATTGCAATAATGAGACTACATCTACTTCAATCAGAGAAGTATTGTAATAATGGGACCATGTCTACTTCAACCAGAGAAGTATTGCAATAATGGACTACATCTACTTCAATCAGAGAAGTATTGAGAAGTATTGCAATAATGGGACCATGTCTACTTCAATCAGAGAAGTATTGAGAAGTATTGCAATAATGGGACCATGTCTACTTCAATCAGAAAAGTATTGAGAAGTATTGCAATAATGGGACCATGTCTACTTCAATCAGAGAAGTGAAAGTATTGCAATAATGGGACCATGCCTACTTCAACCAGAGAAGTATTGCAATAATGGGAATACATCTACTTCAATCAGAGAAGTATTGCAATAATGGGACCATGTCTACTTCAATCAGAGATGTATTGTAATAATGGGACCATGTCTACTTCAACCACAGAAGTACTGCAATAATGGGACCACATCTACTTCAACCAGAGAAGTATTGCAATAATGGGACTACATCTACTTCAACCAGAGAAGTATTGCAAAAATAGGACCATGTCTACTTCAAACAGAGAAGTATTGCAATAATGGGACTACTTCTACTTCAATCAGAGAAGTATTGCAACAATGGGACTGCGTCTACTTCAATCAGAGAAGTATTGCAATAATGGGACATTGTCTACTTCAATCAGAGAAGTATTGCAATAATGAGACCATGTCTACTTCAACCAGAGAAATATTGCAATAATGGGACCGTGTCTACTTCAATCAGAGAAGTATTGCAATAATGAGACCGTGTCTACTTCAATCAGAGAATTATTGTAATAATGGGACCCCATCTACTTCAATCGGAGAAGTATTGTAATAATGAGTGTCTACTTCAATCAGAGAAGTATTGCAATAGTGGGACAAGTCTACTTCAACCAGAGAAGTATTGTTATAATGGGACTAGTCTACTTCAACCAGAGAAGTATTGCAATAATGGGTCTACGTCTACTTCAATCATAGAAGTATTGCAATAATGGGACCATGTCTACTTCAATCAGAGAAATATTGTTATAATGGGACTAGTCTACTTCAACCAGAGAAGTATTGCAATAATTGGGCCACTTCTACTTGCTCCTCAAAAGTATTGTAATAACTGGGCCATGTCTACTTAAACAAGAGAAGTATTGCAATAAATGGGCCATGTCTACTCCAACCAGAGAAACATTTCAATAACTGGGGTACACTTTCATTAATCACATAAGCATTACAACATAATGGTCAGGATGGGAGGTATGTCTATTTTAACTACAGAAATGTTACAACAACATGTCAACTTACACCACAAAAACGTTGCATCAAGGGAGCGGCGGTAGTTGAACCCAAGTAAATAGTCAAGTAATCAGTGTCGCAGGGGTTTATGACTTCATTTGGTGTGTTCATGAAAGAGATTTGCCACCAGGTTGGTCTTCGAGCAGGAGGAGTAAAGTGCCAAGTACAGGTGCCAGAAACTAGGAATCTGTTTGGATATCTTGGACTTGTAAACGCACCTGCCGTAATGCCTGTAATGTTTCCTCCACAACCATGGCCTGAATTCAAAGTAAACATAGACAGATGATGCATGTCATCAGCATTGTTTTTGTTTTTATTAGTAATGACATAATACCACAAGAGGAACAGAGGAAGTTTTCTCTCTTTCTCATGCCTTTTTAAAACCCATGATTGGAAGAATAGGGAGTTAAAAGGTTAAGAAGAAGAAGATTGGGACATAGGTCCTCAACCAACTCATGCCAATTCTTACTATCTTAGCTATGTTCTGCAACTCACTCCAGCTCTTCTGTATATTGTTAATCTCTGGCTCCAAATCCTTTTGCAATGTATTTCTAGGTCCCCCTATCTTTTACTTTCCCTGTGGGTTCGAGGAAAGGGCCTTTCTTGTTATATTCAACTCGGATTTTCTCAAGGTGTGTTGAGAAAATTAGATCATCTAGTTGTTTCTTTGTTGATGTTTCACTATTTCGTTTACTGCATTAACCCTTGAACCCTGGTCACCTTTACTTAAAAACCCATTCCCTGAGATCCTGTGAAAAAAACCCAGCACAAATCAGTGTGATATTAAAAACTAGATAATTTGACACAGCTAAGTGCTCTATAATTTGTTATTGACTTACTCCATCATTTTCGATATAATATATATATTCCTCATGTACCGTTATACGTTACATAGGGTCTGCAACTCATTTCTATATACCGCTCTGGTCAACTTGATCAATCTCTTCAATGAAATTGAGTCCGAAATTTCTTGCCTCTCTCAGCAAAGTTTGTCTCAGGGTTTCACTAGGGCATCCCCTCTTTCTTGAACCTTTTGATTCCCATTTCAATGACTGCTTTGTTATTCCTTGATTGTTTATTCTAAAGGTATGCCCAACAGATCTCCATCTTTTTTATTCTTATAACATCTGTTTTTAGTGGTTGACCAGACATATTTCCGATATTCCTGCTTATTATTTATTTGCAGGAAATAAAACTATTAAATTTATGTCATTTGGCTAACACCCTTGTATTGATCACTTGTTAACTACTCTGCTAACACCCTTGTATTGATCACTTGTTAACTACTCTGCTAACACCCTTGTATTGACCACTTGTTAACTACTCTGCTAACACCCTTGTATTGACCACTTGTTAACTACTCTGTGTAATTTGCTTGTGATCTGAGCCTAAGAACAATTTACGTTGCGTCAGTTATGCGCCTACAAGTAGGCCAGCGCATCTGATTTATGCAATGCTTTTTATTTACTCGGATAGCTTCCCTTGGTTCTACATCAGTCGTCTCTTACGACATGTTTTGAAGGTTGCAGTGGTACTATTCTTTGTTTCCCTTGTGGGTCCCAGCACCACACGGGCAGATTTTTGGACATATAAAAAGACACAAAGAGTAGGTGAAGACTATTATGGAGGGAATCCTCCAGCGAAGAGAAGAGGAAGACCACAAATAAGATGGATTCAGGGTGCAACTTATGATTTAAGCATGATGGCTGCAGCGATCAAACTTCTGGCCTATGAGAGAAATCAATTTTGAAGGACTGTTGTGGTGGCAAAGTTCTGCTCAGGACAAGTTATCAAAAAGATGTGAATAAAAAAGATGAAAAATAGGCTGATATAGAATCTTGAGAGCTTCCAGGTTTCAGTTTGAAATATCTTTATTGCACTTCAGACATGTCCATAGGTTCTTCGACCTTCTTCGCAATATCTCCAACATCATCCAGTGACTGACCGTACCAGCTCGATTTTGATTGATGAGCCTACTCATATACCTGTTATGCTGTTCTTTTCTTCCTACTGCAATCTTTAAACCCAGGTCCTGCA
The DNA here is from genome assembly GCA_020796225.1 of Arion vulgaris. Classification (NCBI taxonomy): domain Eukaryota; kingdom Metazoa; phylum Mollusca; class Gastropoda; order Stylommatophora; family Arionidae; genus Arion; species Arion vulgaris. Next base: position 3,414,864 of record CM036772.1, on the reverse strand, counting down.
ATCTAGTAGTTGACGTGGATTGAAATGGAATGAAATGAAAATCTTCTTTCCGGACATACTCTATGAGGGCATTCAAAATATCAGCTCTATAGCTTCCAGGTTGTGGTACATAAACAACAAATCATTGACAGTATTTGCTGAGAACAAAATATTCTGGGAATATCTGGCAGTAAGACTGTTTGAGCGACCTGATATTTCTACAGGATTTTGGACACGCTTGTGGAGACCATAGTCCTGGAAGATGCTGCATGGAGTTAGTACCAGTTTCATAATGATCTGCTGGAGGACAAGTCAGATATACTGTAATGAGAGAGCGGACAAGTTTGCATTAACTGCATCTTCTTCTTCTTCTACTATCAACTTCTGCTATGCTACTACTCCGGTATGTGTCATAAACAGGGCGGTGCACTTGAGGTCTTCACTGGTTCCTCATAATTTGTTATGTAGTGTTGTTTCTGTTGGTCAGATTTCTATTCTCACACTGCTCTGGCTGGGGCAGTCTTGCAAGATGTGCTCTGGGGACTGCTTTGGTGCTCCTCAGGTGCAGGCAGTCAAGTCCCTGAGACCCATTCTATGGAGGTGTGCTCTGAGACTGCAGTGTCCCGTTCTAAGTCTGAAGACTGTGGTCTATACTTTTCTGTTTAGCGCATTTATACTGCCATGCTCTGGGTTGTATCCTCTGTTTTTTTTTCTCCACATGATTTTACTGGATTGTTTCAGTAGTCTTTGCTGCTGTAAAGCTTTGTGTTGGGTGGTGTTGTGTTAGGCTCCCTTCAGCCTGTGCGAGTTTGTCAGCCTTTTCATTTCCTGTTATACCACAGTGTGCTGGTATCCACTGTAAGACTAGTTCAGATTTTTTTGACAGCAGGCTGATTTTTTGCTGTATATCCTGAAGGAGCTTGTCTTGTTTGGGACATGAGATGGCTTGGAGAACGGATCTTGAACTGCTAAAGACTGCAAATATTTTTGCTGACACCAGGTTGGTCGTTGAGTATCTGTGTGGCTGCAAGGAGGCTGTTGCCTCTGCTCTAAAGTTGGTGCATGTTTCTCCTGCTGCCAGAGAGTGTGTTGCTGTTTTTCCATGGGGCGAGTGATGTAGATTCCATTAACAGCATCGATTGTTGGGGAGTTGAAGATAGATAAGGGGATGTTCTTTGGTCTCTTCACGACTGTCTGTTGGATGAGGACACTAAATTAGATGTAGAATCGATCCAGAGATTTCAGCAGTTTGGAGTTACCGATTGTACAAGTAGAATTGGATGCCTGAGGTGCAGAGTGAGGTGTGCGTTTAATCAGCGAGCCAGGACGATCAGTGTGCATACTCTTCGATCTCTGTTGAGGTAGACTGAGCACCTACGGGTCTGCCTGGAGTGCAATGATGTCAGTTTAGTAACCAATAATCAATAACTATACCAGCTTCATTTCAGGATGCTGACCAATGTATTAAAGCAGCCATCGTCACTCAGAAATATTGCTCATCTGATGTGGGAACCAATCTATTATGGGTATGCAGCAGCATTTACACTTTCACCAAATCACTTGAATAGCTTTCCTTTCATTCCCTACCCACTTTGTGAGACTACAGTACAGTAGTCTGTTTCAAGAGTCACCACATGGAGATGGATTTTTGTTCTAACAATTTTAATTCTAATCTTTAATGAATGCATAACACTTAAACAACAATGCAATATACATTTTGTTATAGTACATCTATTTGTCTTTAAATGGGTATATAATTAGTTATAGTACATCTATTTGTCTTTAAATGGGTATATAATTAGTAAAATGTTAAGCAATATTCATGGGTGTCTATACTTTGTGGCAACTGGGGAGAGGGGCACTAGCACTCCCGCCCTTACCAAAAATTGCTTTTTGATAAAATAGTTTTATGCAAATCTAGTTTTCTTCATATCCGCATAGTAAACTAAAAGTTAATTGAACATCATTTACCTGACTTTGCGAATCAACCCCAGCTTTTTTAATGCTGTTTGTGATTTTTCTAGGCATTATTACGTACAGTAGTTTGCCATTGCTTTCTGAACGGTGGTGCCTGTCTTTTGTAAAAATCCATGCGAAACAATTTGCGAAAAAAAAACTGTCCGCAGCGTGATTCAAACTCAAAACATTGGGGTTAATAGACCCAGTCACTATCCCCTAAGCCACAGACGCCACCGCATAGTAAACTACCAACATTTAAAAAAATAATTCAGTCTCTGCCTTCTTAACCCGGATTAGGGCATAGGCCCTCAACCAACTCATGCCAAGTCTTCCTATCTCTAGCTATCTCCTGCAGCTCCCCTTTAACTCTTCTTTATATTGTTGATCTCTGCCTCCAAATCTAGTCTCCATGTATTTCTCGACCTCCGCTTCGTTTGCTGTCCCTAAAGGTTCCAGAAAAGGACCCTTCTTGTTATATTCCCCTCAGGTTTTTGCAAAGTGTGTCCTATCCAGCGCCAGCGTCTTTTTTTAAACCTCTTGGTCCACTGGAATCTGTCTTGTTCTCTCCATAAGTTCCTCATATGTAACCCTATCATACCATCTTAGTCCCTCTATTCTGCGCAGCAGACACCAGTTGATGAATGTTTGCAATTTTATTGTTTTAGTAGTTCTCCATGTTTATGACCCATACAGCAGAACTGCTTTAACAATATAGTTAAATATCAAAATTTGTGTTCTAGATTTGATTTCTTTAGACTTCCATATGTTTCCTAGTGCAATGAAAGCTCCTCTTGCCTTCTGTATTCTTATTTTGACATCTATATCTGTTCTACCCTCTTTGTCTACACTGCTGCCCAAATATATGCATGATTCTACCTCTTGAAGGTGGGATTTCACCCAGGTTGACATCTATATCTGTTCTACCCTCTTTGTCTACACTGCTGCCCAAATATATGCATGATTCTACCTCTTGAAGGTGGGATTTCTCCCAGGTTGACATCTATATCTGTTCTACCCTCTTTGTCTACACTGCTGCCCAAATATATGCATGATTCTACCTCTTGAAGGTGGGATTTCTCCCAGGTTGACATCTATATCTGTTCTACCCTCTTTGTCTACACTGCTGCCCAAATATATGCATGATTCTACCTCTTGAAGGTGGGATTTCACCCAGGTTGACATCTATATCTGTTCTACCCTCTTTGTCTACACTGCTGCCCAAATATATGCATGATTCTACCTCTTGAAGGTGGGATTTCACCCAGGTTGACATCTATATCTGTTCTACCCTCTTTGTCTACACTGCTGCCCAAATATATGCATGATTCTACCTCTTGAAGGTGGGATTTCCCCCATGTTGACATCTATATCTGTTCTACCCTCTATGTCTACACTGCTGCCCAAATATATGCATGATTCTACCTCTTGAAGGTGGATTTCCCCATGTTGACATCTATATCTGTTCTACCCTCTATGTCTACACTGCTGCCCAAATATATGCATGATTCTACCTCTTGAAGGTGGGATTTCCCAGGAGATAGAATTGTCATTTGCTTGGTTAATTCTCATTATCTTTGTGTTTCCCTTATGAATGTTTAGCTCTAGTTTCTGGGACATTTGATCCAGTGTGTTTAGCTTATCCTGCATCTAATTTCGTGTAAAAATTATGAGGACACCCATGGTAATAATTAGCTATATTACACCCAATAGTAATATTGGTTATCTGCTTAAGCTACCAAATTAAATGGTTCGGCCACATGCGCAGGGTTCAATAACCAATAACCAAAATGACATATTGAAAAGTTTCGATGCAAGAGCATAACAAGGAATGTATATGACAAAACATACTAGAGATGATATTATGAAGTGAAGACTTACCTTGTGTAGATGATATTATGAAGTGAAGGCTTACCTTGTGTAGATGATATTATGAAGTGAAGGCTTACCTTGTGTAGATGATATTATGAAGTGAAGACTTACCTTGTGTAGATGATATTATGAAGTGAAGACTTACCTTGTGTAGATGATATTATGAAGTGAAGGCTTACCTTGTGTAGATGATATTATGAAGTGAAGGCTTACCTTGTGTAGATGATATTATGAAGTGGAGGCTTACCTTGTGTAGATGATATGAAGTGAAGGCTTACCTTGTGTAGATGATATTATGAAGTGAAGACTTACCTTGTGTAGATGATATTATGAAGTGAAGACTTACCTTGTGTAGATGATATTATGAAGTGAAGACTTACCTTGTGTAGATGATATTATGAAGTGAAGACTTACCTTGTGTAGATGATATTATGAAGTGGAGGCTTACCTTGTGTAGATGATATTATGAAGTGGAGACTTACCTTGTGTAATGATATATGAAGTGGAGGCTTACCTTGTAGTGTATGATGATATGTATTTGAAGTGAAGGCTTACCTTGTGTAGATGATATAAAGTAAACTATCCTATGTTATAAAATGAATATCATCAATTCTACCATGAATTGCATTAGATGCATTATTGTTGTCAAAGAAGATTGGTGAGGGAATTACATGGCCACATAAAGTGGCAACTGTTGTTGATGCATTATTTTTGATCTGGTAAACACAAATAAAGTCATAAAAATAATGCAGTAAAATGTATAGGTAATTCTAAATACCATAATATTATATTAGTAGCGCAGGTAAACTAGGCGGTCTCATTGGCGAAGTTGTTACGTCATTTGCCTGTCATACTGAAGGTTGTGGTTTCGAATCTGGACCGAGACACATGCAATGTTTTCATGATATACCTAGGACTATTGCAGGAGCTATGAAGTTTGTGCTTTGTGCAATGCTCTTGGCAGATGGCATGCCATCTCTGCTGACAGAGACATATTGTGAAACCCGGTGCAATGAGATCAATCCTTCATCTTTAGACCCATTTTTTAGTAACACAGGGTTGTCATAGGCTACAAGATATGTAGATATGTTGGCATAAGTGTCTCTTCGTCAGAAAGCAGTGGTGGTGTCTTTAGGCTATTAAGTCGGCTATTGATCGACTAGACTATTTAAGAATACTCTTTAATTCTCTTCGCTTCTTTTGGAGCATAGGGCATGAACAGATGTCCTTCACTTTCCCCCGCCTCTGGCATTTTCTTTATGAATTTTCAGGATAGTCCAGCATCTTTCATTTCCTCAAGAAGAACTCCATCTCCATTTCTAATAAGTCATAATCTTTTCTACTTCTCTTACGGGTGCCACTCAAGTGCTTGTCTTGTGACACTCTACTGTGTCTTCCACAGGGTATGCCTGACCCCTGCCATTTCTCGTCCTGAGCAGAGTCATCATGGGTTTATGCCCTGTTCTTATCCACAAGTCTGCGTTTGTCTCTCTGTTCTCTGTCATACCATCTCACTTTGAGAATCAATAAAGACATTTGCTGATAAAGGTCTGAATCTTATTTGTATTGAACTTGGTGACTTGCCACATTTCCGAGCCATACAAGAATATAGATGTTACATTTGAGCTGAATATCCTTTCCCATTGACACATACAAATATATATTAATTTAGACAGTCCCATTGATAAATGCTCGTACAAGAATGCATACCACTAGAAAATCATAGGAACATAATAATGCAAACAATATATATAACTATCTAGATATCTTCAATAATGATTTATCAGGTGCTGTGCCGGCTGGCGTAGGTGATCATGGATCTCCACAAATCCATGTCTCTGGTGTTTGCCATCAACTCAGATGTTGACGCTCTACCGTGCCTTGAAGTCAGGCTATCCAAAATTGTCTCTCTCTGTCTTCCTCTGTCTTGTCTCCCCTCGATTTTACCAATTGTTGCAATGTGTTCTAAACCTCCCTTTCTCATCGCATGCATTGAAAATGATGACTGCATCTTTCTTATATTGATGATAAATTTCTTTCTGTCTTGACATCATTCAATACCTCCACATTAGTCATTTTAGCAGTCCATGGGATTCTCATCATTCTTCTGTAAAACCACATCTCTGTGGCCCTCAGATAATTTTTGATCTATTTGTTTCTTGTCCTTGTGCCCAAACAAGAATGCATACCACTAGAAAATCATAGGAACATAATAATGCATACCTCTAGATAACTATCTTGATACTTACAATAATGATTACATTTATATGACCACATATGCCCAAACAAGAATGCATACCCCTAGATAAAGACTCAAAAATATGAATTCGTACTGTTAGATAGTTCCAGTTAACATGCAACAAAAACAAATATGAGAATAAACATTGACAAAACAAAAGTAATGACATTTGCAAGACAGGAAAATGCTACCAATATCTCCATCAGCAAACATCAATTAAAACAAGTCAAAGACTACATACATAGGGAGTATTATTTTAGTGAATGGAAAAATAACTAAAGAAATCCAACATAGATGCAATAAATCAAATGAAATGTAGGACAAATGGCACAAATTTTGAAATGCAAATATGTCACTATGAACACTAAAAGAGCATTGTACAACACAATCTTTCTCCAAACATTATACTATCACTGACAAACCTGGAAGCTGACATCAAATGATAGAAGAAAACTAGTCATGACAGAGCTGAAGTGTCCACATAGAATGCTGAGAGTATCAAGAAGAGACCGGTGTAGAAATTAAAACATAAGAAAAAAGTAGGTACATCATCAGTACTGAGCTTCATCAAGAAACAACAAATTAAATGGTTCGACCACATAAGCAGACTACCAACAGACAGTGCACCTCAAAGAACAATGTTTCCTTGATACAGTGGATAAAAAGCAAAAGGTAAACCATGCAACAGGTGGACCTCAGACATAACAGTGAAAAACACTGTTTATGATACACACACAAAAGCCAGTCATATAAATATTTTCTATCCTCCCACTGTGAAGCAAAACAAGATTAGATAAAAGAGGAAGAAGAAGATAGTTCCAATAGCACATTCAAGAATAAATGACACTAGAAAAACTCATAGGGACACATATATGCATGCTAGTTAGCAAATCATATGGTTATAAATAATAGTGCATATCTTCAAAGGTGCATAAACAAGGATACATGTTATAGGGAGTAAACCAATAGGAAAATCCTGCAATAACTATGATGTATAAATTCAAGCAGTCAAGGTTGCAACTGAGAAGCTGGTGAACGCTAATCTCAGTTCACAATACTACCTCCAAAGTCGGAGAAGGCCCGCCTGGCCAAAAATCAGCCAGAAGCACAATACCAGGTGCCCTGACCTAGCTTGAATTCATAGTGGGAAAACGCTGAATAGGATGTTCACAATGGGGGTATTCTTGGCAGATGTAAAATCAGCATTCCACGCACTTCAATTCAGAAAATTGTCAGGTCTACAAGCCCTTCTGTCTAAACTATGTAACCAGCCCACGATCACAATGCAGTGGATACATTCTTGCTGTAGATTACCAGGAAATGAGGCAACAGACCGACTGGTAATTGCAGTAGCAACACAGATAAGTAGCTGGATTTACCAGTTATAGATCATCAAAAGAACTGGATGATTAAATCAATCACTAACACAGAACAACTATCAGAATATGAGCTGATTAGAACAAGTTGTTATTCTGCAGCTCAGAATAAGATACAATTGATTCCACAGCCACATATATATATAAAATTAAAGATTGGCAATTCAGACATATGTACATAATATACTCTTGTATGGTGAGCTGCATAGAGGTAAACGCTCCCATTGTGGTAAAAAAAAAGTGATTCAAAGACACACTCAAGAACTCGATGAAATCCTTTGGCATAGATGTCGACAACTGGGAGAATGCTGCTCAAGACAGATCAGCCTGGCGCACACTTCTTCAACACAGCTCTTCGGCGTGTGAGGCAGGTAGAACTGCACGGATGGAACAGAAACGACAAACTAGAAAGGCAGTAAAGCTCCCCACAACTGCAAATATTCCTTGCCCACATTACTTTCTCTCTCTCTCTCTCGTGTTCGTTCTTTGTAGCCATTTTTATAATTCTTATTGTGATATATAAACAACCTTTGCCAATACCGTCTTTTTTCCGTCACATCTTCAGTACCATTTGGAGCTCTGGTGCTTGTCCTTCGGCGACATGCCCAATTTCAACCAGCGTTTACTGGGTTGGCTCTCCGTCAGCCTTTGACTGTCCCCAGCCGACCTGCTAGGCAGCAGGTTTCTATTTTCTTTTAGAGTAGCGACCCTTAGATGACCTGACCTCCCGGGTTGTTGAGCGTCATCTGCCCAGGTTACCAGTCTTTTTGTGGACTACTTGGTTTTCCTGCCGTCCAATTGTGTGTCCGGTTTACTCCGCTAGCCTTTGATTGTCACCAATCAAACCACAAGGCAGTAGTAGTTCCCTGCGAGTGGAAAAGCAGACTGAATTCAAGCCTCTGCTGGGCTTTCCAGTTTTCTGCACATTTGGATGGTCCACTCACCCTCATGCCTGCCTCGCCCCCTTGTCGCTCCACCATCAGAGTAGTGCACATTTGCCCCACCTGTGGGCCCACCCGTGCATCATCCGCACGCGTGTTCATTCTGCTTTGGTGCCTGCCCACCATGTCTATTGGTTCTCACCGTGTACACATTCAACATGCCGCTAGCCTGTCTGGACATGGAGCTCAACTCAGGCCCCCACCTCAGGGCTCTGAGTTTCGTCCTATGTGGGCCCACGTGCAACTCATCTCGGGCCCAAGTTTTGCTACACGTGGGCCTACATCTCTTCTCTGGATGCACCCCTCATCCCTTTATATTTATCCGTTCAGCTTTTCCCATCGGCCAGGAAAATGCGTATTAATAGACACTCTGGGATTCCACTAGTCTGTGTTGCAAGCAGATCTCATCCAACGTGACTACATCTGCATCACTACTTAAACCACTGGTCATCAATGCACACTGATATGTAACTGGTACATTCAGTTGTTCATCTCCAGTACTTTCCTTGGTCAGCCGGTCTGGTATTTCACAGTAAGCTGGTACAAACATAACGCAACTACATTCCATTGGATGAAAATTGTGTGGTCATCATCACCCATGATGGACGAGCATCATCATCATTAAGTCTAGTGAAACAACCCTGGGAAGAAATCTACACATTTCTCTGTTTGAGTTATAAAATTCCATGAATTTTAAACAAAAGATAGCAATAGATTTGTAAACATTATTTCAATCAAACAGAATATAAAGAAAAAAGGATAGTGACAAACAGTAATACACACTCAATCAATCAAGTGCCATGCCTGTCGGTGTAGGCGATCATGTCTCTCCACAACTCTCTTTGCTTGGGGGCATCCAATCAGTTCTGATGTCGATATTTTATCGAACCATGTCGTCAGGCCATCCAACATCTTCTCTTTCTGTCTTCCATGATCTCTTCTTCTCTGAATTTGACCTGTAGTCACCAAATGTTCTAAACCTTCTCTTCGCATTGTATGCTAGAAGACCCTAGATTGTCAGATTCTTGTTCTCTTGATAAGGTTTCTTTGTGAGCAGGCCTGATTAAAAATCTCATTTGTTTTCTTAGCTCGCAATACATACTACTAGTTAATAATTGGGATATATAAAAAGGACATACCTCTAGATAGCCTAAAAAGCACCAGCCAAAATATTCCCCTAAGGCCAAGTACTTGAAGTAGATGGTCAAGAATGTTTTGACAGGGGTGATAATCTTCACATTGCAGTTATAGATCCCGGGATAATATGCTGGATAGCCTGGGCTGGTTAAGCGACCATTAGGTAGATTGATAATTCTGTTACAGTCTGAGTGGGATATTTGATATATTGTCACACAAAAGTCACATAGAAACTTAAAATATAACAACACAAAAAAAAACCCACTTGTATCGATTGAATAAATTAAAGTTAATAGAACAGCATATGGGTGTCGTTGGCAATGAGAGAGCAGATAAGCTGGTTGGCTCTGCCACCATATCAGTGAACATAGAAATGAATAGAGCTGACATTTTGAACGCCCTCTTAGAGTGTGGTCACAAAGAGGATTTTCATTGAAACAATCCTCATCAACTGTTAGATTGTAAGAGTTTGGATTGAAGATTGGAGTGGCGAGAAAAGAACAGCGCGACAGGTATATGAGTAGACTCATCAATCAAAATTGAACTGGTACCTTCAGTCACTGGATGTTGTTGGAAATATTGTGATAGAGATCGGAGCACCTATGGACATGTCCGGAGTGCAATGAAGATATTCCTCCTTCATCTTCTTCTCCTTCCTTCAACGCTCCATATTGACCACTTGTTAATCACTCTTTATTATTTGTATGTGATCCGAGTCTAAGAGCGATTGTACGTTTTGCCAGTTATACGCTGCAAGTAGGCCAGCACATTCAATTTCTGCTATGCTTTTTATTGACTAGGGGGTAACTTCCTGGGCTCCTACCTCAGTTGCCTCTTACCACATGCCTTGTAGGTTGCAGTGTTACTAGTCTTTGCTCCCCTTGAGAACAAAGATATTCCAAACTGAAACTGCAACATTAAAAAAAAATTACTTGTATCAATTGAATATATTAAAGTTGATAGTATGTAAATGATGGAGTAGCACAGTTTTTTTTACATTCTGGTTGCAAGGTAGGAATGTTAAATGTTTACCTTTGTGAGTGCTAGACAATATAATGTTAACATTAATCTAGTGACAACAAGAACTTCTTCTTTTCTCGAATCCTGTAAACAGGTTTTTGTGTGTGCTTCATAAGCAGTGTTTTCTGCCGTTTCTGTTATCTCTGAGGTCTACCTTATACGTGGCCTGCCTTTTTATTTTGTATCCACTGTATCAAAGTAACATTGCTATTTGAGGTGCACTGTCCTGTTGGTAATCTGCTTATGTGGCCAAACCATTTAATTTGTTGTTTCTTGATGAAGTTTAGTACTGATGTTGTACCCACGTTTTTCTTGATGTCTTCATTTCTAAACCATTTGCTTCTTGATACTCCCAGCATTTTACATAGACACTTCATCTTTGTCGTGACTACTTTCTTCTATCGTTTGACATCAGAGACAAGATTTGGCACCGAACATCAATGATTTAAGAAAATTGTTGACAAACAAAATACTAAAGATGAGTCAGTTAGTTAGGTTGTCATTAGATCATCATTATTGCATAAGGAACTAGTCCATAAATGCTCTAATCTTATCTTCAGTATATTCATCAGCACGCAACAGCTGGCGGTTCTAATCCTGTGCTGGCTATCATAACACTATCTATACTCTGTCTTCTTCTGCGTTTTTAGCTCTTTCTCTTCTTATGCTCAATATTCTATATGTCTTCTTTCTTCTTCTTCTTTTGTCATAACACTGCTACTAAGTTGTTGCCCAGTGTTGTGGTTTTCTGTTTTTGTCTTGCGCTGTTCTGATGGCTTGAGTGATTGCTATTTTTGCTCTTTCACAGGATTCTCCGAGATTCCAAATACAAAACAGATTTTACTCATTGTCCATGCACAAAACAGGCCCTGAGCATTCTCAAGGAGCCACTGTGAATGCAGACAGGCGTGATGCTCAGCATCTTCAAGTCAAGCTATTGCCTTGGTGAGGGTCATAGATTGCAAAATCATGCAACCTGTGGTCATAGCAAAAGCAAGTTCTCATTCTAAACAACTCTACTGCTACACTGAGCTGTGAAAGCGCATAGACTATGCAAACGACAAACAACTGACCCATCAGTGGAAATAACAATGTCATCATCTGTGGAGTTCTTGCTGACCAATACCTGCCCTTCTGATTCTAAAACCACTGGGTTTGCCTTTGTAATTTTTGTGTGAAATCTGATAATGCCATGAAAAGAGGTTCATAAGTTTGCTGGCATTCTCATACCTTGAGGTGTATTGGGTAATATTGCATTAGCCCATATTTATCATTGACCATCGACCCACGATGAGTGATGTTGTCAACATCACACCGGTCGTCTTTAATTCTCAGTGCATTTTCTGGTAGCCAGATGAACCTGGGTCGACCGGAGAGTCGCTATGGTCAGTAAAACATTGGACACCCACTGTTGAATTGAATCTGGACCATATACCTAAGAAACAAGTTCACTAACAACTATACTACTACAGCTATCTATAAAGTCACAGATATGTGATTTTACAGAAAAATATTGAGAATCACATGTGCAGCAAACAAATATAAATTACTATGGTTTAAATAAGATTTGCACACAGTGAAATTTGATCAAGTGAATATGAGGTAGATAATCAATGTTCTTTAAAAACATTATGCAAAGTGAAGATTTGGAATATCTTACATGATAACAGGTAAAATAATGGGAAAGAGAGATAGAGGAAGGTAAAGGGAGAAGATGGTGGAAGGTTTTACATCATGGTTTGATTTGATTTAGCATCAAAACTTGAACGGTGTAAAAGACAGATAGTTATGAAGAGACTTGATAGTCTAAACCAGTGGACACAGCTTTTAATGATGATGCTAGAATAAACATATGGCCTGTGTGTTACCGGTGCTCACAAGGGGAGCAAAGAATATTAACACTGTGACCTACAACGTAAGAGTCAACTAAGATAGGAAAGCTACACTAGTAAATAAAAAGCGTAGCAGAAATCGGATGAACTAGCTTACAAGTGTGTGTATAACTGGCACAACGTACAATCACTCTTAGGCTCAGATCACATACAAATCACAAAAGGTGGTTTAACAAGTAGTTAATATGCAGCATTCGAAGAAGAATAAACAAATGTTACCTGCAATCTGATAGGTTAACTGGAAACCCCGAGAAGATGATGTTGTTGAAAGGAAATAGGTGATTATCATTTGTCTTCCTTTCGAGTCAAATGAATGAGGAGTAGTATTTCCACAGTAGATAAGTTCTTGTCCATTGTGACCCTGTGTGATCATACATTTGACATGTCATTTATAAATAGCAACTAACACATGTTGATTTCAAATTGTTTGATCCTTATTGTGGGGGTTTACCTGGTGATTACACAATTGGTTATTGGTTACTGAACTGACATCACAGAACTCCAGACAGACCCATAGGTGCTCAGTCTCTTCAAGAGATGTCGAAGTAATGGTTCCTGGGGCTAGCTGGTAAAACACACTTCTCACTCTGCCCTTCAGGCATCCAGTTCTACTTGTATAATGGATTACCAGACCTGTTCAACCTATACAGTGAAAACATCATGCAACATATAGAAGAAAAGGCAGGAATAACAGTCGGTGGACAAAATATTAACAATCTAAGATACGCTGATGACACAATTCTCATGGCTACAAATGAACAAGATCTACAAGACTTGATAGACATATTAGTGAGAGAAAGTGAAAAGAAATGATTAAGCATGAATATAAAGAAAACAGAGGTTATGGTTGTCTCCAAGAAACAGGAAACACCAACATGTAATACCAAAATAAATAACACAACACTGAAACAGGTCCATTGATTCAAGTATCTGAGAACATTTCTAACATCAGATGGAAGATGTACAACAGAGATTGGGAGTAGAATAGCTCAAATGAAAGCAGCTTTTATGAAAATGAAGAACACACTATGCGTGAACTCACTACCAATGACATTGCGAAAACTAGTACTCCAGTGCTATATTGAACCAATACTTATATATGGCAGCAAATTATGGACAATGAACAAACAATCAATATGATCATTGGAAGCCACAGAGATGTGGTTTTACAGAAGAATGCTGAAAATTCCATGGACAGCAAAGAAAACAAATGTGGAGGTTTTAAATCAGGCCTGCACACAAAGAAACCTTATCAAAAGAATAAGAATCAGACAATCAAGGTTCTTCGGCATATAATGTGAAGAGAAGATTTAGAAAATTTGGTGACTAGAGGTAAAATTCAGGAAGGAGAGATTGTGGAAGACAGAGGGAGAAGATGTTGGATGGCCTGACATGATGGTTCGAACAAAAGATCGACGTCAGAACTGATTACATGCACCAAGCAAAGGGAGTTGTGGAGAGACATGATCGCCTACACCGGCAAGCACGGCACTTGATTGATTGATAACAACAGATAAAATCATCATTTCAATAAAAGACCTTTATGAAACAAGTAAATACATTTTTAAAGAAACTGTCATCAATGCATGTAATATCACTTTGTGGGTGGTGTAGGATATCTGACTGTGGAATTTAATGGCTAGTGCACATATGATCAGATATACAACAGAGAGCCAAACTGAAGAAGTATAATGAGTACAGAGCAAGAGGAAGACCATGCAAAAGATGAAGCGACGGTATCAAGAATATCCTTAAGAAAATGAATATAAGCTTGCAAAGTGCCTTAGAAAACAATCATACACAAGATCACAACACTCATCCTTTCCCCCCTTCCTTTCCCAACAACACCTCTATAACAAAGTAAATGATGGAATAGAAGAAGATGCACCTAACAATCATGTTTTTACTTGTTCTACATTTTCAAAACATTAAACATAACACTATTTGGTGCTGCATGTTTTTGTTACAATCAACTGCCATACAGTGTGACGGCACAGTCACAAGATGTTGATGTGTAAGTGCTTTTTTGCTGAAATTTTCAAATGTTGAAATGGACTGCACACCTATAGGTATACTCTGATGGCATAGATGTCAACCTATTTAAGTTCTTCACTTTACATTAAACTTGGATACTATCCAAAAGGAAGACAGTGGGGTTCACCAGGAAAGATAAGACAACGAAATGAGGACATTAGGATCAGAGTTGGCATAACTTCATGAAAGACATATATTAAATGCAGTGGTTTGGACATTTAATGAAAATGGAATACAACCATCCACCAATAACAGCATACAATAAAAAGAGATTAGGTACTAGAGCCAAGGGAGACCAAGAAAAGATGGATAGACAATATCAAGACCACACTAAATAAACACGGATATACCACAATAACGGTGACTGATCTGGCCATAGAACGCAAATTAAAGCTCCCACTCCTACACTTAACGGCAAGAGTGGACAACCAATTTCATCATCCACCTGGGAAAAGACAATAGACTATCCAAAAAACAATCTTGGGTTTACATATCCATGCATACAAACATTTCTCTCACCAATGGTCGATCTCTGAAAGTTAAATGCTCATTTTCACAGCTGGAGCTGACTTGAAGTTGAAAGTCAGAAACTATGAGTCGCACTTGTTTACTTGAGTCTCCAGAATCAATGATCCAGGAACAATGCACAGCAGTTCCAGTTGAATTAGGGTAGTTTGGTGAGCTTATAGTAACTGGGCTGGCTGTAGCATTGTATGCACCACCACATAATGCTGATGAAATAACAAGCAATAATAGATTGTGAATATGATAATAATAAGCAGGACAGATGAAAACTAGATGTATTTTCTCTCTCTATCTGCCTTTTAACCCGGATTGAGGCATAGACCCTCAACCAACTCATGCCAATTCTTCCTATCTCTAGCCATCTCCTGCAGCTCCCTCCAGTTCTTCTTTATATTGTTGATCACTGCCTCCAAATCCCATCTTCATGTATTTTTAGGCCTCCCTTTCTTTCGCTGTCCCTGTGTGTTCCAGGAAAGGACTCTTTTTGTTATATTCTCCTCAAGTTTTCTCAAAGTGTGTCATATCCAGCGCCAGCATTTTTTTAACCCTTAGAACTCGGGCTCTGATATATCGGGATTGAATGTAAGCGCTGCATACCCGAGCTCCGATATATTGGTCTGAGCATATTTTTTCACTATTTTTCAGTATTTGAAAATACATTGTGTACAAATGAGACGTAAAACACAACCCATGTGTTCTACATCGTTTTACAAGATGGCGGACGCTGTTGTGTGATTTTATTGTACTGATAAGGTAATTAAGTATTTCCGTGCTAAAAAGATAATTTTCGGAAATTTCATTCTAAAAGTATAACAGATCAAGCTGTTGAACTTGTTTTGAATGAATTTGACAATAAATTAGACTTAGAATATGATTGTTCTGATAAGAATATAGAAAGAGAGTTAGATGATCATTTAGACGACAAAGAATTGTTTTAATCGATTGATATTTAAGCTATATATCTTCAATATGAAGAAAAATCTACATATACGGGAGTATTCCGCCGTGTCCACATATTAAATCAAATATATTTTAAAGTTTAGTATTCTTCAAATATATAATAAGTAGGAATAACGGAGATGATGGGGTAAATCAATAACAAATTATAGATCACTTAAGAGTGCTAAATTATCGTGTTTTAAAATAACTCTGATGTGGACTGTTTTTGCCCAGGAGCTCCGAGGAAGAGATTTTTAAGGTACAGGTGGTCTGAGGTTCAAAGGGTTAACCTTTTGGTTCACTGGAATCTGTCTTGTTCTCTCCACAAGTTCCTCATTTGTGACCATATCATACCATCTCAGGCCCTCTATTCTGTGCAGACACCAGTTGATGAATGTTTGCAATTTATGCATTGTTATTTTAGTTGTTCTCCATATTTCTGACCCATACAGCAGAACTGTTTTAACATTGGAGTTATATATATAATATATATATATATATATATATATATATATATATATATATATATATATATATATATATATACTTATTTTTGTTCTAGATTTGATTTCTTTAGACTTCCATATTTTTCCCAGTGCAATGAAAGCTCCTCTTGCCTTCTCTATTCTTATTTTGACATCTCTATCTATTTCACCCTCTTTATCTACATTGCTGCCCAAATATGTGTACGATTCTACTTCTAGCCTTGTTGTGGGGTAGATGCATCTACAAATGTAATATAGATGGTATATAACAGTGCTCTCCAATGTTTTTTAATATATTGGGGCTCTTCTGACTAATGGCTGTGGCACCTTGGGACAATTCAGGTAACTGTTGATACTACCTGTAGTACCGCTTTTTAGGACAGTGTAAGACATAGGGGATGAGAACCTGAGTAATTTAATGGCTGCATGGCTAGTGCAGTAGCAGCACAACTCTTCAGGTTAGGATTTTTATTTTATGTCCCTGACAGAAAAAAAATCCTTAGCGTGGATTGAACACAGGCCACCCCAAGGCAGCCATGCTCTAATTCATTCTGCAAACTCTACTGCGATAACAATACTAATGATAACAAAAATAATAAAATAAAATTAATACTAAAATGAATAAAAATAATAACAGATGAGAACTTAATCCTGATTAAAAGTTTTATTATTATTTTATATTGTGAATGCAAAAAACCTGAATTATAGTTATTCAGAATCACATTTAAAAACAAATGTCGGATTAACGTTAAAACCGAAGGAATAAAATTGGGCAACAGGGATGTATCACTCAGGCACCATGGCACCTGCAGGCACCACATTGGTCAGCGCTGGTATACAATAGTAAGAGAAATGAACTGGGCTGATACTCCCCTCACAACTGATTGTATGGAACAACTTCCTAAATACGACAAAAACGAAAAAGAAAATTGAAGTATTTTGGACATATAAAAAGACACGAAGGAGAAGACCATCATGGAAGGAGGAATACCGGCAAAGAGGAAAAGAGGAAGACCACGGAGAAGATGGATTCAGGATGTAACTGATGGTTTGAACATGATGGCTGCAGAGGCGGGACATCTGGCCTATGAGAGAAAGAAATTCCAACGGACTGTTGGGGTGGCAAAGTTCTGCTCAAGACAAGCTATTTGATGATGATGATTCCTATATGCCAGACATAACAAATACAGTCAGACACATTTTAGAGCAATTAGGAAATTTTTGTATGGCTGTATACGTTACTTCTGGTATATAGGAAGTCTTAATTTCTGTTGTATTCTATGCTTAATATGTTATAGTCTGTCATAGCCCCCCAGGTGGCAGCGGAAGAATGGACAGTTAGCCAGATAGTTAGTGTAGTATAATTAGATATTTAATAGTTGAGACTATGTGTTGCACTTCTAAGCAGAGGCGCAACAATTGTTATAGTCTGTCATAGTCCCAGGTGGCAGCGGAAGAATGGACAGTTAGCCAGATAGTTAGTGTAGTATAATTAGATATTTAATAGTTGAGACTATGTGTTGCACTCTCTAAGCAGAGGCGCAACACATAACAACGAGACATTTTGACGTAATAAAAACTACGTAGTTGTGTAGAAACGGTAGTAAAGGGACAGATGAGATAAACACTTGAGATGGACAGGCGTGTTTACCATGTCCATATAATATCAAAATAAACATACATCAAAATCATCTATAAGAAATTCAGTGTCACTTTATAATATTCTGTGGATTGTGAGTGCTGTGGTCGCCACGTGTTAATTCACTATTAACCTCACTATTATTCAAGTGAAAGAAACAAAGTATAAACGTACATGAATGTATAAATATATCTCAATGGACTGGAAAGAATTGGAAAGGACTTAAATGGACAAGAAAGAATTGGAAAGGACTATGAGAGAACTACGAAGGATAAGAAAGAATTAGAAAGGACTAAGAAGGCCACCTGACAAGGAGGAAACCACAACAATGTACTCACACAAAAGCCCTAGCCACTCGGCCAGATACCCAACGTGCTCTCAACGCACGGCCCCTTCTATAGTCTGTCCATTAATTCGTGAGCACGTTTGAAATTGATTTTCTCGAAAACTACCTGTTGGATCTCAGTGATTTTTGCAAGCAGCCTTAGAATATCCATGACGCTAGAGAAATATATTTTTCCAAGAAAATTTGATGTAGTTTGAAATATTTCTTCTTCAGGTTATATTAAAATCAACCTCACCGGATTGTACACAATAGTAAAAGATTTACGTACACAGACGCGTTGTTCTAAAAATACATTATGGTAACATTGAAATATCGTGAGTTTCACGAATTCCCATCACCTAACCCAGTCGACTTTGAAAGCGGAAAGCATATGACGTTATAATTGGGATACCGTTGTATAGTTATAGGCGTATCTTGCTATTTGTATGAAGCTATTGTATCATATTTGTTGGCTTATCAAAACTGACATTGATATCACATTCATAATGAGTCTGAAGTGCACATTTATAACAATGCAGAAGGTTACAGTTTTACTATACCAACACTTCCGTAGGGAATCTAAGAGAGGTCATCTATATTGCGATATTCATAACCCTGAGAAACGAACGCAACTGGCACTTGGTCTGAATAGAGAATCCTTTTCCCGATGGATTAAACAGGACACAAAGTGCACTAATGTCAAGCAAGGAAGGAAAAGAACAATTGACGACTTTGACATAGATGTCATAAGACAGGAGCTCTTGAAAATGTTTGCGACAAATCAACTTGTTACTCTCAGGAAACTGAAATTAAAACTGCAATCAGAATGCAGCATAGACATTTCTAAAAGTACTCTATGAAAAATTGTTAGAGCCACGGCTTCACCTTCAGAAAAACTATAGGCGCAGGAATATTATTTGTGAAAAGCCACATTTAATTGCTGCCCGAGTAAATACCTGAGGCAGATCCGTGAGCGGCGGAGGCAAGGCTATGATATTGTATATTTGGACGAATCCTGGGTCAATGCTCACCACACCAATGCTAAAGAATGGCAATCAGTAGACGGTGAACAGAAAAGAAAAATACCAAGCAGCAAAGGCCAGCGTATTATACTAACACATGCAGGAAGTAGTGAAGAAGGTCTTGTCCATGACGCTGGACTTATTTTCCAATCAAAAGTACCGACGGTAGAGACTACCACACAGAAATGAATGGACATATTTTCAGGCACTGGATGGAGAAAGATCTACTTCCAATTCTAAACTGACCATCATGCTTGGTAATGGATAATGCATCCTATCACAACGCAGTATCAGCGGAAGACAAAGTACCAACTGCATCAAATACAAAAGATCAAATTAGGACTTGGCTTGCTAAGGAAAATGTCAGCTTCGATGATACATATTTGAAACCCGAGTTGTTGCACCTGGTGAGGATGACAAATAAGACAAAGGTGTTTCATATTGACAAAATCATTGCGGAATACGGCCAAGCGTCTTTGCGACTACCTCCATATCATGCTCACCTCAATCCGATAGAGCTTGTCTGGGCTAAAGTAAAGGGCAAGTTGCCGAACAGAACAGGACGTTTAAAATGTGTGATGTTGAAGTTCTGACACGTGAGTCCTTCTCAATGATAGACATGCAGTTCTGGAAGAAGTGTGTTGAACATGTGCTCCGAGAGGAAGACGAGTACTGGCGCCGAGATGGATTACAATTTGTCCAGCCAGTAACAATTATCAACCTCATGGAATCTCAGATTCGGGATGATACAAATCATATTTTGATTACAGGCTGAGAAATAGCAACGTATACATTTCCATATCCAAATGCGTCTACCATCATACAATTTGTGGTGAAGTTAAGACACCCTGGGGTCTAATGGTGACCGAAGGGAGGACTAACTGTTGCATATTGTATCCAAGTTCACGATTGCACATAAAGGCAACACACTTAATTACTTGACCTATCAAGTTAATATGGAGATACACCTATGAATAGAATTGACATGGACAAATTCTAGGATACTGTAAAATCTAAAATTTGAGCCCCCGTATTTGCAATTGTCATAAAGATCAAAGGAATTCGCCGATGTGCAAAATCCGTAGCATCTATGGACTACTGGTTAGCTTTATTTTAGCGTCATGGATATTCTAAGGCTGCATGCAAAAATCACTGAGATCCAACAGGTAGTTTTTTAGAAAATCAATTTCAAACGTGCTCACGAATTAATGGACAGACTATAGCAGGGTAGCCACAATATAAGGACTGAAATCATACCATCAATAAGACCGAAACTAACCCTACCAAAGCAATAATCATCATCCAAGAATAAGGAGGAACTTTAACCACCACCATCCTGACACATATCATCAACATAAGGAGAAAGCCCCCCCCTTTACAATGGTGTCAAGAATTCAAAATAACATCTGCCCTTCCAACTGTACGTGGACCAGAAAACGTGAGTTACTTACTCTTTTATTTTAAATGAATTCTGTCTACCCCACTGAGGATTGTTCTGAAGTTTTCCAACGCCTGAGGCTCATTATAGTGACGTCATAATGCCTCCCGTTTCGGGAGTTACTATCGCTTCTGATTAGTGAATGGACATTACTAGGGTTCTGTTCTTTGCCCTTCTCTGCGTGAAGGTTGAGAGATGTGCTAACCCAACGATTGAGTTGTTCTTCTTTGAACATGGCACAAATGGCCTATTCGCCATATTGTGCTCCTATTTTGGAAAATAAATTGTTTTATATTGACATTTATTTATATATCGCCTAGTTTCGCTGGCAAACGTTGAACTTTGATGACGATTAGTGCTATTTGATTTTTCTTATATGCTACCTTACCACTCTGGGGCATCTAGAATCTACATATGGACATTACCTTTTGCATTGTGCATGGTTTGTACATGGACTTTACTTATTACTATGCCTAGTGAAGCGGATGGAGATTGCCTTTCGAGGATAACTGATTTTTGATTAACTTTACATACATCTTGATATGCCTGGCTATTCTATGTGACTTTTCTTGTTTGGAATGAGTAACTTTTTCTGCGACTATGTACACACGCTACTGCGATGGATGAGGACAGGGAATTTGCACCTGGTGGATACTGTATATTGTACTAGATATCAAATTTTATCTGCCTGGTTGTGAGAGCAATGAACATTGAAGATTGAACATTGACCATTAATCAGTGAAGATTGACCTTTGATCATTGCACATGGAGTTATGTATGTACGTTCTGATTTCTGAGTACTTATACATACATGTGTAAGTATGTATTTTTTGTTCTTGTAATTGCTGTATGTGCTAATATTCAGTATATATATATGGAACTGCAGTAAAACTATTTGATTGGCAAAACACGTAATTACAAAGTACTGTAGTTTTACAAATTACAAAAACAATGACAAAATACAGCAACGTTTCACCAACACGGCCTTTATCAAGCAAACGAACAAACAGGAGTGACAAATTAAAATGAAACACAAATGGACGACCAAATACAAACGTATCTAAGGAAAATCTGGAATAAAAACGAATAACGAAATAAATGTAACACAAAAACACACATAAAAACTAGAAATAGAACGGAAAAGAAACAATGAAACATCTAGTAAATATATAACTTGAATACATGCAACATATACCCATATAGATTACAAAGCATGGGAAGAGAAAGTACTAAGAAGCATAAGAATGTAATACGTTGAGCCGCGTGGTCGCAAGGTACCATACAAAGAAATCAACCGATTCTCCAGAGCAATCGACTGCGATCATCCAAGGAACATGATCGAATGGCTGTGACCTGGACATCGTGAGCTCCTAAATGGCCAGTATCATTGAAATGGGTGGCTACAGGGGTCACAGAGCATTGGCGTATGTCGCGCAAGTGTTGGGCGAATCGGTCACTGAGCCTCTTGCCTGTCTCGCCGATATAAGCCTTGTTACACCGCTTACAGATAATGGCATAGATAAGATTACGGGACTCGCATGTGAAACCATCGTCAATAAGAAACGTGGCTAAAGGAAAAGACACAGTACGCGTCTGTATCACATAAGCACACGTGTTGCAACGCCGACGGCCACACTGGACAGTGCCAAAATGAGTCTGGATATTGGACTTAAGGCGACTGTGTTTTTGTGTTACATTTATTTCGTTATTCGTTTTTATTCCAGATTTTCCTTAGGTACGTTTGTATTTGGTCGTCCATTTGTGTTTCATTTTAATTTGTCACTCCTGTTTGTTCGTTTGCTTGATAAAGGCTGTGTTGGTCAAAACATTGCTGTATTTTGTCATTGTTTTTGTAATTTGTAAAACTATTGTAATTTGTAAACTACAGTACTTGTAATTATGTGTATGTGCTAATATGTGCTTTTGATTGCTATTTCAGTTATTACCTCCAGCATATTGTGCATTATTCTTATGCTTTAATTCAGACTTTATATATATCA
This sequence comes from Arion vulgaris, assembly GCA_020796225.1. Taxonomy (NCBI): domain Eukaryota; kingdom Metazoa; phylum Mollusca; class Gastropoda; order Stylommatophora; family Arionidae; genus Arion; species Arion vulgaris. The sequence continues at coordinate 3,392,045 of CM036772.1, read as the reverse complement.
TAGCGATTGTTTTTCTTGCTCGATTATTGATTGCTATATATATATTTTAACTATTAAGTAGGATAAATTGTTAATTAATGGCGCTAAGAGGCACAAGGAGTGGAAAAGTTGTAGACGATGTTATGTTGCAGGCGACGTCTCCGGTGCCTGTGATCCCTACTCCCGCGTTGCTAACTCCTGCAGGACAGGTTGGAGAAAATTGTCCGGGGTTTCGCACAGTTGATATTATGTTTTATGTCTAATTCAGTTAGTAACTTGTTTTTTTTGTTTGAGTTTTCAGATCGTTGACAAGACTCTGACTGGCGAAGAGTTACATAGTGATAGTGACATACTGATGCAAGCAGCCATCAAACCCATCCTACATCATGTGAGGATAGGATGTCCCAGTGCAGCCACCTCACATTGGTCAAGTGTTATGCTGTTGGGTCGCCGTCGGAGACATATGGCGCATATCTCCCAATTAATTAATGAAATGTTGCTGATTGATTTCTTTATTACATGGTTTCAGCACTAGTGCACAGAGGGTTGACTATTGATGTTAACCATGGTCACCTATGAACAGTTGACGAGTCACGTTCAACGACTGTGGTGACTAGTTCCCATTTAGCTCGTCAACTGGGTCTTCCTGAGATCCCGTCAGGATTTTCTTTTTCTTTCGACCATGGTTGGCTGTTGTAGTTAGTTGTTGTTGAGCCACGTTAACACGTGAGGTGACTCGTTCCCTTTCAGCTCGGACAACTCTAAGAACCCTGATAGACTCTACCTGTGCGATTTTTGGGGATTTCGCCGTCTGGCTGCAACGAGGTCTCCAGGGGGTGTTATAGTCTGTCATAGCCCCCCAGGTGGCAGCGGAAGAATGGACAGTTAGCCAGATAGTTAGTGTAGTATAATTAGATATTTAATAGTTGAGACTATGTGTTGCACTCTCTAAGCAGAGGCAACACATTGTTATAGTCTGTCATAGTCCCCAGGTGGCAGCGGAAGAATGGACAGTTAGCCAGATAGTTAGTGTAGTATAATTAGATATTTAATAGTTGAGACTATGTGTTGCACTCTCTAAGCAGAGGCGCAACACATGACAACGAGACATTTTGACGTAATAAAAACTTTTTTATGATATATATGACAGACTATAACAAATAAATGCCTTTTGGTAGAAATGTCACTGTATCTTGTTTTTATGATTTGTTAAACTATATTACTTTGCTTTTACATGTTTTGCCAGAAAAATCTTATAAGAAAGAATTATGTTATAATGCTAAAACTACAAGAAGAAATCCTACTAACCACTTGTTTCAGTAAAACTTGCATTGAATCCTGTCCCAGTTATAATGTCATCCGAGTGAAACACAACGTACATGACATTTGAAGATGATAAAATTTCAGTATCTGGAAGTGTTCTACCACAGAATGTCCCCAACCGAATAGCATTTGTATTTAAGCCATCATAAACCTGAAAAGATGTTCTGGAACTGTTATTGAACTCTCATATCAGTAAATATTACTCACAAAATTCTGTAAATTTTCACTCAACTTTCATCGGAAATGAGAAGTAACTTCTAGTAAATAGCATACTTCGTCCCGTAGGTTTCCCAATAGTACCACAAAAATTAGCCTGCAGTTTAAAAGAAAAAGAGAGAATTTGTGTTGAAATTCTCAGTGTAATGCAGTTTGCATGGCAATGTTTCTTTACTCACAAACTCATCATTATCAAGTAGCATGTCCATTCCGGAACCTGGCTCCCATGACAGCCTTACACGAAAAACTCTCTGTTCTGTGCAAGTTGACAGGCGTCAGCAGCAGTCATTCTCAGATCGGCAATGACATCATACACCCATTGTCTTCTATGTCCTCCTCTCATTCTTCTACCAAGGAAGGAAGGAAGGATTCTTCTACCAGGCCCCATTTCCTCCAAAATTATCTTCTATATACAGTCATGTCATTTGATATGACCGAAATATTTAATTTTTCTTGATTTTATGCTCTTTAATAGTCAACTCTCTTTAACTGATTCCGTACCGTGGAACACTCAAGTGTAACTATTTCTTATCTGCCTGGACCACGCGTCGCTCAAAAGACGATTACTATTTTGTTGAATTTTATTATTTTTGTTCCGATTGAAGATTTATATTAACTGGAAAATACTTAGAAGTGATGTGTAAATGATAACGAATACATATCAGCATGGCTTATGCTAGAATTCGAATTGAACGGAGTTTATCAATCATTTTAGGATACCCTGTGACCGTAAAAAACTAGCGATCTTAATGAATGTTCATGATGCTATTTTGTGAACAGTTAATAAACCATACACTCCTTCACTATTTTCTTAACATTTGTGTATTCATAAATGGCTTACATATATAAAGAGAACAGTTAGACTGATTTATTCCCCATAATGTTCATCAAGGCCCTTGAAAAGTTGGATTTTCGTTCTTCCAATTTCAATTAGTTTTTTAAAAATACATGCTAATATTTTTCAAGTATAGTCAACACAACATTATATTTTTGGACACAATAATATTTTATGAAAGTACATTCATTTATCTTTAATTTGAAATATAATAAGTTAAACTTTAAATCATATTTAGAAACAATATTTTAGTTTAGCTAAAGTATGTGTGTAATATTTTGGAAACTAAAAAAAATAATTCCGTCCAGAGGCGAAAAAAACCTGGTAGTGAATCAGTTAATATCAAACTGTTGCAGAACAGAAGCATTTGTTTTTTCTCTGTCCATGATATTCTAAGTACTCTTCTGTAGCAGTTGCATTCAAAGGCCTTAATGATTTTTTCTGCCGCTTTGTCAATGGTCCACTCACAAACTGCACCAATAAAAATAAACAGAATTTGTACAACATTTTATAATTTTTTTCCTCACTCATCTCCTATGTATTCAGTCATAATCATGGCACCTAACTTAGTGCCTCTGACTGATTTTTTGTGTAAAGGTTGCTTTCCATATCGCCAGTATCCTCATCATTCGGGCAAGCCTTTCATCAACTTCAGAGGTCCTTGTAGTTTCTTCTTCTTTCTTCTTTGCGTTCGTTCTTTATGACCAATTTTAATCATTCTTTGTGATGTTTGATCTTTGCCAAGAACGTGTATACGTTCCACTTTGGTTTGGTAGGCCCCTGAATGCATAGACTTCTACATGCTTAGGACATGTGCATCCGATTTCAGCCAAACCTCCTTAGTCATGTGTGGCATGTAACAGTGGTTCTATTCTTTACGCCCCAAATTTGGGCCCCGGTAACCACTCGGGCGCCTGGTAGTTTAAATCCGTAAGTATATGATCATGGTTTCTGTGGTTCGGCTCAACCGCTCACGTTTCCACAATAAAAATGTTTGGTCCAAGCTGACCTGGAACCCCAGAACTTTCATGGCATGTGGTCACTAGCGAAGCGTGCTATCAACTTCACTATCAGCAAACCAAATTTCATATATACTTCTTATATGTATGAAATATGCTTCAGGTAAATAATAAAATAATAATTGATTATATTAAAAATAGCAACAGCTACATAATTTATAATGATAAAATAGCTAATAAACAAAGTGTGAAATCAGCTGATAGTCACCACACTGAGCCCGCCTGCCCAGTGTGTTTTTAGTGCGTTGGACGACGGGTGACATGCACCCCTGTGAGAGTGCGGTTCAATTCCACAGACTGGCAGAAAAGTCACAGGATCACCAGATTTATGGAGTTTGTGGCACTGAACCGAAGGATAATGATGTCCATGGTACCGAGCCAGAGAGCTGAAAGCTCAAGTGCTTCTGGATCGAAAAAAAAAAAAATCTAGTTATGCATATAAATTAACTATGATGTTGTGTGATGGTTCATTTATATACATCTGTTACAGAAGAAAAATTGACCCATTTTCATACCATGAAGTATATTGGGGAATACGGTGTTAGACCACTATTTTTTTTATTGACCATCAGCACATGATGAGCTTAATTTAGTCTTCAGATCATCATCATTACACATCAAACCAATTAGTCCATAAATGATATTCTTACTATTCTTCGCTGGCTTCAAGTATAGTGCTCTTGTCTATCTACACCACACTTGATTTGGTATTCTTGCAGTCTAGTTAGAGTTGTAGATTCACCACTATTACTTGAATCATTTATAAGCCCTCTCTCCCTTAGGGAATTTAGAATATCAGCCTGGTTGATTGCTTGTTTGATTGTACTGCGGCCCTACATGTAATCCTATCGGCGTGTTCATTTTCCTTTCATCTGCGTGCCCTGACACAAAGTAAAACTGATTTTGTTAGCCTAGACGTCTTCAGCTACTCCAACCATTGTGTATATAGCACAATAAGTGGTATTGTTAACATTAAGCTGATATTCTTTACTTCCCAGTGTTTATTTTGTACCAAATTGAGGCAGAGTCGAACTGAGAGCTGTTACAGTTGGAAAAATGTCCACTCTGATTATGGAATTGAACCTGTATTAAACGTCTAAGAAGCAGCTGCACCAACCACTAATGTAAATTTGTGCACTGTTTTATTTTTTGTTAAGATCATACAAATGTACAAACCTTCAAATAATCCTGTCTGCAATCTTGACTAGCTTCTATATCCAATCCATCTATTGTTAGTGACACAACCTGATTGCTATCTGTCAAGACAAAAGTAAGAGCAACTGTAGAAATTCCAGAGTGGTTACCAGGGCACAAATTAGGGGTGTAAAGAATAGAACCATAATGATGATGGATTGGATATAGAAGCTAGTCAAGATTGCAGACAGGATTATTTGAAGGTTTGTACATTTGTATGATGGGAGTCTCTGTGGCTAAGTGGTTAAGCCCTTTGCCTTGTGAGTCGAAGGTCGTGGTTCGAGTCCGGACCGCGCCATTCTGTTCACGAGTGCAGTTTTTCCAGAGACCCTAGGATTGTTGCTGAAGCTCGGAGTTCAGTGCATTGTGCAATACTCTCGGCAGGTGGTGTGCCATTTCTGCGGAGAGGGACTGAGCCGTATGGGGTAAGACCCAGTGCAATGAAGTCAATCCTTCGGCTTTTAAACCCTTTTTATAATGATGATGATTAAAATTGTTAACAGTGGGCAACATACTACAGCAAATAGTAAAAACTTTAACACTAGACAATATACTACAACAAAAGGTAAAATGCTACAACAGACAACACTACAACAAAGATGAACTTAATAAAACAGGTAAGATACTACAATATAAAGCAACATACTACAACGTCTAACACAGAGCAAATACTAACAACATTCTGAAACAGTTATAGCAACATAGGGAAACATACAAAAAAAATATGACAGCACATGGTAACATAAGGCAACATAGAGCAAGATATATGTCAACAGAGAATGTCAACAGAAGGCAACATATATGTCAACAGAGAATGTCAACAGAAGGCAACATAGAGTAATATATATGTCAACAGAGAATGTCAACATAAGGCAACATAGGTAATATATATGTCAACAGAGAATGTCAACAGAAGGCAACATAGAGTAATATATATGTCAACAGAGAATGTCAACATAAGGCAACATAGAGGATATATATATGTCAACAGAGAATGTCAACATAAGGTAACATAGGGAAATATATATGTTAACAGAGAATTGTAACATAAGGCAGCATTATATATGTCAACAAAGAATGTCAACAGAGAATGGTAACATAAGACAACATTGAGCATTATATATGTCAACAGAGAATGTCAACAGAAAATGGTAACATACAACTTTGACTTACTGACAAATATCACCCATGCACAGTACAAATCATTTTCATACAGTCCATCACTATCACTATCCACAGACATGATGGTTCCATTAGACTGTCTAAGTGTTCCCCCACAACCTTGTTGTGGACCTAGGAAAAAGTACAGTGTCATATGTAAAGGGGGAATGTAGTGTGCATATAAGATATATGCAGATGGAAAATTGCATACAGAATTATTGACCTATCAACTAATTTATTTATCCTACTGTTGTAATGTGATGATGTCTCCTGAATCACTACTTCAAGTACTCAACACACTACATTCCTATGCTTCTTAGTACTTTCTCTTGTCATGCTCCATATTCTATATGTGTATATGTTCAATATATATAAGATATAATAATTCCTCTCGTACCGTTATACGTTACATAGGGCCTGAAGTAATTTCTCCATACCGCTCTATCCTGGGCAACTCGATCAACCTCCTCCATGAAACTGAGACTGATATTTCCTGCCTCTCTCAGCAAAGATTGTTTCAGGGTCTCCTTAAGTCGACCTCTCTTTCTTGAACCCTTTGCATTCCACTTCAATGCCTGTTTTGATATTCGTTGATAATTTCTCCTCAAGGTGTGCCCAACATATCTCCATCTTCTCTCTTTTATAACAGTTGTCACTAGTGGTTGACCAGACATATCTCTGATTTCATCACTTCTCCTGAGTTTGTTCCATTTTATATTCATTATTTTTCGCAGACATCTATTTTCAAATGCATTCAACTTGCTTTCTATATCTTTAGTCATTTTCCAACTCTCGCCAGCATATGTTAGGATTGATACAACATTTGAATTGAAAATTCGGAATTTAGTTTTAATACTATATAACTTGCAGTTCCATATTTTATTTAGACTTTTAAAAGCTGATGTTGCTTTGCCAATTCGTATCATAATTTTTTTTAACATTTCCTGTCAATCAAAATTGCTACCTAAATAGGTGAACTGCTCTGTTATTTTTATCATTTTAGATTCCAGTATGATATCTGCATTACTTGCCATAGGGGTCTTCATTATATTTGTTTTTTCATAGTTCATCTGCAGTCCAACTTTTGATGCTATAGATGACAAGTTGTCTGTTTTTCTTTGCATATCTTGGTTGTTTCTACTTAAAAGGCAATATCATCTGCAAAATCTAAATCTTCTAGTTGACTATTTTCTACCCAATCGATGCCAGTTTAGCCCCTGCAACATTTTCACATCACCCAGTCAATGGCCACTCCAAACAATAGCGGAGATAGAATACAGCCTTGCTTTACTCCGGTTTCAACCATAAACCAGTCGCTGTGTCCACCATCAGTGCAAACTGCACACTGTGAACCATCATAGAGGCTCTTAATGATGTTTATTATTTAATCTGGTATTCCATAGCATCTCAGAATATTCAAAAGAGATTCTTTGTAGACTATAAAAGGCTTTTTTAAAATCGATGAAATCTAGTATGAGTGGTTGTTGCTTCTCAATATGTTCCTCCAAAATTAGTCGTAGGGTAATTATTTGGTCTAAGCAGCTTCTCCAAGGTCTAAAACCAGCTTGTTCTTCTCTCAGGGTTGTGTCCACTGCTCCTTTGATTCTATTAAGAATGATTTTGCAGAAAGTCTTAGTCATTACTGATAATAGGGTGATATCTCTCCAGTTATTACAATCTTTGAGATCACCTTTTTTGGGATCTAACAATTATTCCCTTCTTCCATTGATCTGGGACAGTTTCTTCTTCCCATACTTTATTAAATAGTTCTTGCACCTGGCTAATAGTTGTATCATCAGCTGCTTTGAACATTTCTGCAGTAATGTTGTCATCACCGCTGCCTTATTGTTTATCAAGGAATCGATTGCCTCCTTGACCTCAGCTACACTTATCATTTCTTCGTTAATTGGTGGGGAGCTGTTTCTTGCCTCTTCGTCAAACTTGAGTAGTACCGGTGGATCAGGTTTATTTAATATTTCTTAAAAATGTTCTGCCATCTTTTCTTCTGCTCGGTATCTGATGTTAGAACTTTACCATCTTTACTCTTGATTGGGCCACCCTTTGAAAAAAAAGTTCCAGTAAGTTGTTTTAGTGTGTTGTATAGCATTTGACTGTTTCCAGTCTTAGCTGCCTTTTCCCCTTCTTTGGCCAGTCGATTGACATATGCTCTTTTATCTCTTCTAGCCGCTCTTTTCACTTCCTTGTCTTTTAGTCTATATTCCTCTTTAGCTTGGATTTCATCTGTTGCATCCTTAGTATTAAATATCGCTAGTTTCATCTTTCTTCTTTCTTGAATACATTTCCAGGTGTCATCGCTTATCCAGGGTTTTCTGTCTTTCATCTTTAATCCTGCGTACTTTGCTGCCCCCAATAGTGTGTCCTTTATCTTAGTTCATTTGTCTTCAATGTTCTGTTCATTTTCACCATTGAGTAACTCGAACCTATTTTTAAGTTCGAGCTGATATTCCTCTTTACCTCATTATTTTGTAGTCTTTGACTGTCTATTCGCAGTTGTTCTTTTTTAGTGTGGTAAATTTTTTAATTTCAGTTTCAATTTACCTATGCATAAATTATGATCACTTCCTACATCTGCTCCTCTGTATGCATGGACATCCAGCAATGATGTTCTAAATTGTGTATTTATGCACATATGGTCAATCTGATTCCTGGTCACTCCATCTGGTGAATGCTAAGTAAGTTTATGAATTTCCTTATGTGCAAAGATGGTACCTCCAATTACTAAGTTTGACAGCATACATAACTCCTAAGTCTTTCTCCATTCTCATTCATTGTGTTTATTCCTTGTTTTCCTATAGCTCTCTCTACCCCTACATTATCACTTTCAACCTTGGCATTAAAGTCCCCCATTACTACTAACAGGTCATGTTTTTGGGTCTTGTTAATTTGATCTTGTAGTTGTTCATAAAATGTGTCTTTCTTATCATCGTCAGCCTCATTTGTTGGTGCATAACACTGCAGTATTGTCATATTGACATGCCTGGTACTGAAGCGGGCTCTAATTTTCCGACTCGAGATGGGTTCCCATTCTAACATGCTCTTTGCTACTCTTAGTGTCATCATTATACCCACTCCTTCAAAATGCTTACCATCTTCTCTCCTGAATATATGAAAGTTAATCCACTAACTACTCTTCTATCTGTTCCAGACCATCTCACCTCACTTAACCCCAGTATGTCCAGCTCGTATCTCTTCATTTCTTTTGTAGTTCTTCTTGTGTAGGTTCATTTCTTCTGCAATTTGGACTGATTTTGTAGCCGTGGCCATCGTTCTCACATTCCAAAATCCAATTTTAGTGTGTGTTTTTGAGCCAAGTAATGCAGTCGGGTTACTGACTTCATGAGCGGCTTTCATCAGCAAACGTCATTGATGCACTAGGTGCACCGCACACCACCTGGCTGGTCGGTTTACGGTATGGCGTCCTTTCTTACAAGTTTCTGTAGCTATTTCAATTTCTTGTGATGAGGTAGCTGGCCTCACGCACAAGTCCTTCTCCTTTTCATCCGGGCTTGGAACCCGGGATTGGCAGGTTATATGAGATATATATATTTGATTTTTATAAGCATAAGAAAAAAAGTTGCAAATGAAGTGGTTTGGCCACTTAATAAGAATACATCCAAACTCCACAGTATACAGTCTTCAACAACAGAACATCAGGAAAGAAGTGAGAGGAAGACCATGAAAAAGATGGTTAGATGGCATAGCAGAATCCTGTCCAAGAGCAAAAATAACAATCACCCAAGCCACCAGAACAGTGCAAGATAAAAACAGAAAACCATGACACTGGACAACAATCTGGTAGCAGTGTAATGACAAAATAAGAAGATGATTTTTATTTTTCTCTTATTTTTTCCACTTCTAGTTTTTGCATTTATTTCGTTATTTGTTTTTAGTCACAGATTTTCATTTTACGACCATGGGATGTTTCTGTCGTAGTCTATATGTAGTGTGCTCTGAAATTCGTCACTTCTGTTTCATCGTTTGCCTGATGAAGGCCTTTTGGTTAAAACATTGCTGTCTATTGTTATTGTATTTTGTAAAACTACAGTACTTTGTTATTACGTGTTTCGCCATTGCTACATAGTTTTACTGCAGTCTTCCCCTATATCGATAGTACTTCAAGGAAAAGATTTGTCATCTGAACTAGAGCTTCCCTCAGATCTCTAATTTAGTATTCTTCTAATGCTTGAGTGCAGTTATAACTGTCAAATATCCTTCATCATCAGTAGTTTTTCATAAAACTTGTATTTTTGTTGTACAACCATTTCTGCCTCTGCTTTGAAATTTCTATTTGTGAACTAAAATTGGTTATTGGCTACTAAATTGACATCATTGCACTCCGGGCAGACCCATAGGTGCTCAGTCTCCCCAACAGATATCGAAGAGCATGCATACTGATGGTTCCGTGGCTCGCTGATTAAACACACCTCTCACTCTGCCTCTCAGGCATCCAGTTTGACTTGTACAATGGGTAACTCCAAACTGCCTAAATCGCTTGATCGATTCAACATCGATTTTAGTGTCATCCAAAAGACAGTCGCGAAGAGACCGAAGAATATCCCTTATCCATCTTCAACTCCCCAACAATCAATGCTGTTGATGCAAGCCTGTCCGCTCTCTCATTACCGCAAACACCCGCATGCCCAGGATAGTATATCCACGTAAGCCTCTGGAGGTTAGAAACTTCTATAGACGACATCCACTCATCCTGAAACCTGCCCTTCTGGATCTTGTGAAGCATCGACTGAAAGTCAGATACAACAACTGCCCCAGTAAATGAAGTCCCAGAAATCAATGGAGGGCAGCAGTAACGCCTCAACCTTCATCCTCATACTAGAAGTAGTTGTCCTGTATTCCCCACTTCGCTCTGCAACAACCCTACCATGCGCATTAGCCAAGCAACCCAACGGACTTCTCACCATGTTGAACCGATCCATCGGTATATACAACAACATCATCATCCTTGCATTATCTTCTATCAGCTGCTTATCTGCGAGATCAGCCTTCATGTTGCCCCAATCTCTACATTGTCTTCCAAGAGTAATGATAACGTTGAGATAGTTGATCATGCTACCATCTGTTGGGATCCATTCTTCCCTTTTGGTAGGGTCGCAACCATAGTCACCTGGCCAATTGTTCTCTAAGCCTGGGCCATCCACGACATGCCATGCTTGATTCTCATGCCATACGTCATTAGTGTTCTTGTGCAGTGGATGTCTCTTATCCGCAGTAACTCGTATATATGGCTTGGTTTGGGCGATTGCATGAAGGAGCGTAGTGACAGAAGGCTAACATATATCTCATCTTCACAATGGGGTATCTCTAGTGCAGCCCAGGACTATTCGCATACCTTCATTCTGAACCCGTTCGAGTCGTTCACATTGTGATCTTGATATCGTAAGATTCCGAGTCCGTAATCTACCACGGACATAACCAGTCAATAAAATTGGTTAACAATGTTTCTGTTTGGTCTTCCATGTTAAATTTTACTGATGCATCTCTTGAGGAACTGATCTGGATTGTTGAGATATCTTTAACAACTTTTTTACAGCTTTGAAATTGAGTTCATTTATCTGATATTAGCCATTTGGTTCTCCAATATGGAGTTCATTGCTGTCGCTAATACGTTTAAAATGTTTAGAAGATTTTAAACTGCCATGGATTCTTTTACGTGCACATCTTGAACATCGGACCTACGTTTTATTGTGTCTTCAATAGGACTAGAAACTTGATCACACCTACACTGAGATCTGGGATCTCTGGACAAATATCCTGATGGCTCCACAAGGAAGTGAACAGTGTACCTATGGAACGAGAGGCGAGCACTTAACCTCTACGACACAGTGACCTCCTTCTATGTGTATATCTATTTACTGTGATTTTTTTCATCAAGTGACATAACAATAACAAAACTGAGAAAATCAACTTCTTCTTCGAATGCTCTACATCGAGCACTTGTTAAACAACTCTTTGTGATTTGTATGTGATCTGAGACTAAGAGTGGTTGTATGTTGTGCCAGTTATGCCCTAAAGTAGAACAGCATTTTCGATTTCTGATTTCCGATTCAGCATTCCTTAGCAGATCCGATTTCTGCGACTTTTTATTTACTAGGGTAGCTTCCCTAGGCCCCTACCTCAGTTGCCTCTTATGACATTCCTTGTACCTCACAGTGTTAATATTCTTTCCTCTCCTTGCAGGCCTCAACAACATACAGGCAGACAGAAAATCAACAAAGTTCAAGACCAACAAATATATTTACCATATGCAGTCACGTATGAACCAGAGAACCCGCTCAAAGTATAATAATTGTCAGTATTAAACATTATGTACATATTGTTTCCTGTGCTAGTAATCATTTCTGGAACATTCTGCAAGTTTCCACAATACCGACCAATCATGGGGGAGGTTATGTTTGGTCCATCATAGAATGAGATGTAATCCAGTTCGCAATGATCATGTGTCTGCGTGTTGAATGACTGAAATCTGAAAAGTGTAAAGTAAGTATATCTATTTATTCATCACCATCATGTGTCATCTGTACACTGAAGGTTAGCTTCATTAGATTTCAAGATAATTATGTCTTTTGCCTGATGGTACACCAGCTTGTTAAGGACACTAGATTCACATGAGTCTCTGGAGGTTGGAAAGTATAAATGACATCTATTTATCCCGCAACCTGCCATTCTGTTTCCTCCAAAACTTTGTCTGCATTTTTTGATAGAACAATGGCCCCAGTAAACGTCCCAGAGAGCCATGGAGAGCAACAGTACTTATCATCAGAGGACTATCATCATAGCACTCTGGACATGTCCATTTGTGCTCCGATCAGTTATCAGTTATAGCAGTTATATGAGGACTATCATCATAGCACTCCGGACATATCCATAGGTGCTCCAATCTCCACCCCAACAAATCCAGCAGCGTCCAGCGACCCAACACACCAGTACGATGCTGATTTATCAATCTTTTTGCATATTTGGTATGTCTTTCTTTTCTAAATGCACACACACCCATCTCTCTCAATCTGATCAGTGACTGCGATTCCATAAGCCTGAAAATCCTCTGCTCTGAATAATTCTATCAATGCGTTAAGAATATTATTTTGGTCCATTGCAGCTCCCTCTGATATTGTAGCCATACCAGCTAATCTATCAGTCTCGTTCATTACCTCTGACTCAAGCATGCCCAGGGACAAAAATGAAGGTGATTTCTCTGATCCCTGTCTGTACCAGTACCTCCACCCAGTTTCATCTCACCATTCCTGTTTTGACGTTACGAATCATACTCATGGAGTCACTGAGTATAAAAACATGAGAGTAATTAGATGCCAACCACATCATCGCCTCTCTAACCTTCTGCAGCTCCATTGTCAAATTACTTGTGGTTGTTGCATAGATTCGCTTGTGGTTGTTGCATAGATTCGACAGGTCTCTCTTATTATTTTTCCTCCTGAGCATGTTGAAAAAGACTGCACATCATTGTTAGTGGACTATCCAACACTGAAGTAACCTTTTTTGATGTTCTAGTTAAGTTCAACAAACTCAATCTTGACCCTGATGTTTGTAGATGTCCTGAAAATTTTCCTGATGTTCGTAGATAGATAAATAATGTAAACTATTCTTGAATCTGATCTTAACTTTGAAAATGTTCAAGCTATGATATAAAGATTCAGACACTCACGTGGATCAACTGTCCTGGGTATGTGGTTGTTAGTGGTAGCGAGAGAGCGGATAGGCTTCCATCAGAAGCAACGATTGATGGGAAGTTTATGATAGATAAGGGAGACGTTCCTCAGTCTCTCTGCATCTACTGTTGGATGAGGATACCAAAATTGACATTGAATCAATCCAGCGATTTAAGGAGTTTGGGTTGGGGCCCACAAGGGCAGCAAAGAATAGTAACCCTGCGACCTACAAAGCATGTCGTAAGAGGCGACTGAGGTAGGTACCTAGGGATGCTACATTAGTAAATAAAAAAGAGTGGCAGAAATAGGATGCGCTGGCCTACTTATAGGTGTATATTTGGCACACCATACAATCACTCTAAGGCACAGAATAAAGGCAAATGACAAAGAGTGGCAGAAATAGGATGTGCTGAATTTGGCACATCCATACAATCACTAAGGCACAGAATAAAGGCAAATGACAAGAGTGGCAGAATAGGATGTGTGATATTTGGCACACCATACAATCACTCTAAGGCACAGAATAAAGGCAAATGACAAAGAGTGGTTTAACAAGTGGTTGATATGGAGTGTTTGTATAAGAAGAAGAAGAAGAAGTTTGGAATTACACATTGTACAAGAAGAGCCGGTTGCTTGAGGGACAGAGTGAAGAGTTTATGTAACCAGCGAGCTATAGGAACAATCAGTATGCATACCCTTCAACATCTGTTGGGAGTGATTGAGCACCTATGGGTTTGCAGGGAGTGCTGTGACATCAGTTCAGTAACCAATAACCAATAAAATGAAACTCAACTTACTTGAATTTGATGACTTTATTTGAAGCAACGGTTATATTCCAGGTACAGTTCATGTTATTGACGTTGTTGTTGGGATGGTTGGGAGTAGAGAAGCTTCCTGAAGGATCAGTGAAGACACCACCACATTCTGTGAAGAAATTTGAGAACAGTTCATATTATCTTATTCTTCTTCAAATGCTCCATATTAACCACTTGTTAAATCACTTTTTGTGATTTATATGTGAACTGAGCCTAAGAGTGATTGTGCGGTGTGTCAATTATGTGCTTACAAGTAGGACAGCACATCTAATTGCTGCAACGCTTTTTTATTGTAATGTGATTCTTGCCTTGAGATAACACATGCTTGGAGACAGGTCCACATCGTAGTATCAATTTCTTGTCATCTTTCGTTAGAATTATGTTTTCATTTATTAAGTATTCTGTGTATATTTGTTATCTTGACAAATGCCTACGGTCAAAATGCCAAGTACTGTTTATTTTCATATCTAATCATTAATTTGTCATTATTTATGTAATACTGTATATACATATCTTTGTTCAATTGCCCCATTTACTAGGGAAGCTTCTCTATTCCCCTACCTTGGCCGATTCTTTCGACAAGTCTTGTAGATTGCAGTGTTACTATTCTTTGCTTCCCTTGTGGCCCGGCAACACAGTTACAGGCAGTTCATATTATTAAATGTGTTGGAATGGTTGGGAATAAAGAAGTTCCCATAGGATCAGTACAGATATTGTAACATTCTGAGAATAATACTGTGATTAAAATTATGATATCTGCAACAGTTAGTATGCAATATGATATCTCCAACAGTTAGTACGGAATATGATATCTCCAACAGTTAGTATGAAATATCATATCTGCAATAGTTAGTATGGAATATCATATCTGCAATAGTTAGTATGGAATATCATATCTGCAACAGTTAGTATGCAATATGATATCTCCAACAGTTAGTATGAAATATCATATCTGCAATAGTTAGTATGGAATATCATATCTGCAATAGTTAGTATGGAATATCATATCTGCAACAGTTAGTATGAAATATCATATCTGCAATAGTTAGTATGGAATATCATATCTCCAACAGTTAGTATGGAATATTATATCTGCAACAGTTAGTATGGAATACGATATCTCTAACAGTTAGTACGGAATATGATATCTCCAACAGTTAGTATGAAATATCATATGTGCAATAGTTAGTATGGAATATCATATCTCCAACAGTTAGTATGGAATATGATATCTGCAACAGTTAGTATGGAATATGATATCTTTCATGAAGGAAATAAATATGTTTTACTTTTCAAGGAAAATGACTTTAACCAGTTAAAGATAACTCGGTTATTGTTTACTGAACTCCAGGCACATAGCACTCCAATAGGTGCTCACTCATATGTTAAAGGGTATAAAATGTAACAATGTAATTTATTTATTGCCTTCATTTCTTAAAAAACCACAGACCAACAAAAGCTATCAATAATCATCATGCCATAAAAAAAAGCCACTGGAAAGGAAAGCCGATCTGCATGTCTTTGACCACATCACACATTGTGTGCCGAAAGGAAATGAAAAATATGGGCATAACACCATATTAGCTAATATACCTTGAGGTATGAAAATACCATGCATGCATTCTGAGTGACTCATTGAGTATGATCCGAAAGGTGGAGGCTGGTTAGGTGCACAGGCAATGGACTGAATCACTGCAGGTATCAACAATTTTCAAAATTACACTTGTCTTAGTTCCGGGGCACATGGGTGTCATTGGCAATGAGAGAGCAGACAGGCTGGCTGGCTCTGCCGCCATATCAGAGGGCCAGCCAATGGACAGAGCTGACATCTTGAACGCCCTCATAGGCGTGGCCGCAGAAGAAGACCTTCATCTAAACCAATCCACGTCAACTACTAGATTGCGAGAGCTGGGTTTGAAGATTGTGGCAAGAAAAGAACAGTACAACAGGTATACGAGTGGGCTTATCAATCACAATCGAACTGGTACTGTCAGTCGCTGGACACTGTTGGAAATATTGCGAAGGAGATTGGAGCACTAATGGACATGTCCGGGGTACAATGAAGATATTCCAAACTGAAACATGAAAAATGGTTCCCTTACTTTATTCTTTCTTTCTTTTGTCCTTCTCTGCTTTTTTGCCGTAGGCGTAGCAGGTTTAACTGATGATCGGTTTCCGAGATAATGCATGCTCGGTCGCTTGATATGGTGTGGTATTGTGGAGTTTTAAGATGTCTGTAACTCCATCAACTCATCTTTTTCTTGGTCTGCCATTTCCTCTTGATGATTCCATTTTCAGGTTGTACGCTCTTGCAACTGGTGTATTCGGGTTCATTCTGACCAAGTGGCCAAACTATTTGAGTCTCTGTTTTTCAATAAATCTAATAGCAGGTGTTGTTCCGACTGTTCTTCTAATTTCCTCATTTCTTATATGGTCTCTTCTTGTTTTATTTACTGCTTTCCTCAGGCATCTCATTTCGTATGTGGTAGTTTTCCTTTCTTGTTCTTTTGTCAGTGCCCATGTTTGGCTCTGGTAGCACAGTGTTGGTATAAAGATTGAATTTATAATCTGTCTTTTAGTCACTACTGGAATAGCTGGGTGTTTCAAAATTGAGGTAAGCTGGTATGTAATGTTGTTGGCTTGCTGGATTCTAGTTTCGATCTCTCTGTCCAGTCTACTATCAGATTTGAAGATACTTCCAAGGTATTTGAATTCTCTCACCTGCTTTAGCGTTGGTCATTTATTTGTATGTTGATATCTTTATGTTCTCTGCTTATAGCCATGACTTCTGTCTTTTGAATGTTGATCTTCATGTTGTATTTGAGGCAGCTATTGTTGAGTAAGTTTATGTGTTCTTGAAGCTGTTCAATATTATTATGGAATAAACACTGATCGCCAGCAAAGAGCAGTTCATTTTTACTTTTATTGAAATATTATAATATTCTCAGAGTTCTACTGTATGAAAATGAGTCGTGGACCACCATCTATGGCAGACAAGAACATCACTTTAAAATCAACAAATATCACTTTGAAAGTTAAAATGTTGACATTTTGGGTCTATAGTCACTGCCAGTCTTTCTCTTGATGAAGAAATAAAAACACAAATAAGTAGTGGGTGCGGCTACTACATTCGGAGAACTATAAAAGAAAGAGTGGGACAACACAAGCTTAACATTGCGACAAAGTTTCAGATCTATCGAACCTGTGGAATTAACTTTTTACTAAATGGTTCAGAAATATGGAAAGCTTACATAAGGCATGAGAGAGACCATCACCGGTGCTACAGAGTTTGTGCACCACAGCTGAGATCTTCCTGTGTAAGTAAGAGATCAGAGTACACATGGTTATTCAATGAATGCAATGATGATGGTCTTATCAATCAATCAATCAATCAATAAATCAATGATTTGAGGTCTCAAACATGGTCCTGTGAAACTAATCTGACAGAGAAACAGTGGGTCACCCACAAGGACCTCCTGCTGACAACTAGATTCATGGAGGCAGCTCATCTCGCTGTTTGGATCTTTGAGCATAGAAAACTGATCACAGAAGAAGTTCATTAATTAAATGCAAAGTAAATCTGTGTAACACTCAAGCTCTCACCTTCAGAAGTGAATTCAGCACGGAATCCTTTGGACTGAATAACATTATCAGTCCAAAATCGAAATGTCAGTTGGCCCACACTTTGAGGAGCAGTTGGAGTATCAAGACCACAGAATCTTCTCCTGTAAGGCTCATTATAGCTATAATGTTGGACTGAGCTGGTATCTGACAAAGCAGTTGAATTACCCTGAAATATTTCAAGATAATCGTCCCAGCCCTGACCAGTACCCTAAAAATGAGAGACAACAGGTTAACATTAATGTTAGATCCATAAAGATTTTTAAAAATGTATTATTAAGATCTATAGAGCCCTCCTTGTGTTCAACATCATTATCCCATATGTTATCTGCTATCAGATGCTTAACTGAGAAGTCATCTTTCACACTGACCTAATTTTCCCCTTCTCTTCTTCTTCTTCTTTGAACGTTCCATATCAACCACTTGTTAACCACTCTGTGTGATTTGTATGTGATCCGAGACTAAGAACAATTGTACGTTGTACCAGTTATACACCTACACGTAGGCCAGCACATCCGATTTCCGTGATGCTTTTTATTTGCTAGGGTTGCTTCTCTTGGCCCCTACATCAGTCACGTCTTACAACATACCTTGTAGAGGTATGAAGGGGAGCTGTCGGAAGCCTTCCATGTCACTAACGGCGTCAAACAGGGCTGTGTACTGGCCCCAACACTCTTCAGCATGATGTTTGCTGCCATGCTCACGGATGTCTTTTGGGAAGGTGACGAACATGGGGTAAAGATTAGATACAGGACAGACGGTAACCTATTCAATCTTTGGAGGTTAAAATCCTCCACCAAGGTAAAAGAATCAACTATCTCAAACCTGTTGTTTGCTGATGACTGTGCCCTCGCTACCAACTCTGAGGAAGAAATGCAGACTTACATGGACAAGTTCTCAATGGCCTGTGATAGGTTTGGCCTCACCATTAACACCAAAAACAGAGGTCATGTTCCAGCCCGCCCCTAGAGAACAGTATTACGATCCAGTCATCAACATTAAACACCAGCTCTCCAGTCAACGGACAACTTTGCTTATCTTGGCAGCCTCCTATCCAGATCGGCAAACATAGATTCTGAGGCCCACAAGGATATCCAAAGCCAGTGCTGCGTTCGGAAGGTTACGTGTCACTGTGTGGGAACGGAAGGGATAAGCATAGTCACAAAGCTGAAAGTTTACCAGGCCATAGTGCTAACAACGCTGCTGTACGCAAGCGAGACATGGACAGTGTATAGCAGACACGCAAGAAAATTAAACCATTTCCACACAAGCTGTTTACGCAGAATACTAAAATACACTGGCAGGACAAAATTCCAGACAGCGAAGTCCTCACAAGAGCAAAGATCCCAGCGTCAACACCCTGTTGCAGAAGGCCCAACTGAGATGGGTCGGTCACGTTTCTCGAATGCCTGATAAACGCATCCCAAAACAGTTGATGTATGGCGAGCTTGAAGGTGGCAGACGTTTAGCTGGTGGACAGAAAAACGCTTTAAAGACACTCTTAAAGTGTCTCTGAAATGTCGATATAGACAATACGTGCTGGGAATCCATTAGCAAGATCGCCAAATGTGGCGCTGTAACAACAAAAGAGGAACCGAATAGCTGAGAATCATCGTATTGTTGAGTCACAGAGAAAACGAGCAGCGTGAAAAGACAGAGCACACAACACGCACATGTCTAACCTTGATCATGTATGCCCCACCTGTGGTCGGGATTCTGTTCTAGGATTGGACTCTACAGTCACCTCCGCACACACCAGAGAGGTGCAACAGTACACGTCTGAGATTGTTGTCATCATCGCTTGCGATGGACGGCTATTATTATTACCTTGTAGAGGTCGCAGTGGTACTATTCTTTGCTTCTCTTGCAGGCCCTGGCATCACACAGGCAACATTCCCTTTCAAGAGTAATGATAAAATTGCAGTAGTTGCCCATACCTCCATCTATCATGATTCATCAATCCCAGTTTTCATAAATATGATTACAAATGTGGTCTTATCTTTATAATAGGAGTATCAGTGAAACCCAGGACTATATCTTCTCCTCTTCCACCATTTATGTCTTTATAGAAGTGTCGGAAGGGGGATGTAGTGATCTTGTGTGTTCTTGTTCTAATGCACCTTGTAAGCTGTTATTCATTTTCTTAAGACTGTTCTTGATGTCATCACTCCATTTTTTGTGTGGTCTTCCTCTTGCTCTGTATTTGTGGCTCTCTATTGTAGGTGATACCAGGGCATTCTTGTCAAGTGTCCAAACAATTTAATCTGTTGTTCTTTTATGAATTGCATGACTGGTTTCACATTCAGTCTTCTTCTGATTTCAAATTTTGTTTCTTATTGTCACACCTGCAGCTCTTCTAAGGCACCTCATCTCCGTCATTATGATTTTACACTCATTAGCTGCTGTTATTTGCCATGTTTGACACTTCTAAATGGGTACTAAATGTGACAACATACAAATGTTTCCAGAACTGTATGCATGCCTTATTTCTAAACATCTTTCAGAAGCTCACATTTTGATGGGGATATTGTGTGGATGTCATGTTCATGATCCCCCGTGGACACAACTAGTTTCTCGAACAGAAAATCAAGCAATCACTGGCTGACATGTATGATTACCACAGCTTTGAAAGCTGAGAAATTCGGTTTGAAATGCTGTATCATATGTTGAATATGAAGTTTGAAAGATAGACAGTGATCAAAGTTTATCCCAAGATAGTGCAGCATGGCAGCTGATAGCCTGTCAACAAATGATGACTCCATTTATGTCAACCTTTACTATGGAATTATTCACATATCACCTCAATATACTACTGTTAGGGTTATCTAGACTGTACATACCTAGGGAGCATTCTTTAAGAAAATGGAAGAATAACTAATGAAATCCAACAAAGATGTAATAAAGCAAATAAAAAATCATAGGACACATGATAGCAACAATTTGAAATGAAAACATGTCAGTACAAAAACTAAAAGAGCATTGTTCAATCCAATATTTCTTCCAACATTATGCTATCAGCGCCAAACCTGGATGCTGACACAAATGATAGAAGAAAACTAGTCACAACAGAGATGAAGTGTCAGCACAAAATGTTGAAAATGTCTAGAAAGATTGGTTTAGAAATCAAGACATCCGGAAAAAAAGAATGAACAAAATCAGTACTGAACTTCATCAAGAAACAACAAATTAAATGGTTCGTCCACATAAGCAGATTACCTACATAGAGTGCACTTTAAAGAGCAATGTTACTCTGATTCAGTGGATACAAAAAAATGGTGCCACGCAAAGGTGGACCTCAGAAAGAACAGAGGAGATGAAAAACCTCAATTTATAAAGTGCACTCAAAAATATGTTCTAGGAATCTCTTCTTAACCTGATGCCGCAAGGCAAAACAGGATTAGCGAAAAGAAGAAGGATTATCTAGGCATTTGGAAGGTAGTCGGTCATTGTTTTCCTTCCTTGACAGTGAACATACTGGTCCATAACCGCATCCATTGTTTCTATACAGAGATCCTCTGCCTATTGTTGTAATTTTTCAAACTTTAATCATTGACACTCTGTCAACTGCTTCCACACACATCCACCACCTACTCCCATGATTTTATGTTATCTTACCGGGGAGGTGATGGGGCTAAAGAGGTACTAAATGGGACAATAACATACACACATTCTCAGGATTGACCTGAGAATGAAATTCCAAAAACTAACTTGAGAGGGTATATAATGCACCTGAAATGTCTCAAATCATTTCTTGTCTTTCCAATCAATCATCATCATCAAGTTGTGTATCCTTTATAGGACGTTGCTCTCTTTGCAGCGCATCTGAAATTCACTCTGTCTCTAGCCGGTTCACCTACTTCGCAGATGGTCATATTCATGGTTTTTTAAATATCTTGTAGCCATCTTCTTATTGGTGTGCCTCTGCGTCCTGGGACCCTGCCCTCTAACTGGGACCAATTCTCTTTAACATTTAGTTCTTTCAGGACATCAGTGTTCTTTCTTTTTCTGTCCATGGTATTCATCAGATCTTTCTTTAGCATTTAGTTTCGAAGGACTGGATTTTCGTTCTTGTTTTTGTGTAATGGTCCATGATTCACAACCATAAGTAGCCACTGGGAAAATGCATCCTCTCAATATTTTTAATTTTAATAATTTGCTGGTGCTTTGCCACATTCATTGTGTTTAACTTCTTGATTGCTATTGCCAATCTTCTTGAGATCTCTGGAGCAGTTACTGTTGTTGTTAATTATTGAGCCCAGGTATTCGTAGCCATCTACATATTGAAGTTCTTTATTGTTTATTTGGATGTTAGGTGAGCCTTTTGCTTTGTCAGTTGACATGATTTTTGTTTTTGTGTATTCAAATATAGATGTTGGTCTTCATTATGTTTCTTGGTCGTCATAATTAGGTTTTCTTTGCTGGTGGATAATAATACTGTATCGTCTGCATATCTAAGCTCTGGTATGGATTTGCCGCCTATAGTGAGAGGGTTGTAATTCACAATTCAGTCCAACTTATTAGGATGACATAACTAATATGTACGGTAGTAGTACATTACAGGGAGCGGCTGGCCAAAGAAAGGCAAGTATGGCGAGCGGAAGAGAGGGTGGCTCAAAAGAAAATAAGAAAAATACCATCACATATGGGGGCAAAAGAGAGTGCAGAGAGAAGAGAGAACACCCTATGGATTAGCTCCAGTCTTCAGTTTCACCTGCAGCAACTGTGACAACGATTGCCACTCCAGAATAGGCTATTACATCCACAAGAGACATGATGCAGCACAGAACAAACTACATGATGCAAAACCTATTGTCTCCTGAGACAAAGAGACCAATGAATGATGGAATACATTAGCTGTGTTATCCCATAAGCTCTGTTGTTCATATGTTCAAGAGATATGTCAACATATGGAAGTTAGATTTGGCTGAATGGTTGTAGCAATATGTTCACATTCTGCACTGGTATTTATTTTTCTCTTTTGTTCACCCACTATGAGTTCAGTTGTAGTCATGGCAACTAACATGGCACTTTTGCCTGGTTTTTGTGTGAAGGTTTGCTTTCTTTCCAACCAGTGTTCCCCATCATTCAGGTAAGCCTTTCACCGGCTTCAGAGGTGCTTGTAATTTAGATCTCCAAGTGAAGGATCAGAGCTTTCTGTAGTCTGACCATGTACCATGTGCTCACCAAAAATATGTGGCCCAAGTTGGCCTCAACCCCCAGAATTTCCACTTTATGTGGCCACTTGCATAGTGTGTTATTGACTTCGCTATCAAAGACCCCCATGCACTGGTATGTTGGTTCTATAAATGAGAAATTATGACAATTGGGCAAAAAATAAACATTTGGTGTGTTTTCCAGATTGCATATGTTCATAAATTAAGTCAGTACGTACGTTGCACCGCAAAATCTGTGAATCGTATGACAATGTGTCGTCTAGGGCCTGGGCTTATTGTGTAGTTACACCTTAGATTGTTAGGATACGGGTTTGGGTAGCCAGGTGAAGTTATCACACCTCTGAGATTTGTAATGATACCACCACAAACTGTGAAATAAATGAAAAATAGCATATTACATTACATTACATCTATGTTGATAATGCTCGTCCATCACGGGTGATGATTGCCACAATTTTTCATCCAAGAGAGTATGGATGAAAGGGTGACTTGCGCGATGATTTGGTTTAAAGTGAGAAAGATATGCGCAGTGCGTATCTCACTCTCTCGCCTAATTCCTTCTATGTCCAGTGGCAGGACAAAGTCAAGACGACTGGAGAAGGATTCGGGTGCAGTGGATGACCAGGGCATTCTACATGCCTGGCCGTGCACACTACGCTCTGTGACGCTGTCTTGCCTGTTGAACCGGAGTATGGTTTCTTCCACGCAGTTTCCTCGAGTCCAGTCTTTACATGCAGAGTTGACATACTCTGATTCACTGATTAGGGTTTAGTACCGAATCGGTTACCTGCGCTTAGTTTAGCGGTCTGTCACAGCCATTGCACGGGGACATCTATGTTATTGGTGAACTGACGTTATAGAACTTTGGGCTTAGGCTGAAATCGGATGCACATGTCCTAAACTTGTTGAAATCTATGCGTTTAGGGGCCTACCAAACCAATGTGTAACGTATACACGTTCTTGGCAAGATCAAACATATCACAAAGAGTGATTAAAATTGGTTGTAAAGAACAGACGCAAAGAAGAAGAAGAACTTTGGGCAGATCCATAGATGTTCAGTCTCTCCAATAGATTTCAAAAGTTATGAATACTGATGATCGAGGTGGCTTGCTAGTTAAACACACTTCTATATCTCTGCCCCTCAAGCACTACTTGTACAACATGTAATTTCAAACTCTCTAAATCGCTCTATTGATTCCTGCTGGAGAATCAGACGACAGTGCACAAGCTTTATTTGTTCCCACAGGAACAGGTCTATGTAAGACACTGGAAGCTAATCTTCTTCTTCTTCTTCGCTGTTCTTTACAACCAATTTTAATCACTCTTTGTGATATGTTTGATCTTTGCCAAGAACATGTATACGTTGCACATTGGTTTGGTAGGCCCTAAATGCATAGACTTCTATACGTTTAGGACTGGAAGCTAATGATTTCTATATGTCAATCCATAAGAAACAATATTAACGTAATCAGTTATACTCATTCTCTAGGTGGTGCATGTATTGCCCAAGATTGTATGCAGGTGAACATACATGAATTAGGTAACTATTTGTATCTAGAATAACTAGATCATGCCTGAGAATTGAAATGAACCCTGTTTCTTATTGTCAAGCAAATACTCTATGCAACTTGACTATGATATTGCCTGTGTGGTGCGGGCCAGCAAAAATAATACCACTCGACCTACCAGGCATGTTGTAAGAGGACTGATGATGTAGGTCCTAGGGATGCTACCTAGTAAATAAAAAGCAGCACAGAAATTGGATGTGCTGGCCTACTTGTAGGTGCATAACTGGCACAACGTATAATGCTCTTAGGCTCAAATCATATACAACTCACACAGAGTGGTTAACAAGTGGTCAATTTGGAACGTTCGAAGAAGAAGAAGACTATGATATGCCTTACATAATCAGATATAAAAGATGAACTGGAAAAATCAAAGAATATGTACAAAAGTAATGCAGTATTAACATTTTTTTTTCTTGATATCAATTCGGGCATAGTCATGGTGTCTAAAATGTAACCTCTGACTGATTTTTGCCTGAAGGTTTACTATCCTTATACCCAGTGTTATTTGCTATTCAGGAGAACCTTACTCTGACTTAAGAGATACTTGCAATTTAGATCCTCCAAGTAAAGGAGTTTCAGTAATAAACAAAAGACAGAGAATTTCTTCATGGAAGATTTAGTAGAAATAGAGAGAATTATAAACACCAACTAAACAACAATGGAGGGCCATTGTAGCATAGTTGTTAGCGAACTCACTTCTTAGGCTAGTGGTCCAGGTTCAATTCCACAGTGGGTGTGGAATTTTTTCAGACCGTAACAGCTTTCAGTTTGACACAGTCTCAAATTAATACTAGGAAGTAAAGGCAGCTGGCTTGATGTTGACCACATCTCCCATCGTGTGCGAAGGTCAATGAAAATACGGACCTAACACCAAATTACCATATATACGTTGAGGTATAAAAAGGGTTCCTTTACTTTAAAAAAAATGTAAACAACAGTCAGAGAAATGATAGCTGGATAAAAAGAAAACAAGTAACTGCAGTAGAAGGAGGAAAATGCAAGACAGTGCAGACTACTCTAAAACTCATTACTAATGATCAAAGGTCTTCATCATAGATTTTTGTCTTTCTTGTCTCGATTCCTGTTTTGCGTCACAGCGCCAGGATAAGAAGAGATTTCTAGAATGAGCCCTTGTTTGCGCTTCGTAAATAGTATCTTTTGTCGCCTCTGTTATCTCTGAGATCAAGCTTTTGTGTGATCAGCCTTTTGCTTTGTATTCATTGTATCGGAGAAACATTGCTCTTTGAGTGAACTGTCCGTTGGTAATCTGCCTATGTGGCCGAACCATTTAATTTATTGTTTCTTGATGATGTTCAGTACTGATGTTGTACCCACTTTTTTACTGATGTCCTCATTTCTCAACCGGTCTCTTCTTGTTCTATATCCTCTTCGTGTCCTGATTGAGACATAAGGCTTCCACTGTTGCTGTTCTACTGCCTTTCTACCAACCATCTCCAATGTCAGGCCACACTCCTTCAACTCTCTCTCCTCCGTTCTTCTCCATGTTTTCTTTGGACGTCCAGGCCTTCTCTTCCCATCCGCTGTCCATCTGAGAGCTGCCCTAGCCAATGACCCTAATGGCATATGACATACATGTCCAAACCAACTCCATCTCTTAATGATAGTCTCTACGGATGCACAGTCTGTTCGTTTAAAAAGTTCCTCATTTGTTATGGTATTTGGCCAGAAAACTTGCAGGATTCTTCTTAAACATTTATTCTGAAATGTCTTCAACTTGTGTATTATGTTTTGGGTCATTTTCCAGCATTTACTACTGTATATAAGCACTTCCAGAATATTACTTCTATATATTTTAAGTTTTGTCCTAAGATTTAGCCCTTTTGTTTTCCAGATTTTGTTGAGCATGGCAAAAGTTTGCCTTGCCTTCTTGATTTTTTTGATGATATCCTTTTCTGAATCTCCATCTGGCGATACTGTATTTCCCAATGTATACAAAATTCTGGACTTCCACTATGACTTCATTTTGTAATACAATTGATTTCTCAAATTTATGATTATTTCTCATTACCTTCGTTTTCGCTATATTTATTTTAAGTCCTACTGTTTGAGCTGTTCTAGAAAGTATATCTAATTTTCTTTGAGCATCCTCGTATCTGCTGGCCAAAAGAACAATATCATCAGCATAGTCCAAATCTTCCAGAACTGAGGTAAGTGTCCATCGAATGCCTCTGTTGTTATCCTTTATGGTTTCTCTCATCAGCCAGTCCATGGCAAGGTTAAACAGGAATGGTGAAAGAATACATCCCTTCTCTTCTTGTTACTCCCATCATTATGTGTAGACACTTCATCTCTGTGGTGACTAGTTTTCTTCTACCATTTGATGTCAGCATCCAGGTCTGGCACTGATAGCATAATGTGGGAAGAAAGATTGTGTTGTACATTGCTCTTTTTGTGTTCATGGTGACATGTTTGCATTTTAATATTGGCACCATTTGAAGATTATTGTATATTCCATAATTGCACAATTCTACCAAAAATGATGTTCAACTAAAATATTTAATTAAATATACTTCAGCTACCCTGCTGACCATCTTATCTTGTCCGCAGTTTTCCTACATTATACTGGAGTGTTGAAAATGTAAAATACATGTCATGTTAGTTTGTAAGAATAAGAACAAAGTACGTAAACTATTTCTTGGTTATTGGTTACTAAACTGACGTCATTGCACTCCGTGCAGACCTATAGGTGCTCAGTCTCCCCCAACAGATAACGAAGAGTATGCATACTGATGGTTTCTACTGCTCGCTGATTAAACACACTCCTAACTCTGTCCTTCAGGCATCCAGTTCTACTTGTACAATGGGCAACTCCAAACTGCTTAAATCGTAAGTCGCTTGATTGATTCAACATCTATTTTAGTGTCCTCATCCAAAAGACAGTTGCAAAGAGACCAAAGAACATCCGCCTTATTCATCTTCAACTCCCCAACAATCAATGCTGTTGATGCAAGTCTGTCCGCTCTCTCATTACCATAAACACCTGCATGCCCAGGATAGTATATCCATGTAAGCCTCTGGAGGTTAGAAACTTCTATAGACGGCATCCAATCATACCGAAACCTACCCTTCTGGATCTTGTGAAGCATCGACTGAGAGTCAGATACAACAAAGGCTCCAGTAAATGAAGTCCTATAAACTATTTCCCTTTCTGTTTGTCTTAAAAATTCTGGATAATCTCTTCCTGAACTTTGCTCCTACTGTGTCATGTTTCGTATTTATTCTTCTTCTTTGAACGCTCCATATCGACCACTTGTTAACCATTCTTAGTGATTTCTATATGATCTGAGCCTAAGAGTAATTGTATGTTGTGCCAGTTATGCATCTACAAGTAGGCCAGCACATACGATTTCTGCGCTGTTTTTTATTTACTAGAGTAGCTTTCCTAGGTCCTACATCAGTCACCTCTTACGACATGTCTTGTAGGCCGCAGTGGTACTATTCTTGCTTCCCTTTGGGCCCGGTACCACACAGGTGATTTCATATTTGATATCTTCTTCTTATTGTTTGCGTTCGTTCTTTACGACCAATTTTAATCACTCTTTGTGATATGTTTAATCTTTGCCAAGAACGTGTATATGTTGCACATTGGTTTGGTAGACCCCTAAACACATAGACTTATATGCGTTTAGGATATGTGCATCCGATTTTAGCTAAATTTGATCTTATATTCTTAGTTTTTGTTAATTTTTCTTGATTGTCTTTTAAAAGCACAAACTGTTCTTATTACATTTCCGTTCCTATTCAACTTTTATATTAACTGGAAACTACTTAAACGTGAAGTGTAAATGATAACGAATGCATATTATTATGCTAAAAGTAGAAATGAAACAGAGTTTAGCATTCATTCTAGGATACCCTATGATAAAAAAAGCTAGAGATTTTTCATGAATAATTTTTCATGATACTAGTTTGTAAACAGTTAATAAACAATTTGTCCAATCACAATTGTCTTAATGTTTATGTATTCACTAGCTAATTAATCCGACTTCATGACGGATGAAAGTTGCTAGTAATCCTTGATGAAGAATTGGTGAAGCCATTCCAAGAGATGTCATTTAAAAGCATGAATTGTATTTTTGATATTTTTTTAAGAAGTGATTGGAATCGGCTATGTCATCGATAAACGATTTTAACGTTCGGTGGTTCATGTAATGCTTCACGTCTAATCAACGTAGCATCTTCGCTTGCTTCAGTCTGATTGAGTAGTGTTCTTTTCTTAGGTGGCATTTCATATTTTAATAATAATAAACCTGACCTGCAGAACGTTGACAAAACATAATAATTATTTTTAAATTAAACATAATTATTTTTAAATTTCTATAGCATAGTTTGAACGGAAGGTGAAGTTATAATGACATGAAAATTATACATTTTGTGCAAATCAACGCAAATGGAAAAACGCAACACAACTGATGGGTTTTGTGTGTGTGTGTGTAAATAAGGTCTCCAATCATTGAAAATTTCATTAGGTTTTTTTGTCAGTGGTAATATGGCGGAACGTTAAGGGACGTAATCCATGCTTATGTTGTAGAGCCATCTTTCAATTTCGTGATTATATCCCTTTGACTTGTAATCTTTCTTCACACGTGTTTTCCCTATCGGAATGTAACAAATATGGCGGATTTAAATGTTGGATCTGAAATCAAGAATTCAATTTTATTTATTTTTAAAGCGAATATTGATCCAATTTCGAAACTGTTTCTTTAGCTGATCTAAATTTAGTCCTAAAAATATTTGTACGAAATATGGTGAATATTGGATGTAAACTGAGGCCGTGTATAGGCGGACACACATTTGGATTTTCAGCTTTATAGTATCAGATAACCGGATTAACAATATAAAGAGAGCAGTTGGACGTGTTTATTCAACATATTGTTCATCAAGACTCTTGGTAAGTTGAATTTTTGTTCTCTCAATTCAAATTTTATTTTCAGTGAATGCTAATATGTCTCCTGTATAATTAACACTGCATTATATTTGCTAATACAGAAAATATTTTGTGAAACTACATGCATTTATCTTCAATTTGATATATAATAAGTCATATTGTAAATCATATTTAGAAACAATGACTTAGTTTTGCTAAACTACCAGTGCAATTTTTTGGAAACTAAATAAATAATTACGTCAAGAGCGTTAAAAAAAACATCAAAACAAATCAGTTAAAAATTACTACCACAATGTTGTTAATCTTAATCAATTCAAATAGTATTAAAATAGTAGCATATCCCTTGTGGAACGTTGCTTTCCTCACATCCTGCCTTAAAAAATCTTTTGCAAGTTCTTCCGCCTCTTGCAGCATCATGTTCTAGGCTTCTTTGATGTCCTGCTTCCACCTTAGTCTTGTTCATCCTCTGTCTTGTAGTCCAGGAACCATGCTTTCCATTACTGTTTCTCCAAACCATCTTCTGGGAAATGATGTTATTTATTAGCCAATGTTCCTTGATATACAGGTCTTGTAGGATGTCTTTGTTTTTTTTCTCTTCTCTGTCCAGTATGTTCTAAGAATTGAAGACTTAGCATTTTAAAAATCATAAAACTAAGCTAATGTACTTCTCTCTTTCTAAAAAAGCATAGATTGTACTTGAAACTGTCCCATTTTGAGAAAAAATATTACAGTGTCTAACAATGTCTAACTTACCAAAATCCCAATTGGCAGAAAATCCATTTCCGTTTGTGGTTGCATCAGACCTGAATACAACAACTAATCTATTTGATGTGGACCTTTGATTTGGAGGTTCATTATTATGACACCATCGACCCAAACTGACTGAAGTGGAATTGGTAAATGTGTCAAACAGCTGAAACAGATTTTTGTTGAGTGTAGAGACAAGATAAAAATAAGCAAAGAAAATCATATATTATTTTTTTTACAATAAAACAACCATTTGATATTATTAACAATATAAACAACAGTAGCATCTTATATAAAAGATGCAAAAGGGATTGAGAAATTAATAATAAAAGAGCAAGAGACAAGTGAAAAAAATACTATCTATATCTCAATGTGGCAATAAACAAAAATAAGGACAACTGGTAAAACAGGCATGTCAAAGAATAATTTTATCAATTGAGAGAAAATAGAAAGTGTGGACAGTTTTGAATATCTTGGTTCACTGCTAAGAAGAGATGACAATAATATCTTGGTTCACTGCTAAGAAGAGATGAAAATAGAATGAAGGAAATTAAAAGAACTACAGACATTGCCTTACAAACAAAATTAAAAACATTATGGAATGAAGCTGATAGAAAAACAAAGAACATAATCCTAAAAACATGCATATTCCCAGTAGCAACGTATGAATGGACACTTAACAAGGCAGTGGAAAAACATGTGTGCTTTTGAATATAAGTGTTACAGAAGAGTCCTCCGTATATCTTGGACAGAGAAGAGAACAAATAGATCTATTCAGAAATAACTCAAAATCAAAGAAAACTTGCTGATGCTACAAAAAAGTATGATAAAATTGAAGTATTTTGGATATATAAAGTGGCAAAGGGTTGAGAAGACCATTGAGGAAGGAGGGAGGGACCAGCAAAGAGGAAGACCAGAATGAAGATGAATGCAGGGTGTAACTGATGATATCAGCATGCTGGCTGCAGAGGTAGGGCATCTGCCTATGAGAGAAAGAAATTCTGAAGGACTGTTAATGCGGCAAAGTACTGCTCAGCACAAGCTGTTTGGTAAAACTTACTTTATTTACTGTAACATCTCTA
Organism: Arion vulgaris; assembly: GCA_020796225.1. Lineage (NCBI taxonomy): Eukaryota > Metazoa > Mollusca > Gastropoda > Stylommatophora > Arionidae > Arion > Arion vulgaris. The sequence continues at coordinate 3,360,699 of CM036772.1, read as the reverse complement.
CCACTTCACACATCTAAATTATTGTATGACATAGAATTACTTTTAGCAGATATTGTTTAGAATATTTACAAACTACATGTGAAAGAAAATATTGTTATACCTCAACATAATCATTAACACAATCTCTGGCTTCTAGATCAAAAGGTGGGTTGAATCGTATTCTAATCATATTTCCAATCGGAGCATTGATATCCCACCTACACTCCACATTGTGTGGATAGCTAGATGGGTAGTTGGGAGAACTGATTGTTCCTTGGCTACTTTGAAACAGACCACCGCAACCTGAATAAACATTACAGTGTAATATTTAATGTAAAATAAGCCAGATTTAAAAAAAAAATGAATTAGTAGCAATACAATACAAACAGATAATATTGGCTAATATTGGTTATTGATTACTGAACTGACATCACAGCACTCCGGGCAGACCCATAGGTGCTCAGTCTTCCCAACAGATGTTGAAGGGTATGCATACTGATGGTTCCTGGGGCTTGCTGGTTAAATACACTTCTCACGCTGCCCCTGCTTGTACAATGAGTAATTCTAAATTCCTTAAATTGCTGGACACATAATCACAAAGTACTGTAGCTTTACAAATTACAAAATCAATGACAAAATACAGCAACGTTTAGACCAACAAGGCCTTTATCAAGCAACGAACAACAGGACTGACAAATTAAAAATACAAATGGACGACCAAAAACAAACATTTCTCTTGTTTCCATGTGGTGAAACGTTTGTTTTGGTGCCATTGTTTTTAAATTTGTCAGTCCTGTGTTCGTTGCTGATACGGCCTTGTTGTCAACTTGCTGTATTTTGTCATTTTTTTGTAATTTGTAAAGCTACATACTTTGTGATTATGTGTTTTGCCAATCAAATAGTTTTACTGCAGTCTCATATATATATTGTTAAATTGCTGGATTGATTCAACATCAATTTTAGTGTCCTTGTCTAACATCAGGTTGTCAAGAGACCAAACAACATACCATTATCCATCCTAAACTGCTCAACACATGTATGTGGCTAATAGGCATACACAACAACATGATTCTTTGGATAAGATTTTTCTGGACGACAATATGTCAGGCAGACGGGGAGAGGAAGACCAAAAAGAAGATCTGCACAAGATGTTATAGATGAAACAATTAAGCCTGCAGGAAAAGTTGGACACCTCAGGCAGAACAAGAAGGTATTTAGAGCTGTTGTCAAGGAGCCAAGTTCTGAAAGGAACAAACAAGACTATATTGTGCATACCTTTTAAAATTAAAATCATTCTATTGATTATTGTCCGTCCCCAGGTGGGTGATGGAATTGGTTGTCCACTCTTGCCGCTAAGCATAGGGGTGGGAGCTTTAAATTGCATTCCAGGGCCAGATGAGTCATCCTTGTTGTGGTATATCCGTGTTTATTTAGTGTGGTCTTAATATTGTCTATCCATATTTTTGTTGGTCTTCCTTTGGCTCTAGTACCTGATCTCTTTTTATTGTATGCTGTTATTGGTGGTTGGTGATATTCCATTCTCATTAAATGTCCAAATCACTGCATTTGTTGTCTTTAATGTATTCGGTGCATGAAGTTATGCCACTCTTTTTCTGATGTCCTTGTTTCGAAATCTATCTTTCCTGGTGAAAGACAAGGTCTTCATGTATAAGAAAGAAATTGGAGCACACATAGTTACTCACCAAAGTGCAATGATGATAGTCCTATTAATCAATCAATCAATCAATCAATCAATCACTTTCCAGAAAAAAACTGTTTCCTAAACATTTTACGAGTAGATGAAACAAGATCTAGGTCAGTATACTATTCCTGATATTAGCCTATACATCCCTGACCTAACTAATTATAATGCACAAAAATATGAAGCCGCTCACACAGATGATCTTCACATGAACAGCTAGTTTTAAATGCTCCATATAATTACCTGCAGTTTCAAAGCTATACTCCAATCGAAATCTTCTAGCTTTTGAAGTCAAGTTAGATTGCAAAGTTAAACGTAGTTCGTTGCTCTCTGATAGAAATATAGGTGGTAGGTTTGTTCCGCAATAGTTATCAAAAACAGGAGAATCTGAGAGACCCCCATTTTGAAGCTGTAGGTTGTCAAAGTCACAGCTAGTGTTTGTCTCAAAATAAAAATCTGTGAAATTGAGCTGGTGTGTAGAAGTAAGTTGATTATTATTAGTGCAAACTTGTACAAATTAGTTATAGCATAATGTGTTGAAAACTTAATGTTATAGTTCATTCCAAAATTTGTGACCACACTAAGGCTTAATTTGAACAAAATCTACCAAATGTATTACAGTAATTTTGTTGCAGGCAGTTTTATATACCTCACGACCTTACAAATTCATGTTTAACTAATTGGCAGGTAACTTTGTTGATGTGCAGAGTGATTTTGTTATATAATTTTGCATAAGCACAATAAAATGATAATCAAAAGTTTAAAATTTACAGTAATACACAAAATGTTGGTGGATGTTTGCAAAGGCGTATCCCTATTGAAAAAATGGGTGTGTGCATACGCCAATGGCAATCGTTTGGATACTGTGTGAAATGATTAATTCCATGGGATTCCTTGTTTTCACTGGTACTGAATTGCATGTGAAGCACCCAAATGTGTCGTTATAGGAATACTTGACTACTGTACTGTTAAAATTATACAAGTATACCAAATCAACATCACTGTTATTTTACTAATAACATATAAGTAAAATCTTATAGTACTAAATGTTTTGGTGAGCAAAAAATACTTTACAACTGTTATCAATAGAAAAATGTTAAAAAAAAAAACTTCTGTCAAAGTGGATGATTTTATATCGGTCGGTAAAGATGTTCACGAATTTTGGAATGAACTATAGCACATTTGCCAGGAAACTCTGATAACCTAGAGTTGACTATAGCACAGTGTGCCACTTAATGGTATAACATTTACCTGGGAGCCCTGATAATCAAGTAATATAGAACACTGTGCGAGACACATAGTAGTAGAACAGTTACCTTCTTCTTCTTCTCTTCCATTTACTTCTTTATAGAAGTGTTGTGGGGGAATGTAGTGATCTTGTGTGTGCTTGTTCTAATGCACTTTGAAAGCTGTTATTCATTTTCTTAAGGCTGTTCTTGATGCCATCACTTCATCTTTTGCGTGGTCTTCTGCTTGCTCTGTACTCTTCACTTTTTATAGTGTGAATCTCTGTGGTAGACAATACCAGGGCATTCTTGTCAGGTTTCCAAAACATTTAATCTGTTCTTCTTTAATGAGTTGCATAACTGGTTTCACATCCAGTCTTCTTCTGATTCTTCATTTCTAATTGTGTCTCTTATTATCACACCTGCAGCTCTTCTAAGACACCTCATCTCCTTCGTTATGATTTTCCGCTCATTAGCTGCTGTTATTTTCCATGTTTGACACTGGTAACATAGTGTTGGCCATAAAGTCGTTCTTATAAGATTTGCTTTAGTTTTTTAGCGACATCTCCTTATATGACAACACCTTGGAACTCTGAAAACCAAAACAAAGGTAGTTGCCACAGCGTGTAAGACAAGACATTTATATGTGAACTGGTAACCCCACAATGGCAATATTCTCAGTAAGACACAAATTAACAGGCCAGAGAAGATTGAGAATGAAGCAATGCATATGAAACTTATTTGCACCAAGGATACATCTTGCAGAACAATGAGATACTTGCTTAACGTTCCAGATACAAAAAGTACAATTGGGCTGTGTAGAACATTTGTTTACCTTAAAATCACTCAAGACTAAACAAACCCAATGCATAATGAACAGAAAAACTGCAAAAGGGAACAGACTTAAACGTGGAAAATTGTGTCTGGTTCAAGCAGACGAGATCACACAAAGGGTATGTGCCATCTTCTTGAGCGCTCCATATCGACCACTTGTCAACCACTCTGTGTGATATGTATATGATATGAGCCTAAGAGTGATTGTACATTGTGCAACTTATGCGCCTATAAGTAGGCCAGCACATCCAATTTTTGCGACACTTTTTATTTACTAGGATAGCTTCCCTAGGACCCTACCTCATTCACCTCTTACGACATGCCTTGTAGGATGCAGTGGTACAATTCTTTGCTTCCTATGCGGGCCCTGGTACCATACAGGCGGATATGTGCCATTGAGTACATAGATAATGAAGAATGAATAGCTACACCCACTGAACAGAGACAATTGTTTGTAGTAGTTTGTAAAGTATAGAGACCAACTTATGATTCACTGTCTACAATAGTCAGCGCAGAAGTTAAAGTGTTAATAAATTACTACACATCGGAAGTAGATGATATAGTTCACACTAATGGTTCTCTCTCTCTATCTCTCTCTCTCTCTCTCTCTCTTGTGATCCCCATGATAAAATTTGGTCCATGCAGCCTTAGCATGGGTATGCTACGTCACAATGTTCAGTGCCAATTGAAGCTCTGATGCTTATCCTTTGGCGAAGTGTCCGATTTCAACCAGCGTTTACTGGGTTTGCTCTCTGCTAGTCTTTTGCTGTCCCCAGTCAAATACACAAGGCAGCAGGTTGCTATTTTCTTTCAGGGCACCGACCCGTAGATGACCTGCCCTCCCGGGCTGATGAGCGTCATCTGCACAGCGAATCCATCTTTTTGTGGACTGTTGGTTTGCCTACTGTCCAGTTTTGTGTCGAGTTTACTCCGCTAGCCTTTGATTGTCCTCAATCAAAACTACAAGGCAGCAGTGGTTCCCTGCGAAGGGGAACAGAGTTTTATTTCTGGGACGCTTTACTCGTATACGACATTCTCAGCTTTTTCGAGGCTTGTGTCGGAACTTAGCAATTTGTATTAGCTCTGTATTTTCCCTTGATCCAGGAAACACTGGGCTGGGGCCCTGCACATAATAATGTATGGATCGTTTCAATAGGCGCTATCAGCGTAACTTAGATTTTGGACTCGCCTGTCATCACCCACCCTGATTTTTCCAGGGATGTTAATTGTGTGAACAACCGTACCCTGTCCGGCTGTCTCAGGGAGGGCAGTTCCGTTAGGTGCTAAAACGTAACTTTTAGGTTTACGCTCTGCCAACTTTACCCAGTATCTTATCTGCGCTTGGCCTCATGTACGGAGTTTATAGCAATCTTCCCATATGTCGCCTTCACCTGTCTTTCCATAAGCACACAGCTTTAGACTCGTGCACAGGGCTCCGAGTTTCGTTCCGTGTAGGCGCTCTTATCTGTTCAGGATGTACTTCTCATCCCTTCGCATGCAGCCTTTCACATCGTCAGGAAGCTGTTACAACCATCGTGTTCACACATCTGCCGTCACATTTACCATGCCTCGGGACTGCTCTCGGGATGCACCTTTCATCCCTTTGCATGCAGCCTTTTCCATCGGCCGGGAAGCTGCTACGACCGGTGTGTTCACACATCTGCCATCACATTTGTCGTGCCTCAGGACTGCTCTGACACGGAGTTAATTTCGTGCACAGGGCTCCAAGCTTCGCTTTGTGTGGGTGCTCTTCTCTGTTCAGGATGCACCTCTCATCCCTTCGCATGCAGCCTTTCCCATCGGACGTGATGCTGCTACGACCGCTGTGTTCACACATCTGCCGTCACATTTGCTTTGCCTCGGGACTGCTCTGGCACGGAGTTCGGCTCATGCACATGGTTCCGAGTTTAGTCTCATGTAGGCCCACGTCCCTGCTTTGGGATGCACCTCTCATCATTTAATTTTGGTATGGTCATTTACTCCGGGGGACATATATTTTGTTTCTACGGATGAAGGCCAGGAGATGCGTGCAATTTGTTCGTAATTTTTTAACCTGCTGCTTTTCCGTGCTTGCACTGCTACCACTACCTGTGGCTATCCTTCGATCCCTGTTACTCCCTTAGCCAGACTGGAACCAAAGTCTGTTTCAAGGGTCACCATGTGGGCGTGGGGGAAAGGGTCTTGATTAGTGCCGGCTCACTAATCCTGGCACACTCCTTCATGCGCCTTTGACCCTACTAATGGTTTAGTGATGCGGCAAAGTTAGAGTACACAGACCTTTATGGTCAAAACCAAAGGTCATCAAAGACGTAGATGTGACGACTACCGGTAGATTATGTGGTCCCTTATTTTTTTCTTCAGAAATCACACTGGCTTTCAGGTAAAAGCTTTCTATCAAGATGCAATGTAAGGTGGTTTAGAAGAATTCCGGTGAAAAACTTATCTCCTTTAGAGAGTAAATATTGTCAGAATGCATAACTGAATTATTACTGTAAGATTACACGAGAAAGTACTATAAAAGTACTTTAATGAATACTGTGAAAGTACTTTAGTGAGTACTGTGAAAGTATTTTAGTGAATACTGTGAGACTACATAAATGAATGAATAGTGTGATAATACACAATTTAGTACTGCAACAATTCACAAGAGAATGCCTGTAGTGATAATATTGAAGAAAGAAATAGTCAGTGAATACTGTGAAATACATGATTCAGTGAATACTGTCCAAGTACAAGAGTGAGCGAATGTGCTGTGAGAATAGAACATCCACAATTGAAAACCATGTTTTTCCACATTATTCAAGAGTCTTTCAGACTTGTAACAGGCGTTCGGTCATCTACACATCTACAGCTTGACTTAACACAAGCAATCTTATTCATCTAATAGATGATCAGAATGATTCGCTTGACCCTTATGAACCAACAGAATGAGAATTATTATAGAATTATTATTCTATTCCTTCTTGATTTTGAATTGCTAAAGGTTCTTTTACATGATCAAATTTAACACAGGACCTGCGTTTTATAGTCCATCTCCAATAGGACTAGGAACTTGATTTCACCTACACTGAGATCAGGGATCTCTGGAAAAATATCCCTATGGCTCCACAAAGGAGTGAACCTTTGGAACAAGAGGTGATCACCTAATCTCTATGCCACAGAAACAGCTGAAAAGCTGCTTCCAAGACAAAATTCATGAGAAAAATATTTTAAAATAAAATTTCGACAATATCTTCACCATCCTCTAATTTACACCAGGGCCCTCGACGGTGATACAGAGTTCATGCACTGCCATTGAGATCTTCCTTTGTAAGAAAGAGATCGGAGCAAACATGGGTACTCAACGCACTACAATGATGATGGTCCTATCAATCAATCAATCAATCAATCAACCAATCAATCTATTCTTCTCCTATTTTTATACGTTACATAGGAACTGAAAGTAATTTCTCCATACCTCTCAATTCTGGGCAGCTCATTAACTCTCTTCTTGGAGTTTGATATTTTTTGCCTCTCTCAGTAAAGTTTAGTTAGTGACACAAGAGCGATCGATGCACACATGGTTACTCACCGAAGTGCAATGATGATGGTACTATCAATCAATCAATAAATCAATCAATCAGCAAAGTTTGTGTTAGGGGTTCCTTAAGGAGTCCTTTCTTTCTTGAACCCATTCCATTCCACTTCAGTGCCTGCTTTGTGATTCTTTGATCACTTCTTCTAATAGCAGTCCAACATATCTCCATCTTTACTTTCTTATTACAGTTGTTATTAGTGATTGACAAGACATTTAGGAGAAAACAGAGTGACAAAGTACTAAAAAACTGTAAGAATGAGTGGGCACATTGAGACATGACAGAACACCATACCTTGATTATTGTGCCCTCAGGGGCTGAAATTTTCCAAGCACATGCCACAATGTTGGAGACATAATTATTGGGGTAGTTGGGGCTTGTGATCACTCCCTGTGGGTCCGTAATAATGTCCCCACATTCTGAAAATAACATGTAAGAATGATATTAATCAGAAAATATTGAATTGTAATCATGAGATGTGCTTATTACTACTCTATAACATACCAGTTATCAGTTATATGAGTACTATCATCATAGCACTCTGGTCACGTCCCTATGTGCTCCGATTCCCATCTCAAGAATTCAGCAGTGTCCAGCAGCACAACACGCCAGTTTGATGTTGATTATCATCATCATCACATAGCTTATCCTGAGCAGAACTTTGCCACCCCAACAGTCCTTCGGAATTTCTCTAACAGGCCAGATGTCCTGCCTCTGCAGCTGTCATGTTCAAACCATCAGTTACATCCTGAATCTATCTTCTCCGTGGTCTTCCTCTTCTTCTCTTTGCCAGTATGCCTCCTTCCATGATTGTCTTCTGAAGCCCTTCATATCTTCTTGTATGTCCAAAATATCTCAATGTTCTCTTTCTTATTTGTAGCATCAGCCAGTTTTCTTTGATTTTGAGATCTTTCTGGATAGATCTATTTGTTCTCTTCTCTGTCCAAGGTATACGGAGGACCCCTCTGTTGTTGATTACTCAATCTTTTTTTGTATATTTGGTGTGTGGTTCTTTTTGTGCTGTACCAATATCGACACCCATCTTTCTCAATCTGGTCAGTGCATACCAACATTTACATAACATATGTAAATGCTTTGTTGACCCTTGTAGTCGCTTATTTCAATGGAACTGACCAGAGCATGTGATATCCAGGTTACAACCATCTGATCATGTTATTCTGATGACAAGAGTCGATTTTCTATAGAAAATCATTTTATCTCTTTATATGGTATTATGCATCCTCTTGGACTCAACACATTACACCTCTATATTTCTTTAAATGCTTCTTTTCTCATGTTTTCAAATATATGTGCATATTATATACATATATTTTAATTATGGATTTGTCTCCATATCTATGGGTCAGCTAATGGACGGATTTAACTTTCTGAAGCCCTCATATAGTGTGACCGCAAAGAGACGTTTTCATCAATCCACGTCAACTGCTAGATTGCAAGAGCTTAGATTGAAGATTGAAGTAGCCAGAAAAGAACAGCACAACAGGTATATGAGTAGGCTTTTCAACCAACATTGAACTGGAATGGATAGTTGCTGGGTGCTGTTGGAGATTTTGCAAAGAACTTATGCAAAAAGCAGTTCATTTATGTCATCATTATCTGAATTTAACTATTGAGCTATTGTATCCATATATGTGATAAAGAGTAGTGGTGAGAGGACACATCCTTGTGTGACACCTGATGTAATGGGGAACCAGTCGGTCATATCTTCTGTATGCTGGCTATCTTGATATAAGACCAGGATGTTACCTAATGGTTGTCCCTGGAAGCCATATTCTTCAAAGAAATAATTTTATAAGAGATTAAAAAATGAGCAATCTTACCAGTAAACTCATACGCAAGCCTGAAACCTGACCCAAGCCTTAAATCTACAAAGTTGTTTGATCTGTAACTCCTAAACATGATCCACAGTTCTTTAGCAGATGTCACAATAGTATCAGAAAGCATATTACGTTGACAGAACTTGCCAACAAGTGCACCAGTCTGGTCTGTTCCTGGAACAAAAATTTGAAAGTTTTGTCAGATCAGATTATATATTAAGGCAGTGTAGTGTGTTCACTAAAGATGGCAGAATTGATGAGGAAATCGAAATCAGAAGCCAAAGAGCAAGTGCACCTATAAACCAACTGTCGTGTGTTGCAGGGCGAAAGTATGTCTCAATATAAATGACAGTTGACACAGGGGGAGCAAAGAATAGTAAAACTGTGACCTGTAAGGCATGTCATAAGATATCACATACAAATCACACAGTGTTTAACAAATGGTTGATATCGAGCGTTTGAAGAAGAAGAAAGACATGCATGAATGTACAAACTATAGAGGGATGATGCTATTATCAGTGCCAGGTAAAATACTAAACAGGATTATACTCGATAGACTTAAAGAGGTCATAGATAAACAACTAAAAGAAGAACAGGCAGGGTTTCACAAGAATAGATCCTGCACAGACCAGATAGCTACACTACACATTATAGTAGAACAAAGGTTAGAGTGGAACTCACCAATATACATAGGTTTTGTGGACTATGAAAAGGTGTTTGATAGCCTAGATAGAGAGTCATTGTGGAAACTAATAAAACACTATGGAGTTCCACCCAAGATTGCAAGCCTAATAAAGGAAACGTATGAAGGAATTAAATGCAGAGTCATATATGAGGGCCAATTGATGGAATCCTTTGAGATAAGAATGGGGTGAGACAGGGATGCCTGTTATCACCATTCCTGTTCTTGCTGGCCATAGATTGCATCATGAAATCATCAACAACAGATAACAGATGGGAATACAATGGACACTTATGAAACAACTAGAGGACCTGGAGTTTACTGACGATCTGGCATTGCTGTCCCACAATCACGCACAGATCAAAGATAAGATGAATACCCTAAATTAGTTTAGTTTAGTCGTTGGATCACCATCACTGCACGTCAAACAAATTAGTCCATAAGTGCGCTGATCACTCCCTCAGTATGTACCTCAGCGTGTGGCATAACGACACCGGTTCACTGTTGGTTTACAATTCTTCTTTGTCTGCCAGCATAGCGTTCTTGTCGAGCTACACCACACTTAACTTTGAGTTCTTGCAGTCTGGTTAGCGTTGTAGATTCACCGCTATTATGTGAATCATGTACACGCCCTCTCTCCTTAAGGAATTTATAATATCAGCCTGGTCCATTGCTCGCCCGCTTTGTACAGCAGCCATACCTGCAAGCCTATCTGCACGTTCATTCCCCTTACACCTGCATGCCCTGGCACAAAAATAAAAGTGATCTTTGTCAGCTTAGACCTCCCCAGCGACTCCATCCAATGTCTCCTAGCCCATCCTGTTTCAATCTTCCTGAGCATACTCATTGAGTCACTGAGAAAACATGCATGGGTAAAAGTCTGTGATTCTAGCCAAATCATCGCTTTAGTAACCGCCATGATTTCGATAGTGAGACTGCTCGTAGTCACGGCAAAATCACCACTGTTTTCCTTCACAATATCTCCTCCGACCTGAGCAGTGAAAGCCCACGAGCTCCGCACATGTCAAATCACCAACCATCCGTATAAATGATTACATCATGTTCTGAGAAATTAATGCCTGAACTGCTGCCTCCACGACAAGTGGGTTGTGTTGTCTGCATTCTTTATCAAGTTTGATACACACAGAAAAAGATGTATTGATTCCTGTTGGCAGTGGTATCCATTCTTCACCGGGATCAATGTCTTCAAGTGTACACACCTGTTCAATATAGTCCTCGGCCTGACCCATCCAAGATTTTCCTCTTTTTTAACCTATTTCCTTTTTGTCTCTTTATTTCCATGTGCAGAGGATGTTGTGTGTCAGCATTGACTCGAAGGTATGCTCGTGCACGGCTCATCAGTGTTCTATATTTCATAGTAGGATAGTCAAGAAGATAGCGCATCGACCTGCACGACATGTCTTTAATGCACCCAAGTATAATGCGCATCGCCTCGTTCTGTATTCTTTTCAGTCGTTTTATCTGACTATGACTGAGAGTCAGGATCGCCAGAGCATACTCAAGCACAAAAAGGACCAGACCATGGTATAAAAGACAAAGATTGCAATGTTCACAATTCGCCGCAGCCATTACCCTCATCGCAGCCAAACCTTTCCTCGCCTTCATTATTACATGAGCTATGTGTTCCGTAAAAGCTAGACTATGATCAAAACGCAGCCCCAGGTATTTCATAGACTGAGATCGCTCCACCACCTCTGAACACAAAACCACAGAATACTCTAAATAATAAGTCTCAGCAACTAGGTTTGAAAATACACAGGAAAAAGACCAAGGTCAGGCGAATAAATGCAGTAAATGTAAACCAGATTATGCTGGAGGAAACAGCTCTTCGGGATGTAGAGCCATACACATACCTTGGTAGCAACATAGACACAGAAGGAGGAACAAACAAAGTTGTCAAGATAAGAATACAAAAGCAAAAGGAAACTTTATTGCATTGAGTAAGATATGGAAGTCAAAGGAGATCAAAACAAACACAAAGCTGAGAATCTTTCAATCAAATGTGAAGTCAGTGATGTTCTATGGCTTGGAAACATGGAAGACAACAAAAGAAACCATCAGAAAACGGCAGACCTTTGTAAATGGATGTTTACGTAGAATAGAGGGACTGAAATGGTATGATAAGATTACAAACGAGGAACTCAGAAAAGAAAAAAACAGATACCAATAGAGAAAGAGCTAAGGAAGAGACCTTGCGGTATGTTCTTCCTTAACTTCTGGTCTTATTTTGTTTCGTACCCTTCTCATAATAATGCTGAAAAGTAGTTTTGTTACGTGACTCATGAGGCTGATTGTGCGGTGTTCTTCGCATTCTATCGTTCCTGCTTTCTTTGGTAGTGCTATAAAAATGGATTGTCGTAAATCTTTGGGTACATATCCAGTGTTGTAGATGTCATTGAATAATTTTGTTAAAACGCCTATGCCCAATTCACCTGTTGCTTCTATTTCTTCTGTTGTTATGTTGTCTGGTCCTGGGGTTTTTCCTTTTTCGTGTGTCTTATGGCATTGATAACTTCTGATGGAAGTATTTGTGGTCCTTCATGGTTGTAATTGATGTGTATTTCTTGTCTGTTATCATTGTATAAGTCCTTAATGTACTCTGTCCATCTTTCTATTTTCTTGTCTGTTTCCATCAGGATATCTCCCTGCTTTGATTTTAAACATCCAATAGTTGTACGTTTACGTCTGCCAAGTAAGTTGTCTACGTTTTCGTATATTGATTTGGGGTTTTCTTTGTGTTCTGTTTCGATCTGTTTGCATTTTCATTTAGCCACTCTTCTTTTGCTGTTTTACATTTTTGTCTTATCTCTTTATTGATTCGATCATATTCTGCTTTATTATGTTTGTTTTTCCTTCTATTTTCCATTAATTCCAAAATGTCTTCCGTCATCCATTTCTTTTTGATCCGTTGACATGTTGTGTGGGTTAGTTCCTTTGACGTTTGTTGGATTGATTCTTTAAGCATCTGCCATTGTTCTTCTATTGTTTCTATTTTTCCATAGCGTTATATCTGTTTTGTATAATGCGTTTAAATGAGTCTTTCACTTTTGTGTCAGTCTTGAGTGTTGAGGAGTTCGATATGATGTTTCTTGCGCCCTCTTTATCTTCTTCAGTTTTATTCTTACTTTTCCTATCAGTAGTGTATGGTCACTGTCGCAATCTGCACCTGGTCTTGTTTTTATATTTAGCAGTCCATTTCGAAATCGTTTATTTATCATAATATAGTCAATTTGATTGTGTGTGTTGTTATCTGGACTTCTCCATGTCCATAGTCTTCTCGGATGATGTTTAAACCAAGTGTTGCCAATTATCATGTTGTTTATTGTTACCCATTCTATAAGTGTGTTCCCCCTATCGTTTTCTCTCCTAGGCCACATCCTCCAGTTGTCTCGTCTACCTTTTCAGAGCCTACCTTAGCATTGAAGTCACCCATTACAATTGTCACTTCATGAGCCTTGCACTGTTTCATAGCTATTTGTAACTGGTTGTAGAAATCATCTAGTTCTTCTTCTGTGCTATCTGTTGTTGGTGCGTATATCTGTATGATGTTGATATCTACTGGTGTACCCTGTAGTTTCAATAGCAATACTCTCTCTGATATTGTCCAGAATCCTTTCACCATTTTTGCTCTCTCGGCGTCTAATATTATGCCTACTCCTTTTGTGTGATTGTTTTCTCCTGAATATATTATTCTAAAGTTGTCTGAATACATTTCTCCTGCACCTATCCATCTCATTTCACTTATTCCTAATATGTTAAGTCCTGTTCTTGTCATTTCTTGCTTGATGTTTTCTAGTTTGCCACTTTGTGCTAGAGTTCGAACGTTCCATGTTCCGATATTTAAGAGTTGTTTTCTATCGGTGTTGTTTTGTTGGTCTGGTTTCATTTCGTTGTTACCGATACGGTTGTGTTGAGACATGAATTTACTAAGGATAATTACGACGGTAGGTTCCCTCTTGCTATTCTAACCTCACTAAATCACTGAATAGATTCAATATCAATAGTAATGTCTTAATCAAACAGGTAAACAAAAGACTAGCAATGAAAATGGCTGTAATTCTGGATTCCTATAGGAGAAAGGGTATGTAAACAATTCAAGGAAAGGGAGTGAATCTGCAACCCCAACCAGAATGCAAGAATATCAAATCACATGTGATGTAGCTAGACAAGAGTACTATACTCGAAGCCAAAGAATAATAGTAAACCAATATAGTACTGGTGTTGTTAGTTGTAGCACATGGAGAGATATACTGAGACAGAGATCAAAGCATTTATGGGTTAATTTATTCCATATTCATTGATGAAGATCTGTAGACTAAACTAAACTAAACTCTTGCACTATGATATAAAGATCTCTTTACTTAGGTGTTCCACTTCTACTTCGGGGTGTAGTGGTCAACTATAATAGCTGGCCATTGCAAACGATGATAACAGCAGCCACAGACATGTGCTGTTGCACCTCTCTGGTGTGTGCGGAGGTGACTTAACCCTGTAATGTTCGGGTACTAAGAAAATCTCATTTATAAATGAGATGGCTACATGACTCCAGAACTAGCCGTATTTGTGTGTTATTTATGCATCTAAAAGCATATAATTTATGTTTCATAACGTAAAACATATGATATTACCATAATAAATTGTTTAAAAAATAATATTTTTATTTTTAAGATGTCTAATCTCGTTGAATAAAGCATGCTTTTTTGTTCTTCTTCTTCTGCCTCCGTCCGCTATGAATTCATGCGTAGTCAGGGAGCCTTTTATGGTGTATCTGACTGATTTCTGCATGAAAGCAGACTAACCGTGTGTAATGTGTCCCTAGCCATTCAGGCGAACCTTCTCCGATTTCAGTGGTAAGAACATGCTTTTATTACACTGACATTTCCGAACGGCCTCCATTTTGGATAATCTCTGCAGATGAGTTTTCACTTGCTCTTGTCAAAAATCACACATTTGCTTAAAAAATGGCATCTTATGACTCAGATTACTGTCCTAATCAAGACTATAAGTGTTAGTTCTTTATGGGCTGCTTACTAGACCAGTTCTGCATCATTTTCTCTTATTTATTTATTATTTATTAATTAGTGTCTTCAAAATATGGAAATGTTTAGAAGTTACAAATTTCCTAATTACTGCCTTATTTATTGTCCAAACAACTTCATGTTTGGATATATTGTGTAAATATGAAGGTACTAAGAGAGTATATTAATAGTTTTCATGATATATTTCATACTTATTTCTTTCCATCTTTGTGACTGTATAATTATTTGAAATTTGTTTTAAAATCTATTTTTAGCATCACCAAAATTATGTCACTGATATCACATATTACATGACACTGATATTAAAATCACATATCTAGATAGTACATTCAATTAGCTTTCTAACCATATATAACATTCTATGTTCAATAATTCTTGGAGTATATATGGCTTCTAGTAATAGAGCAGGCCTTCAAAAATAACAAAAAACCTTAAAACCCACGACGGTTAAGAGTCCAATCCTAGATCACAATCCTCTACCAAAGGTGGGTTATATATGATGAAGGTTAGACATGTGGGTGTTGTGTGTTCTGTCTTTCCACGAAGGTCATTTTCTCTGTGCTTCAACGGCACGACAATTTTCAGCTATGCGGGTTTCTCTAGTGTTGTTACAGGGCCACATTTGGCGATCTTGCACCAGGCATTCTCACAACATGGTGTTTATATCAAAGCATTTCAGAGACACTTTAAGAGCATCTTTAAAGCGTTTGAAGGTCAACTATATGCAACGCAAGAGCACTTATAGACACAGCTTTTTATGTACACTAATTTAGAACTGCCTCTATCATTCTCTAATAAATTCAATATCATACCTTCTCTAATTTCAACAACTTCAAACAGGCAGCTATCAAATTCTAGCAGTGACATATTAGTAAACTTCAATCTAATGGAGCTGTTTGAAAGTATGTTCACAAAGTTCCACACACATTGGATATTGCGTCCGTCAGATGTATTCCCAAATCCAGGTGATGATATGTTGCCTGGACTCTCCGTTATGTAACCACCACATTCTGTTGAGAATATTTTACACACAATCAAATCATGATCTGAGAAATATTTCATATTTGATTGCATCACAATCTGGAAAAGAATGTTCCTCACTCGGTCAGATTATGAAAGTGATGCTTTATATTTATCACATTATGACACAAAATGTTCCATATTTTATTATATTATCACCCGTTTGGTGCTGGACCCACAATGGAAGCAAAGAATAGTACCACTGCAACCTACGAGACATGTCTTAAGAGATGACTGGTGTAGGACCCAGGAATGCTGCCCTAATAAATAAAAAGCATAGCAGAAATTGGATGTGCTGGTCTACTTGTTGGCGCATAACTGGCACAACTTACAATTGCTCTTAGGTTCAGGTCACAAACATATAACACAGAGTGGTAACAAGTGGTCGATATGGAGCGTTCAAAGAAAAAGCAGAGGTATTATGTTACTAGCTAATTAACCCGGCTTCGTACAGGGTGAAAGTTGCTATTAATCCTTCATGAGGAATTGGGTAAGCCTTTCCAAAAGATGTCATCTAATAACATGAATTGTATTTTCTGATATTTTTTAAGAAGTGGTTTGAATCGGTTATGTTGTTGTTAAACGATTTTAACGGTTAAAGTGTTTCTTGTAATGCTTCACATCTAATTAAAGTAGCATCTTCACATTATTCATTCTGATTGAGTAGTTTTCTTTGCTTAGATGGAACTTCAAATTTTAATAATAATAAACCTGACCTTCGGAATGTTGACAAAACATAATAATTATTTTTAAATGTAACAATAGTTATTAAAAATTTTAAATAGTGTAGTTTGAAACTGGAAAGTGAAGTTGTAATGACATGAAAATGATAAATTTTGCGTAAATCAACGCAAATGAAAAAACGCAACGCATCTGATGGTGCATATTTTGTAAATAAGATCGGCATTAGAAAGATAAAATAAGATTGCGTGTTTATTATACGATGCAAAGGAACGACCTCACCACAGGCACAAAACAGCAGGAAATCCATTAGAGAAGTCGAACTTCATTAAATGTCCCTGGCTTCATGGGAAGTCGTTCAGACTACAGGTTTCCTTAAAAGATTGCACTTGAAGGAGCTAATCTTCAAGTACCTCTGAAGACGGCAAAGGGAGTGAAAATTATACAGTTTGCGCAAACTAACGCAAACGGAAAGACACAATGCAACTTATGGGTTGTGTGTGTGTGCATGCGTTGAAAATATCGTTAGATTTATATGCCAGTGGTAACATGGTGGCACGTTAAGGGACACAATCCATGCCTATGTTGTAGAGGCCATCTGGCAATTTTTGGATTATATCCCTTCTCTTCACCTCCTGTCAGGAATGTAACAAATATGGCGGATTTAAATGTCGGATTGCATATCAAGAATTCAATTTTATTTTATTTTTAAAACGAATATTAATCCGATTTCGAAACTGTTTCTTTAGCTGATCTAAAGTTTGCCTGATACAATTTTTTACAGAGTTTGGTTAATTTTGGATGTAAACTGGGGCCGTGTATAGGTGAACAGTACATCCGGACATTAAGGATTATATAGTAGATAACTGAAGAAATATTTCATATTTAAACACATTATTAACAGAGTTTCAAATTCAATGAAATTCAATGAGTTTCAAATTCAAATGTGAGAGAATTCAAATACCTTGGAAGTATTTTCACATCTGATAGTAGACTGGACAGAGAGATCAAAACTAGAATCCAGCAAGCCAACAACATTACATACCAGCTTACCAATTTTGAAACACCCAGCTATTCCAGTAGTGACTAAAAGACAGATTATAAATTCAATCTTTATACCAACACTGTGCTACCAGAGCCAAACATGGGCACTGACAAAAGAACAAGAAAGGAAAATTACCACATGCGAAATGAGATGCCTGAGGAAAGCAGTAAATAAAACAAGAGACCATATAAGAAATGAGGAAATTAGAAGAACAGTCGGAACAACACCTGCTATTAGATTTATTGAAAAACAGAGACTCAAATGGTTTGGCCACTTGGTCAGAATGAACCCGAATACACCAGTTGCAAGAGCGTACAACCTGAAAATGGAATCATCAAGAGGAAAGGGCAGACCAAGAAAAGATGGGTTGATGGAGTTACAGACATCTTAAAACTCCACAATACCACACCATATCAAGCGACCGAGCGTGCATTATCTCGGAAACCGATCATCAGTTAAACCTGCTACCCCCAGCGGCAAAAAAGCAGAGAAGGACAAAAGAAGAAAGAAAGAAGATTAACAGAGAGTTGTTTCATGTGTGTTCACATTAAAAATAAAGCAAGGCTCAATGTTTGATCACAGTACAGTTGAAGCAATCTTCCATTTTTGAGCACACCATGATCAGAAAAATTTCTTATGTGTCGTAAAATTAAATCAATTATCACAGGACTATCATCATAGCACTCCAGACATGTCTATAGGTGCTCCGATATCCATTTCAACAAATCAAGCAGTGTCCAGTGGCCCAACACATCAATTCGATGTTGATTAATCAGTCTCTTTGCATATTCGGTATGTCGCTCTTTACGGGCTGTACTAATCTTGACACCCATCTATCTTAGTCTGGTCAGTGAGTGGGACTCGCAACCCTGAAATGCTTCTGTTTGAAAAGACTCTCAGTGCATTAGGAATGTCATTTTGGTCCATTGCAGCGCCATCTGATACCGCAGCCATGCCAGCCAATCTATCAACTCGTTCATTACCCCTGACTCCTGCTTACCCAGGGACAGAAATGAAGGTGATTTCTTTGATCCCTATCTGTACCAGTACCTCCACCTTTTTTCATCTCACCATCCTGTTATGACTGTCCACGAATAATACTCATGGAGAAAATTAAATCATAAACTACTAAGTACCATAGCGTGCACCTATTTGACAGTGTGTCACGGAATGGGCCATGAATTTTTCATAGTTAAAAAAACAAAAAATTTACATCAGCACATTTTGATTGCGACCATTTATTAATTTATTCTTTTGCATTCTGTTAGCTTCTGATAAATGTTCATTCATTTATCTACAGAATTACATGCCATTCATCTCATTTTTTTTTACTCTTTCCAGGGCAGTTATTTACTCAAATTCTTAACAGTTAATTCAAGGGAGGCAAAATAAAAAATAAAAAAAAAAAAATCATAACTACTCGTCAATACATAATCATGTATATATCTTATTATAATAATTTGAAGAAAACTGGACAACCTATTAGAATAACAAGGTTAATAAGTAGTACAAGTAAATAGTAGAAGTAAAACTAGAAAGACTTCTAAAGCAACTCTAATGGTGCAGTGTGCAGCGAATGGCATTCAACGGAATTCCGCTGTGGCACAATGTGCGGTGAAAAGCATGGAAAAAGTTAAGAAATAAAAAAATTATAGCTTATTTTACATAAACCTGCGGAATGGACAAAAATTAACAAATATTAATTCAGCCACAGCATGTTTTTTCGTGCTGTAGTAAATGTGTTATACAAAAGAGACGGTGGAAATGGATCAACATGTGATATGCATGGAGAATAACTCTGCCACTAAAATAGCACAAAGGTGAACACCAGAGAGTAAATGAAAATGTGGAAAATGCAAGACAACCTGGAGGAGAACAGTAAAACTAGAACTGAAAGAAATGAATCATAGCTGGAACACAATACAGAGGAACGACCAAGAACAGAGAAGAATGGTGTGTATTTGTTGCTGCCCTAAGTGCCAGGGGCATCATGGGCTAGACAGAGAGAGAGAGAGAGAGAGAAAAAGAGAGAGAGAGTCAATGTGTTAAGATCTGGGAAAATCTCATATTGTCAAAAAGTTTGTTACTCAAATTTATAAAAATGTCTTTTCTTCAACAACCTGTCCTCTTTACCTGCCTCCATATCTGATGTGTATGTGGCACGAAATCCATAACTGCTAAACTGCCCATCTGTATGAAAGGTGACCTTCATTGTATTGCCTGAAGACTGGATAGGACCTGGATTAGTATCACAGTATTTTCCAAACGAAGGTGATCCTGAGATGTACCCATTAAAAACCTGCAGGGAAAAATATATTGCAATTTTAGAATTTTACTCTATCCATATGCAGTTATTTCCTCAATTTTTCAACAGTTAATTCAAGGAGGCAAAAAAAAGCAATTTAAAAAAAGAAATCATAACTGCTCATCAATATCATCATCATCAAGTAGCTTGTCCCTTCCGGAACTTGGCTCCCATGAATGCAGTCCTGAAAAACTCTCTGTTCTGTGCAAGTTGGCCGGCATCAGCAGCAGTCATTCTCAGATCCTCAATCTAGGCCTTCCTCTCATTCTTCTTCTAGGCACCATTCCTTCCAAAATTAATTTCTCCAGGCACTCATGTCGTTTGAAGTGTCAGAAATATTTAATTTTCCTTGTTTATATGCTCTGTAATAGCCAACTCTCTTTAATATCAAACTGTTGCAGAACAGAAGCGTTTGTTCGTTTCTCTGTCCATGATATTCTAAGTATTCTTCTGTAGCAATTTCATTCAAAGACATTAATGATCTTCTCTGTCGCTTTGTCAATGTTCCATGTCTCACAACCATATGTTGCCAAGGAAAAACTCAGGCTCTTATATATCATCAATAGATAAACATATATATATATATATATATATATATATATATATATATATTATTATATACTAATTTAAGAAAACTGGACAACCTATTAGAATAACAAGGTTAAAAGTAGTAGAAGTAAAATAGTAGAAGTAAAACTAAAAAAACTTATAAGGGAAGCAACTAAAATGGCGCAGTGTACTGTGAATGGCATTCAACGGAATTCCGCTGTGGCGCAGTGTACAGCAAAAAGCATGGAAAAGGTTAAACCTAAATTAATTCCTACAATACAACAAGCCACCTGACATTTACTTACAAGCTACTTCACAAGCCAAAATATTAAATGGGAACAAGATTATTCACAAGATTCATGTTATTCTATTTGTTTATAATTAATAACAAATTACAGCAGATCTGATATATAAATAAAATAATAGCCGTCCATCGCAAGTGATGATGACAACAGTCTCAGACGTGTGTTGCTTCACCTCTCTGGTACACACATCCCTGACAACTCAATACAGCAAAGAAGCATTTCTTGAGTATTTCAATACATGGAATTTATTAAAACTAAACAGATTTTGGACCAAATATAGAAAAGTTGATAAAAATAAAGAATAGTCAAGCAGACGATGTTTATGATCTGGTTCAAAGCAGGGCTTTATTCAGCATTTGTTACCAATTTAATTTGATATCAATGTCAATAACTAGCAATTAAATACTTCTTGTCGGACACATTCAAAGTTCATCTGCTATTGTTAACAGTTGTCAATCCCAAGCAATAATGATAACTGCCTCAAACATGTTTTTGAGCCTCTCTGGTATGTGCTGATGTAACTATAGAGTCCAAATTTGGAACACAATGATCTGGCATATGTGATCAAGGTTGAACATGCGGGTGTTGGGTGTTCAGTTTTTTTCGTGAAGCTCCCTTTCTCTGCATATGAACAGTACAATGATTCTCAACTATGTGAGTTCCTCTTGTGTTGTTACAGTGCTACAATTGTCAATCTTGCGCAAGGAATTCCAAGCATGGGGTGTCTATCTCAAAGCATCTTAGAGACATTTTAAGAGTATCTTTAAAGCATTTTTATTTACACCAACTTCGGCCCTCACCCCCTTCACGTTCATCATACATCAACTGTTTTGGGTTGACTCTAGAGAAACCCACTAGAGAAACACTCTTTCTAGCAAAAGTATAGTCTACTTAAAGTAACGAGCATGCTTTCATACCATAGGGTATATGAGGAAATAGGATGTTAGGTTTGCATTTTTCTTTGACTAGTGGAATATGATGGGGAATGATGTGAACACCACACCGTCGAGCATACTTTGCAGTGTTTATCAAATTAAGAATGGGTTGACCTAAGAGCCACTTGCTTTGAGAAAACACCTCTTTTAACTGAAGGCCTTTTGCTGAAAAAGGCCTTTTGGTTGAGACGTTGCTGTGTATTGCTATTTGTTTTGGGTATTTTGTAAAACTACAGTACTTTGTACATAATTTTACTGCAGTCTTCCCTTATATCGATATTACACTTCAACTGGGGAAATCAAACCTGGAACCACCTGTATAGCAAGTGCATTGCAATTTCATACTCACAATAATGTAGCCCTATTATCAATCAATTTATGAGGAAGATTGCTTGTCAATTTTTCAACCTGTTCTTGTCCCCATGGCCCATAAAGAGTGGCATAGCACTGCAAGCCTGGACAATGTATGTCTTTATTCTCCTATAAATTAGTTTCTTGAACCATAGAGATTTCATAAATGCACAAAGATTTGTACAGGATGGTTAAGCACTATTTTCACTTGCACATTTTCAGTTGTAAACTTTGTACATAATAGTAAGTTTGTCAACCTTCTAAAGTTTACCATGTGAACTGCCCAGAATTGTTAATACTCGTGGAATATTTGTTTGTTTGCATGCTATGAATTCAGACACAGTCAAGCGCCTAACATGGAACCTATGACTTAATTTTGTGACAGATAGCTCTTTTCTTATTTCCAGTGTTTCTCATCATTAAGGTGAGCCTTACTCTGACTTCAGAGGTATTTGTAACTTAGATCTCCAAGTAACGGATCATGGAACCTGTAGTTAAACTTTGTATAACATGCACACCAAGAGTATTTTTACCCAAGCTAGCCTCAATCCACACAACATGGATATCACCAGACCACAGGGCAGAAAACCAAATTGACCACATCTGCATTACAGAAATGTTCAGAAGGTCACTTTATGCTGTAAAAGTCTATAGATGAGCAGATGTGGCCTCTGAACACCACCTTGTAATAGGTGGCCTAAGAGTGATTGTGCATTGTACCAGTTATGCACTTACAATTAGACCAGCATATCTGATTTATGCTATGCTTTTATTTACTAGGGTAGCTTAAATAGATCTTACATCAGTCACCTCTTACTACTTGCCTTGTAGGTTGCAGTGATTCTATTGTTTGCTTCCCTTGTGGGCCCTAACACCACACAGGTGGAATTTCAATTCAGATGTTGTGTAACTAGACAAGAACACTATGCTGGTATCCAAAGAAAATTAGTATATCCAGAAAGAAGCTGATGTTGTTAGTCACCACACGCTGAGAGACATATTGAGAAGGAAATTGGAGCACTTATGGACAAATTGGAATTGATGTGCAGGGATGATAATCCAATAACTAAACTTAAAAACAAATAAGTGGCAGTTTGTCTATCTTTGATTTATTTAGCAGCTTTAGAGATATTCATGTCATGACCACTTGTGAGTACATAAACTAGCTACCAAATTGGTAGTGTAGAACCACTTACTTCTACATAGTCAGAACAGACTCCATGCCTTAAAGAAATACGTAGATCGCTGAATGTCAGAGTTACGCTTCTTCCCTGAGGTACAGTGATAGACCAACTACACATTCGATCGTGGGCATACTGTCCAGGATAATTAGGAGATGTAATTATACCTGTTGGTGTATTCATTTGACCTCCACATTCTGCAAGAAGCACATAATAGAATAAAGAGTTAGGTTTGGACATGCCAGGCACTGTCATCTTCATGGCAGAGAAAGAAGATATCCAGGTCAACTTCTCATGGGTGTGGTAAGCAGGTGGAATTTGGGATGACTGCTGCAATGGAAGACAGAGCACACATGGGAATTTCCAATGTACCATGATGTCAATCGCATAACATAACATCAAAGAATTTAGTATTATTATCTCTGTTCAAACAGAAAACCAAATTCATATACTTTCCATTATCTCTTCTTCTTCTTCTTCAATGATCCAGTGGCGCTTGAGCTCTTGCCCTTCGTCCTAATGCTATGTAGTGGTACCTGCATGTGTTTGTAAGTTGTTCTTTTGTTCCGTATAATGTGTTCCATTTGTCTGGCCTTGGAGGAAGGAGGATCTTCCTGACATCATCTAGTGTTTGACATCTGAAGAGGTGATGGTGAACAGTTTCATGATGATGTACACACAGCTGACACTCTGGAGTGAGTTGTGGTTGAATTCTGTTCAAGTGATTCTTGAGTGTTATGTGTTGGGTTCTGAGTCTAAAAATGGTGTTCTGATCTCTTCTTGTAAGGTGGTTGATGTTGTCATTAAGGCTAGGCTGGCCATATGTCTGTAAACCGCTCTTCCCGTGTCTCCCATGGCCCATCTGTTCAGCCAAATTTCAAATTTCTTTATTTGTTGTCATTAGTTCCATTTTCTCTAATGATCCAGTATACTTTCTAATTTCTACTGACAAAGTTTAATCATGAGTCATACAGCTCATCAGCATGTGATCACACTTTAGCTGTTTTACTACAGTCTTATTAGTTTTTTTGCCTCTTTTTAGACATAATTAGATAGAATTCATGTTTTTAGAGTCACATAAATTGCACTCGTAGTTTAGCAAAACTAAATTTTTTCTTAATATTTATACGAAGAACAATCCTTCAAGAAAGTAAACTATTGGGATGTAAAACCATACAAGATCTGCACTTGCTAGCAACGAACCGCATAACATGGAGCTCAAAAACTTGTGTCCTATGTGCCGCCTTTGGTACGAAAGAAACAAACTAACTAAATATAATTTGCAATATGACTTATATCAAATTGAAGACAAATGGATGTAGCTTCACAACATTTTACGGTATTAGCAAATATAATGCAGTGTTAACTATGCAGGAAACATTAGCTTTCATTAAAAATAAAAATTGACATTGGGAGAACAAAAATTCAACTTACGAAGGGTTTTGATGAACAACAGATTGAATAAGCAAGTATGACTGCTCTCTTTATATTGGTAATCTATTTATGCATATATAAACATGAAGAAAATTGTGATTTCATTGTTCATTAACTGTTTACAAACTATTTTCATGACACTTCATGAAAAATCTCAAGTTTTTTTTATCACAGGGTATCTTATCTTATCTTATCTGTAACTTAGAATAAATGTTAAATTTGGTTTCAAATCTTTTTCTAGTAAAAATCACGATACGTGTTGGTTATCATTTACACTTCTATTTTAAGTAGTTTCCAGTTAATATAAAAGTTGAATAGAAATGGAAATAATGGCAAAGCAACAAAATAGTACACATCATTCAAAAGATGTTTTGTCCATGTGATAGGCCATTTTGTGTATTCAAATGACATTCCGTATGCAAGCAGTTAATTAAGCTTGGTGAGATATCTAGTCTGAAAGTTTTGAAAAGGTCATGAGAAAATGGATCAATAATTTCAATTACTATGACCCCATGGACTGGCAGAAAACTCTGTGATAAAGATTGCCCAATAACTGGGAACTTGAACTTTTCATGATCCTTCACTGTAAAAGTGACTGGATGACAGCAATAATTTAAACTTTCCACAACTTTTTTATGAAAAAGCCAGGACTGCTGAGATTATTTTTTCTTGATTCATATTATTTGTTTATCTGCTATGAATTGAAATGTACCCTAACCCTAACCCTACCAACTTTAGAGGTAGCTGACTTGTAGCTTAGATCCCCAAGTAAAGAATCAGGGAACTCTGTAGTCCAACCGTGCACCGGATGTATATCGAAAAACTTTGGCCCAAGTTGACCCTGAAACATGAAATTTGCACGGCATATGGTTTCTAGCAAAGCGTGCTATCAGATTCACTATCACGTCCAACTGTGATGATGATCTTTACTAATCACATGTCACTCTTTGTTGATAGACAAGTCACAGTCAATTTAAGAGACTAATATCTTAACTACCCTACCCATTTCTGTCAACTTGGTGACATTCAAACCCATACAGAATAAGATAAAGTATACTAGCTAATGAGTGTGGGGCTGGCTACCTCCCCCTGTAGACAAGATAAGGCAAAAAACTTCAACAAACATAGAAAGTACAACTAAAAGAAAAACCAAACTCAATCATTTGAGCCAGGGAAGGTCCCCACAGAAAGGCAAATGATGTATCGTAGAGAAAGCCAAAAGGATCTGGTTATGTCAATTAACCTTCTTTGCTGTTGGAAAACTGGCAGAAAAGGATAGGCAGGCAAGATGTGGAAAAAGTTGGAAGGGATGACAAGAGAGAGGAAGGGCTGGAAGAAGTTTGTTGAAGACCTGTGCTCCATTGGGAGTTAAAAGGTGAAGAAAATACTAGCTGACAGATATCAATATACAACGTGCTCTTCTTAATATTAATTGTAAATAGACAATAACAAGCAATAATGAATCCACATTTTATATTTTCTATATATACAGATCTGAGAATGACTACTGCTGAAGCCGGTCAACTTGCACAGAACAGAGAGTTTTTCCGGACTGCTGCCATGGGAGCCATGTTCTGGAAGGATCAAGCTACTTGATGATGATGATATATACAAATTATTCTGTGACTGGTTTCAAGTATTATCTGAAAAATAAAGTATAATACCATATTTGATATTTTAAATATTTGTGAATACCTTCAACGCTAGCTTGGAAGACAATCCTAAGACCTTGGTCTGTCACAGATCCATCAGATATGAATCTGATGTAAGCAGTGTTGTCAGAAGTTTGAACTGAATGGAAATTAATGTATCTACAATCCTGGAACAGAATTCTGTCTGTTGAATTTCCGTCCCTGATCATCAAAGTGTTGGCAGAGCAATTGTCAGAATATTGTACTTGGAAGCTTGTAATGTTGAAAGTTATGAAATGACCGACAGGTCCAACAATAGACCACTCACAATCTACATTGATGCTATAATTTCTAGGATAGTTTGGACTTGTGAGAACTCCTCTGTTTGCTATGATGTGGCCTCCACATGTAGCTGAAGAATAAAGAAAATTATGCCCTATCAAAATTTATATACATTTGCACATGTTCATCTGTCACACATTACTCTATTATTTTAGCAATGTGTTGCTCTATCATTTTTGTCATGTATCACTCTGTTATTTTAGTTATGTGCCATACTGATTGTTTATCTTGGACAGAGAGGAGAACAGATATATCTATCTAGAGGGAACTCAAAATCAAAGAAAACTGGCTGATGCTATAAATAAGAGGGAGAAAATTGAGGTGTTTTGAACATATGGAAAGACAAGAAGAGCTGGAGAAGACCATCATAGAAGAGGCATACTGGCAAAGAGATAAGAGGAGCAACACAGAGAAGATGGATTCAGGATGTAACCGATGGTTTGAACATGACGGCTGCAGAGGTGGGACATTTGGCCTATGAGAGAGAGAAATTCTGGAGAACTGTTGGGGTGGCAAAGTTCTGCTCAGGACAAGCTATTTGATGATGACCACACTCTTTAGTTATGTGCAACACTGTTTAGTTATGTGCAACACTGTTTAGTTATGTGCAACACTGTTTAGTTATGTGCAACACTGTTTAGTTATGTGCAACACTGTTTAGTTATGTGTCACACTGTTATGTTAGCTATGTATCACACAGCATCACACAGATTGCAAAGAAAAATGTTACTCCGTTGCAGTGGATACAAAGCAAAATGTCAGCCACGCAAAAGGTGGACCTCATGGATAACAGAGGGGATGAAAGACACTGTTTATGAAGAACATACCAAAGCCTGTTCTAGAAATCTCTTCTTGTCTCGACACTATAAGCCAAAACAGGAAGGCGCATAGAGAGGCTTGCTCCAGATGTCTCTTTTTTTCAACCTGATGCCGAAAGACAAAACAGGTTAAGAGAATAGATAGAACAGATAGATAGATCACACAGATGGCGTGAAGAGCCAAACAGATATTAGAGCCCCAGTTAAACAATATCCAGTTTGGTTTAGGAATGGTAAGAGCTGCACATACACAATATTTACACTAGGACAGATCTGCAAACAAGCAATCGAATACAATCAAAGTAAGAACATTATATTTATAGACAGAGAAAAGGCATTTGATAAAGTAAACAGGTGCACATTATGGAAGATCCTTGAAGAATATGGTGCCCAGGGACAACTTTTAGGAAACATGGCCTTATATCAAGATAGTCAGAGCTCAGTAAGAACAACGGAAGAATGAACAACTACATCAAGTGTCAGACAAGGATGTGTTTTCTCACCACTACTATTTATCATATATATGGCTAAAATAACCCAAAAGTAAAATTCAGATAATGATTAAATAAATGAACTTTTTGCAAATGATCAGTACCTGATACACCAAAATAAACAAGATCTACAACAACGTATTGACACCTTGCAGCATAATTGTACAAAACATGACATGAAAATCCATAACACTAAAACCAAAATAATAAATATAGGAAGAGAACATAATAAAATAAACATCCATGTCAATGGCACTACAATCAACCAAGTGTAATAATTCAAATACTTGGGAAGCATATTCACAGAAGAGGGAAGACTAGACAGGATGATAGAGGCTAGAGTGCAAAAATCAAATGCTGTAACCTACCAGCTGGTTCCACTATTGAGGCACTTAAAATCTCACTGACAGCTAAACAACAGATGATCAACAACATTTTCATGCCTACTATGTGTTACCAAAACTAAACGTGGACAATGAGCAAAGCGCAGTTACAAAAAAATAACTACATGTGAAATGCGATGCCTATGAAAAGTTACCAACAACAGCAGATAAGACAGATTCACCAACATCAGCATAAGAAAGAAAGTTGGCACAGAACCTTGCTTGAATTACATTGAGAAACAAAGAATGAAGTGGATAATATTAATAAGAATGCAACCAAACTTCACAGTATACAGTCTTCTACAACAGAACATTGTGAAAGAAGGTGAAAGGAAGACCATGAAAAAGATGGTTAGATAGCATAGGAGAATCCTGTCAAAGAGCAAAAATAACAATCACCCAAGCCACCAGAACAGCACAAGATAAAAACAGAAAACCATAACACTGGGCAACACCAGGTAGCAGTGTGTATTGACAAAAGACGAAGAAGAAGAAAGAAGACAAATAGACTATGGAGCATGAGAAGAGAAAGTACTTAGAAGCATAGGAATAAGAAACAGTGCTGTGTATTGTTATTGTTTCTGTAAAACTACAGTACTTTCTTTTTAATTATGGTGCCTATAACCCTTGACTACACAATGCTTAGAAACAGTACTCACCAAGTGAATAATTAGCTTTAAATCCTGAATGATGGTTATGTGTATTTGTGTAAAACCTGGCTAGTAGAATGTTGCCTGTGGAGAGAACTGTTCCTGGCAAAGATCCCCCACACAGTGCATTTCCAATTCTCCGTGAGTTTGGTGTGCCACCATCATAGAACTGAACATAGTCGCTATTACAACTGAACAAAAAAAAATAATGAATGTCAACATAGATAAATCTCTTTGAGCATGTGATGCAATGGTAATTAGGGAAACAACAAGTGTACACCCTTTCTCTCTATTCTTGGCTGTCCTCTGTATTGTGTTCCAGCTTCCATTTGGCTTTCCTCACTTTCATTTAAATGAATTAATGACTCTAGTAGCACATTCATGACCGTGTATAGGTAATGTTTTCATTGCTGTTTCCATAATACAAAAAAATTTTGCAGGAGGGGTTGTTAATGCCAAGCAAAACCCCCCAACCTGGAGGACCAGGAAGCCATGTTTAGTCTGGCCCCTCCTCAATGGCATGTCGAATCTGGGTGACCCTGCCAGGAACATAGGTTTCGCTGTCTGCATTATTGAAGCATTCAATCCTCCCCATCACTACAAGGTAATTGCTTCAAGACAGGCACTGTGGAGTGTATGGATAAATGGATGGACAAAGTGAACAAACATCCACAAAAAATAATAATGGTAAAATGGATACAATTCATCACATATTGAGCAATGGATAGAGAATACAATTTTGTTAT
The DNA here is from genome assembly GCA_020796225.1 of Arion vulgaris. Taxonomy (NCBI): domain Eukaryota; kingdom Metazoa; phylum Mollusca; class Gastropoda; order Stylommatophora; family Arionidae; genus Arion; species Arion vulgaris. The sequence continues at coordinate 3,330,936 of CM036772.1, read as the reverse complement.
TGATTCACTCAACCCAAACAATCTTCAGAACTTATTTCTAGATACATGCTGATTTTTTCCAAGAAAATCTTTAGTTTTCTTTATTGTTGTTAATTTTATTTTGAAATCTATGTATCAGCATGTGTTAGTAAAAAATGTATGAAAACAACATTCAATTATTAACATTTGAGTTATTTTGTAAAATAAATTGTGAAATCTTCAATTTTATTTTCAGCATGTAAGCAATATTTATGTGTGCATTAGAAACACTCAACATAAAACATTTTTTCCAGTATTTTTGTTGTAGGAGGCAATGATGTTATTGTTCTTAGGGGTGATGTTTGATGGTGTTGATGGCCTCCTGACACAAGTTTGATGGTCGGGGCCTCTAACTATATTGACACAGCTATTCTTCCTGATAATATGTAGAACATTTCATAACATGTATAGATGACAAAACATATTCTTGTTTGTTTCATGTTTATTATAGTTGAAATACATGATATTGCAATTGACTTTGTGTTCTTCTTCTTCTTTTCAAACGTTCTTCACAACCAATTTTATCATTCTTTTTGTGATATATAATTGGTCCTTTGACAAGAACGGAGTGATCTACGTAGGGTCGATTATGCGTCCATGGTGACTAGGCACACCCATCCGGTTTCAGCCAGCTTTTGATTTACTAGGGTGAGCTTTCCTAGGTACGATCCTTTCTGCCGACTATTTCGGTCCGGATTTTTGCCTTTTCTATCAGCTTTGCTGTATATTTGGGCTTTGAGATCTACACCAAAACAGTGAGTACACTGTTATGCCCTTTCTGACTGTGAAGTCGTTCCGGATTAGGAACATTTTCACGGGGCTTATAAGCTTGTTCTTGGAAGGTGTCTTACTTATCTAAAACACTGTGTAAAGTATCGACCTTTGCAATGTTCGGAACCGGACATCCTGTCAGATCTTTACATTGTTCACCTTACTTTACTGTCCACTTTGAGTTTTTCCGGAGTAGGAACATTCTCAGCCTTTATGAGGCACGTGTCGGTAGTTGGCAATTTGCAGTTTCTTCTTCGCATTTCCCCAACCCTGGGAAACACCGGACTGGGGCCAAGCACAAATAATGTAGAGGGTCGTTTCAATCGGCGCTAGTAACGCAACTGAGATTTTGCGCTCGCCACCATCACCCGCCTCAGTTCTTCTGGGGATGTTAGTTGTGACTGCAACTGTACCTTGCCCGGTTGTCCCAAGGCTGGTGGTTCCGTTAGGCATCACCCACCTCAGTTCTTCCGGGGAAGTTAGTTGTTATCGCAACATTACCGTGCACGGTTTTCCCAGGGAGGGTAGTTTCGTTATGCACTAAACGCAACTTTATGTTTTGCGCTCGGCCAACCTTGCTCAGTAAATGTATCTGGAACCAGGCCACCGATACAGAGTCAGCTGCAATCTTCCCTCATACCGACACGAGGGTAGACTTTTATTCTTTACGCATCTGACTTATTTATTCTTGAACCACAGCTGGCAATGTTTGCCCCCTTCTCAGGGCTTTGAGTTTCACCCTGTGTGGGCACATGTTTCGTCACTGGATGCACCTCTCATCCTTTCATGTAGTAAACATCGGCAGAGAAACTGGTAATTTGTGGCGGGACCTTTGACTTGCATTTCGAGCTTGTGTATGGGGTCTCTTGCTCCAGAGATGGTGATTTGTATTCGGCCCTTACTCCGGGGAAGTAGGAATTTTATCAGAGACATTTCACTGCTGTTTCTTTTTGTTTGGGAACTTCTGCAATATTTTGTTGGACATCGGCCAGGAGATTCGTGCATTTTGTTTGTATGGACTTACATTGCTTTTCTGTACTTGCACTGCTACCACTACCAGTAGTTCTCCCGATCCCTGCCCCCATTAGCCAGACCGGAACCAAAGTCTGTTTCCAGGGTCACCACGTGGAGGTAGGGGACAGGGTCTTGATTAGTGCCGGCTCACTAATCCTGGCACACCCTCTCATGCGCCTTTGACCCCACTGTGTGTTCTATTGTCCTATGCTATCTAACTAATTATTCAGTCTTGCTCCTAGTCGCACACACGTCCGCCCTCATGCGCACGGCTCCTATCGGTCTCTTTTGTCCCTATCGTCTAGCAGTTGTAGTTAGCTTACATCAAACTAATTATGTTATGGTTTCTCATAGTGTTCCGACCCTAATATGCAGTCTTTGGTGCGCATTTGTATTCTACACTGTCAGTCTTATTGTCTTTCCTCTGTGTCATCATCAACTGTTTGCCACATAGCCATCCCAGTCTAGGAGGAAGGCTATATCCTTCTACATTTTGGCAGACATTTCTCATGAAATGTGAGAAAAATAATACATGTTTTTCCTTTATCAATGTCAAAAAAGATATAAAATTGATGACACAGAACAAATAATTGAAACACTCGAATTGATCGCAATTCATTTATCCTTATGTTCTTCCACTATCATAAATGAACAAATCAAAAATAGTTGACCTTCATGTTGAACTTTGAAATAATATACTCATTTCTGTAAAATAAATGCTCAATTTTTAACAAAAGTCAGGAAAGTAGGTTGCAGGATCTGTGGTAACGTTCTTCTTCATCCTCTTCGAATGCTCCATATCGACCACCTGTTAAACCAATCTTTATCTGTATGTGATCTGAGCCTAAGCGTAGTTGTACATTTTGCCAGTTATGCGCCGACAAGTAGGTCAGCACATCTGATTTCTGCGATACTTGTTATTTACTAGGGTAGTTTCCCTAGGAGACCCCAACCACAGTCACCTCTTACGACATTCCTTGTAGGTCGCAGTATTACTATTCTTTGCTCCCCTTGAGAGCCCGGCATCAAACGGCGGTGGTAACATTCAAACTCTTGAATCAGAGACAAAAGTACAGACTAAGATGAAATGAAAATCAAACTCTTGAATCAGAGGCAAAAGTACAGACTAAGATGTCATGAAAATCAAACTCTTGAATCAGAGACAAAAGTACAGACTAAGATGTCATGAAAATCAAACTCTTGAATCAGAGACAAAAGTACAGACTAAGATGTCATGAAAATCAAACTCTTGAATCAGAGACAAAAGTACAGACTAAGATGTCATGAAAATCAAACTCTTGAATCAGAGGCAAAAGTACAGACTAAGATGTCATGAAAATCAAACTCTTGAATCAGAGACAAAAGTACAGACTAAGATGTCATGAAAATCAAACTCTTGAATCAGAGGCAAAAGTACAGACTAAGATGTCATGAAAATCAAACTCTTGAATCAGAGGCAAAAGTACAGACTAAGATGTCATGAAAATCAAACTCTTGAATCAGAGGCAAAAGTACAGACTAAGATGTCATGAAAATCATGACATATCCTTTACAGGACGTCACCCTCAAACACAGTAAAGAAGTCATTGATTTTCTAGGCACCAACTATACGTTCAGTAGTTTTCCATTGCTTTCTGAATGGTGAGGTCTATTTTACCATTAGTAAAAAACCACGGGAACTAATTTGCTTCCAAACTGCCAGCCGCTGAATTTGTACCAGGCACTCTTGGGGTGTGATCAAGTTCACAACCCCTTAAGCTACAGACACATACAGACTTAGATATAACAATCATAAACACATTTAAAATCTTGACGTTGATTATAATACATTAATATTATATGTCTTTTGAACTGGAAAGATATCAGCTAAAAATATATATTTCTTTTTTGTTTTCAGAAAACATAGTGCAGAGGATTTTATTTCTGCTTTCTTCTGGCTTGTTTATGTCAAAAAGTTGTCTTAGTCTGCCTTCAACAATTCTCAGACCAGTTTTCAGAGTCTCTCTTCGGTTTGACCTGTCCCTGGCAAACTTCCCCCTTCCTTGTGTATTCATGTCAAACGATTTCAAATCATGCTTGCATATGTCTTCGTAACATAGAAATGGTCACCCCACCATTCTTTTGTCAGAAGCCAGCTTCGAGTATAGAATAGCCTTGGAGATCTGGTAGTCATTCATCAATCAGGATCAGATGACCCAACCCCCTAAGGTGGCATAAGCCAGTTAAGTCTAATTTAATATGGAAATCCCATCATTTTCCAATACCTCATTTTGTTGCTCTGTCACTTCATATATATATATATATATTTTTATATATATATATATATATATATATATATATATATATATATATATATATATATATATATATATATATATATAATAATAATAATAATTCCTCTCGTACCATTATACGTTACATAGGGCCTGCAAGTAATTTCTCCATACCGCTCTATCCTGGGCAACTCGCTCAATCTCCTCCATGGAACTGAGACCGATATTTCCTGCCTCTCTCAGCAAAGTTCATTTCAGAGTCTCCTTAGGTTGACCTCTCTCTCTTGAACCCTTTGCATCCCACTTCAATGCCTGTTTTGATATTCGTTGATAATTTCTCCTCAAGGTGTGTCCAACATATCTCCATCTTCTTTCTCTTATAACAGTTGTCACTAGTGGTTGACCAGACATGTCTCTGATTTCATCACTTCTCCTGAATTCGTTTCATTTTATATTCATTATTTTTCGCAGACATCTATTTTCAAATGCATTCAACTTGCTTTCTATATCTTTCGTCATTTTCCAACTCTTGCTGGCATATGTTAGGATTGATACAACATTTGAATTGAAAAGTCGTAATTTAGTTTTAATACTATATAATTTACATTTCCATATTTTATTTAGACTTTTAAAAGCTGATGTTGCTTTGCCAATTCGTATCATAATTTCTTTTTAACATTTCCTGTGCAATCAAAATTGCCACCCAAATAGGTGAACTTCTCTGTTATTTTCATCATTTTAGATTCCAGGGTGATATCTGCGTTACTTGCCATAGGTGTCTTTATTATATTTGTTTTTTCATAGCATACCTGCAGTCAACTTTTGATGCTATAGATGACAAGTTGTCTGTTTTTCTTTGCATATCTTGTTTGTTTCTACTTAACAAGGCAATATCATCTGCAAAATCCAAATCTTCTAGTTGACTATTTTCTACCCAATCGATGCCAGTTTGCCCCTGCAACATTTTCGCATCACCCAGTCAATGGCCACTAAAAAAAAAAAACGGGGATAGAATACAGCTATGCTTTACTCTGGTTTCAACCATAAACCAGTTGCTGTGTCCACCATCAGTGCGAACTGCACACTGTGAACCATCATAGAGGCTCTTAATAATGTTTATTATTTTGTCTGGTATTTCATAGCATCTCAGAATATTCCACAGAGAGATTCTGTGTAAACTATCAAAGGCTTTTTTAAAATCGATGAAATTTAATATGAGTGGTTGTTGCTTCTCAATATGTTCCTCCAAGATTAGTCGTAGGGTAATTATTTGGTATAAGCAGCTTCTCCCAGGTCTAAAGTTAGAGAACATAAATTTTCTTAATAAACACACATCATCATCAAGGTGTGTATCTTTTATAGGACGTTGCTCTCTTTGCAGCACATCTGAAATAAACACACACATGTACAAAATTAAAATTGTCTTTAGTTGAGTACTTACCCAGGATGTGTTTCAATATCAAATGTCCCTTCAAAATCAATTCTGACCCTTCTTGAGACAGGGGCTATGATAACCCACATACAGTCCACATTGGGAGGATAGCTACTTGGATAGTTGGGTGACATGATATACCTGAGCAGAGAAATCAACACATGAATGAAGATACTTATAACATCATTTTTCTTCTCCTTCTTTTGTTGTCACACAGCTACCAGGTTGTTGCCAAGTGTGTTGGTTTTCTGTTTTTGTCTTGCGCTGTTCTGGTGGCTTGGGTGATTGCAATTTTTGCTCTTTGACAGGATTCTGCTATGCCATCTAACCATCTTTTCATGGTCTTCCTCTCACCTTCTTTCCTGATATTCTGTCATGGAAGACTGTATACTGTGGAGTTTGGGTGCATTCTTATTAAGTCGCCAAACCACTTCATTCTTTGTTTCTCAATGTAATACAAGATAGGTTCTATGCCAACTTTCTTTCTTATGCTAATGTTTGTGACTGTCTTTTGTGATGTTGTTGGTTAACTTTTCGTAGCAGTGCATTTCCCATGTAGTTATTTTTTGTGACTGCGCTTTGCTCATTGTCCAGGTTTGACTCTGGTAACACAAAGTGGGTATGAAAATGCTATTGATCATCTGTTGCGTTGCTGTCGGTGAAATATTTGAGTGCCTTAACAATGGGGCTAGCTGGTAGGTTACAGCATTTGATTTTTGCATTCTAACCTCCATCTCTCTATCTAGTCTTCCATTCTTCTTCTTTGAATTCTTTCACTTTATCTATTGTAGTGCCATTGACATGGATGTCTAGTTTATTATTTTCTCTTCCCCTATTTATTATTTCGGTTTTAGTGTTTTTGATTTTCATGTCATGATTGATACAATTTTGGTTCAGGGTGTCAATATGTTGTAGATCTTGTTCATTTTGGTGTATCAGAATTAAGACACTTTTTAACATAATGCAGACACATAGAACATAATGCATATGACATAATGAAGAAATTTATACCATAATGCAGACACATATAACATAATGAAGACATGTATAACATTTTGAAAACACATATAACATAATGAAGACACATATAACATAATGAAGACATATATAACATCATGAAGACACATGTAACATAATGAAGACATATGTAACATAATGAAGACACATGTAACATAATGAAGACAGATGTAACATAATGAAGACACATATAACATAATGAAGACACATGTAACATAATGAAGACACATGTAACATAATGAAGACACATGTAACATAATGAAGACAGATGTAACATAATGAAGACATATAACATCATGCAGACACATATAACAGAATGAAGACACATATAACATAATGAAGACACATGTAACATAATGAAGACACATGTAACATAATGAAGACACATGTAACATCATGAAGACACATGTAACATAATGAAGACACATATAACATAATGAAGACACGTATAACATAATGAAGACACATGTAACGTCATCAAGACACATCTAACATAATGAAGACACATCTAACATCATGAAGACACATATAACATAATGAAGACACATATAACATCATAAAGACACATATAACATCACGAAGACAAAAATATAATGTTGTGTTTACTATGCTTGAAACATATTAGCATGTATTAAAAAAACTAATTGAAATTGTGAGAACGAAAATCCAACTTTTCAAGGGCCTTGATGAACATTATGTGGAATAAATCAGTCTAACTGCTCTCTTTATATATGTAAGCCATTTATGAATACACAAACGTTAAGAAAATAGTGAAGGAGTGTATGGTTTATTAACTGTTCACAAAGTAGCATCATGAACATTCATAAGAATCGCTAGTTTTTTACGGTCACAGGGTATCCTAAAATGATTGATAAACTCCGCTTCAATTCGAATTTTAGCATAAACCATGCTGCTATGTATTCGTTATTGTTTACATCACTTCTAAGTAGTTTCCGGTTAACATAAATCTTCAATCTGAACAAAAAATAATAAAAACTCAACAAAATAGTAATTGTCTTTTGAGCGACGCATGGTCCAGGCAGATAAGAAATAGTTACACTTGAGTGTTCAACGATCGGAATCAGTTAATCACTGGAACATGTGAGAAGAATAAATAATAGCCATAGAAATCAACAGTTGCTGTTCTGTGAACTTTCTGGAGGGAAAATGCTCTAAGGCAGACCACTGCTCAGATATAAAAATATCTGCAAAGTCTCAATAAAGAACATTTCTATCGATTTCAACAAATGGGAAAAACTAGCTGATGACCGAACTATAAAGAAAATGTTATACCAACGTACATAATCTTTGAAAGAGAAACTTAGAGATGAGAATTAAGGCTAGAGAAACAAGTGTAAACTCAGAAGACATCACAGTTTTCCCATATTTGCCAAATGACCTTCTGTAAATAGAAAAAGCATATTTCGTTTTTTCTCTCTTGACTTTCAGCTCATCCCTAAGTCTCTTTTTTAAAAGACTCTGAACCCTTGCGCAATGTTGCTTTCCCCACAACTCTGTCATCCGCTAGTTTTTTTTCAATTTGCAAAGAACTGATAGAAAAGTTCTTCATTGAAGCCTTGCAGACATACTTATACCTAAGCAGTGGTCTATCTTGGTGCCTCTCCTCTCTGAAAGTTCACAGAACAACATTTGTTTTAGTAGGTGGCAATTGTCTATTTTTCTCACATGTCCTAGCCATCTTAGTCATCTTCTGCTGAGCATGCCCATGATGGAAGGTAAGTTAGCATGTTGCAGTACTTCAGAGTTGGTTATCTTGTTGCATCATCTGATACTTATAATCTTGTGGAGACATTGAAGGTTTAAAATGTTAAGTCTCCTCTTGTGCATTGAGTAGGATGTCAATGTTTCATGAGCCAAATAGCAACTATAAATATAAAATAGCTTGGCATACAAGCTTGATTAATGTAGATACTAACCCAGAAGTAACAGTATCTGTTAACCTCAGTTGACCTCCACATGCAAGTGAAACTGTGGAGAATGTAAAAGAGAAGCCAGGTGCTTCAATTGTTCTATTAGAGATAAATTCCACAGAGAGATAATGGCTGGCTGTCTTCAGACCTTGAGGTTTTGAGCTTCCGCAGTAGTGGCCATTTGTATTGTTGGAACCATTGACATAGAGAGGAGGTGATTGTGTTGACAATCCATTTCGCAACTAAAATAATGTGTTAAAAATAAATAACAGCATTCAATATGAGAAACAAATTATTAATTCTTGCTACATTTTTTTTCTTTCTGTATTTGAAGTTATGTGTATGAATAATATTAAATAATAATTCCTCTCATACTGTAATACGTTAGATAAGGCCTGCAAGCAATGTCTCCATACTGCTCTATCCTCTGCAACTCGCTCAATCTCCTCCATGGCACTGAGACAAGATATTTCTTGCCTCTCTCAGCAAAAATTTGTTTCAGGGTCTCCTTAGGTCGTCCTGTCTTTCTTGAACCCTTTGCGTCCCACTTCAATGCCTGCTTTGATATTCTTTGATCATTGCTTCTCAAGGTGTGCCCAACATATCTCCATATTCTCCTTCTTATAATGGTTGTTACTAGTGGTTGACTAGACATTTCTATGATTACTTGTGCATGAATTAGAGTAATGAATAAACGCCCGCCTATCAACTCGGGCTCAAGAGTATTGTGGGTTCAATCTCACACTCGATGTTTTACATGTGAGGAAAGGAATTGGCCCTCCTACACTAAAAAGATGTAGTGGCAGGAACTTCATACGCAATAGCTTTGAAAAGCTACAGAGAATTGTATTATTTATGTGAGAACTGGATAATAGAAGGATTACTGTACTACAGTCTAGTAAACCATAAGCTTCAACAAATGATTGTCTTCTTCTTCTCTTGCAACATTTACTTCTTTATAGAAGTGTTGGGGGTGGGGTGGAGAAAGGGGGAAACGTAGTGATCTTGTGTGTGCTTGTTTGTTTTAAGGCACTTTTTAAGTTGATATTCATTTTTGTAAGGCTGTTCTTGATGCCGTTGCTCCATCTTTTGCATAGTCTTTCTCTTGCTTTGTACTCGTTATACTTTTTCTGTCAGAAACATGGAGAACAACTAAAACAATAGCACATAAATTGCAAACATTCATCAACTGGTGTCTGCACAGAATAGAGGGAATAAGATGGTATGATAGGGTCACAAATGAGGAACTTATGGAGAGAACAAGACAGATTCCAGTGAACGAACAGGTTAAAAAAGACGCTGGCGCTAGATAGGGCACACTTTGCAAAAACGGGAGGGAATATAACAAGAAGGGTCCTTGCCTGGGACCCACAGGGACAGCAAAAGAAGGGAAGGTCGAGAAATACATGGAGACAAGATTTGGAGGCGGAGATCAATAATATAAAGAAGAGTTGGAGGGAGCTGCAGGAGATAGCTAGAGACAGGAAGACTTGGCATGAGTTGGTTGAGGGCCTATGCCCCAATCCGGGTAAAAGCAAAGAGAGAGAGATACTTTTTCTGCTTGGTTCTCTATGGTAGGCAATACCATGGCATTCTTGTCAAGTGTCCAAACTATTTAATCTGTTGTTGTTAATGAATTGCATTACTGGTTTCACATTCAGTCTTCTTCTGATTTCTTCATTTCTAATTTTGTCTCTTATTGTCACACCTGCAGCTCTTCTAAGACACCTCATCTCTGTCATTATGATTTTCCGCTCATTAGCTGCAGTTATTGGCCATGTTTGACGCTGGTTGTACTGTATAAATGATTGTTCTGTAATTTAATTGGCTATATAATTCGATTACAGGAAAGCATTGTAATAAATTTGACTATTTCTGTTAAGAAAATATATTACTCAGTCTATGAAAAGGGATTACAATAAACAAAATATTAAAACTTGAGAATGACTATTAAAAATAGCTTGACAAGGCATAGAAAACAGTAGCAGAGACATGAAATCGAGGTGCTATATATGACATATGTTTTATATGGGATATGCTATATAGCGTTTTATTTATGACATGCGCTATATACAATGTAAAAATGTCAAAATAGAAAGGTAGTAAAACTCCCTACAAGTGCAAGTATATCTTGCCCACACTTTACAAGAACATTTCAAGCCCCCATCGGGCTCACTAGCCATCGACGCTCACACAGACAGACATAACGCAACTACATTCCATTGGATGAAAATTGTGTGGTCATCATCACCCGTGATGGACGAGCATCATATACAATGTGTACTATATTTAGTTTCAGTTTTAGTTTGGAATATTTTCATCGTTCTCCGGACATGTCCATAGGTGCTCCGATCTCTTTCGCAATATCTCCAACAGCTTTCAGCAACTGACTGTACCAGTTCGATTTCGATTGATGAGCCTACTCATATATCTGTTGTGATGTTCTTTTCTTGCTACAACAATCTTCAATCTTAGCTCCTGCAATCTAGTAGTTGACGTGGATTGGTTTAGATGAAAATTTTCTTTGTGACCACACTTTATGAGGGCAGTCTTCTTCTTCTTCAAGGACAGCACATCCAATTTCTGCGCTGTTTTTTATTTACTAGGGTAGCATCCCTAGGGCCTACATCAGTCATCTCTAACAACATACATTGTAGGTTGCAGTAGTACTATTCGTTGCTTCCCTTGCAGGCCCCGGCACCACACACGGGCGGACTTACGAGGGCATTCAAATTGTCAGCTCTATTCATTGGCTCCCTCCCCGATGTGGTGGCAAAGCCAGCCAGTCTGTGTGCTCTCTCATTGCCAATGACACCAATGTGCCCCAGAACAAAGATAAGTGTAATTCTGCAAATTTTTGACATTTCTAATGATTCAGTCCATTTCCTGCACACCGAACCAGCCTCTTCCTCTCTGATCATACTCAATGAAAAATCCAGAATGCACGCATGAGTGTAGTTTTGTGACTCCAGCCAGAGTAGTACCTTAGTCACCGCCAGTGCCTCCATTGTCATGCTGCTTGTTGTCATACTAAATTTAGTATGCACTATAAATTGTGTGTGCTATATACATAATATGTGAAACATGTGACACTTACCAAAAGATAATCATTATTACACACACCAGTGTCTGCTATGTTGAACAGATTCTCAAAATCTAACCGTATGGTTTTGCCAGGTTGCACTTCAACAGACCATGTGCAGTTCTGATTGGCCAGATAGTTGCTTGGGTAATACACACTTTTGATGACCCCAGTTGGCAGATAGTGGAAGATGCCTCCACATCCTATATTAAGAACATATTGCAATAAAGTATACATGTGTTATGATGTGGAAATCATATAAATGCGCTTGGGGGTCTCTGTGGCTAAGTGATTACGCCCTTTGCCTTATGAGTCGAAGGTTGTGGGTTCGAATCCAGACCACGCCGTTTCTGTTAACGAGTGCAGTTTTTCCAGAGCCCCCTAGGATTGTTGCTGGAGCTACCGAGTTCATTCTTTGTGCAATACTCTTGGTGGGTGGCGTGCCATTTCTGCGGAGAGGGACCAAACCATATGGGGTAAAACCCAGTGCAATGAAGTCAATCCTTTGGCTTTAAAACCCTTTATATAAACGCACTTACAATCTTTCTAGCCTATGCCACCATTCTCTCTTAGTTCAGGAACAAATGTACATCATTCTTCTCTGTTATTGATCATACTCTATATTTAGTTTATTTAGTGGCAACCTGTCATCATAATGTGATGAACCGGTTGTTAATGATATTATTGACTGATTAATTCAATGAACAGTGGGGCAACTCTTCCTTCATTACAAAGATGTATACAAGCATGACTAGAATGCACTTGATATAAATAAACATGACTGGGAGAAGCTCGTTAGGGACAGGAAAATGAGTTTGAAAATTGATGAAGCCAGACTAAGACAGCTTGTTGACATGAAACATAAGAGAAAGTAGAAATAAAATCCATCGTCTCTGGGGACTAACAGGAAACATCATCATTTCCTACCAAATATCTTCACCATCTTCAAAATGACATTAGGGACCCTTGTCAATGTTACGGAGTTTGTCACTGCAGCTGAGATCTTCCTATGTAGGAAAGAGATCGGAACACACATGGTTATTCACCAAAGTGCAATGATGATGGTCCTATCAATCAATCAATCAATCAATCAATCAAATACTCTATATTGTGTTGCAGCTGTGATTTATTTATTTCCGTTCTTGCTCTACCTTTCTCCATATGGTTTTGGGCTTCCACTTTTTTTGCTTAACCTGTGGTTTCCATCTCAGTGCAGTTTTCGTAACAGATTTAGTCTTGATGTGTTTCTAGTTTAGTTGTCAGATCATCATCACTGCATGTCAAACTAATTAGTCCTTAAATGTTCCTATCTCCCCCTCAGTATGTCTCTCAGCGTGTGGTAACTAACTACCCGGTTCTTTGTTGGTTTACTATTCTTCTTTGGCTACCAGCATAGTGTTTTCTTATCTAGCTACATCACACTTGACTTGGAATCCTTGCAGTCTGGTTAGTGTTGTAGATTCACCGCTATTACTTGAATCATGCACACATCCTCTCTCTCTTAGGGAATATATAATATCAGCCTGGTCCATGCTCCCCGCTTTTACAGCAGCCATACTTGCAAGCCTGTCGGCACGTTCATTTTGGGGCATGCAGGTGTAGGGGGCTTGCAAGTATTGTCATATTTGCAAGCCCCCTACACCTGCATGCCCTGACACAAAAATAAAACTGATTCTAGTCAGCTTAGACCTCCTCTGCGACTCCACCCATTGTCTCAGAGTGTCGTCTGTTTCAATCTTACTGCACATACTCATTGAGTCACTGAGAAAACATGCATGGATAAAAATCTGTGATTCCAGCCAGACCATCGCTTTAGTTACTGCCATAATTTCCATAGTGAGACAGCTCATAGTCACTGCAAAACCACCAATGTCTTCCTTCACAACATCTCCTGTGACTTGAGCAGTGAAATCCCACAAGCCCCGCACATGTCAAATCACTTAAAAATCTGTATAAATGAAATGTATCTTGTAATCTAATAGTCACCTAATAGACTATAGTTTATCTGACATACTTCAGATTATCTGACAGCCTTAAGATTACCTGACATACTTCAGATTACCTGACATACTTCAGATTATCTGACATACTTCAGATTATCAGACAGCCTTAAGATTACCTGACATACTTCAGATTACCTGACATACTTCAGATTACCTGACATACTTCAGATTATCTGACATACTTCAGATTATCTGACAGACTTCAGATTACCCGACATACTTTAGATTATCTGACAGACTTCAGATTACCCAACATACTTCAGATTACTTGACAGACTTTGGATTACCCGACATACTTAAGATTACCTGACAGACATAAATCACCCAACAAACATTTTGTTTCAACATCACAGCTTATACAAACACTTACCAATCCCATAGGTCAGTACAAAACCAAACCCACTGAGCGAACTGTCTGAATGAAATGTTACATTCAGGATATTGAATATTGTCTGAATGATTACACCAATACCTCTTCGTCCACAAAATGTGTTGTGTGTAAAAGGTAGATACATTCCTGTAAATAGATTGTTAATGACAGAGTAAATTAACACTTTGTGTTCTGCTAATAGAATTGACACTTTGTGTCCAAATAATAGAATTGACATGTTATGTCCTGTTAATAGAAGTGACACTTTGTGTCCTGCCAACAGAATAGACACTTTGTGTCCTGCTAATAGAAGTGACGCTTTGTGTTCTGCTAATAGAAGTAACCCTTTGTGTCCTAATAATAGAATTGACACTTTGTGTTCTAATAATAGAATTAGCACTTTAAGTCCCGCTAATAGAATTGACTCTGTGTGTCCTGCTAAAAAAATAGACACTTTCAGTTATCAGTTATCAATTATCAGAGAACTTTCATCATAACACTGGACATGTCCATAGGTACTCCGATCTCCGTCTCAATAAATCCAGCAGCGTCCAGCGGCCTAACACACCAGTTCGATGTTGATTAATCAGTCTCTTTGCATATTTGATATGTTGTTATTTATTGGCTGCACCAATATTGACACCCATCTCTCTTAATCTGGTCAGCGAATGGGACTCGCAGTCCTGAAACCCTTCTGTTCGAAAGGAATCTCTCAGTGCGTTACCCCTTACTCCTGCGTGCCCAGGGACAAAAATGAAGGTGATTTCTTTGATTCCTGTCTGTACCAGTACCTCCACCCAGTTTCGTCTCACCATTCCTGTTTTGACTTTACGAATCATACTTATGGAGTCACTGAGTATAAAAACACGAGTGAAGTCATGAGATGCCAACCATGTCACCGCCTCTGTAACCGCCCGTACCTCCATTTTCAAGCTACTAGTTGTTATCGTGTAGGCCCTACTGGCTTCTTCCATTATTTTTCCTCCTTAGCGTGCGTAAAAGCCCACGCACAGCATTGTTGGCGAATGACTGAACCATCGGTGTAAATTACTGCATCTGTTTCATTGACGTTTTTATTCAAGAGAGCCTCGACCTCCTTGTTGATTAGTGATGGATTATTTTGTACCCAGTTTATCTTAATGGATGTAATGACTGTAAAAGCAGTCTGAAATTGGGGTGGTACCACAATCCATTCCTCTCCTGGTTCAATTCTAGAGGGTTCACATGTTCTCAAGGGTACCTTCCACCAGACTCAGTCATGATCTGCCTCTCTTGAGTCTACATCCTTTCTCTTTACTGAGTTCTTCATGTAGGGGGTGTGGTCTTTGTTTGCATTGATTTTAAGATAAGATAGAACCATCCAAATCTCAATTCTGTGAGCAATAGTGGGGAAGGTCAAGAAGGAATCGCATTTCCATAAATGGTGTATCTTTGGGGCATCCCAGAATGATGTGCATAGCCTCATTCTGTATTCTTTCTAGTCTCACTATCTGCGTAGGACTAATCATTAAGATATTCTATACATGACAGAACGAGGCCTTGGTACAGAAGCACAAGAAGGCATTGCTCAATGTTAGCAGCGGCCATATTTTCAGAACGGATAGTGCGTTGCGAACCTTGGCAATAACTTGGTCGATATGGTCCCTAAAACATAGACTGTGATCAAACTTTATACCCATATAGCTCATAGATGCTTTTCAAATGATTGTGTGACCGTCTATTTTGACATTTGGTGTTTCAGACTTTACAATGTGGATGTTTAGGGAGAACCATGATAGCACAGTTTTGGTGTGGTTTATCATTGCACCAGAGACATCGCACTAGGTCATGATGCGGCCCAGCTCCTCCTGTAGCTTATCAGCAATTTCATCCCTGTTTCTTCCCTGTCTGTACACCATGATGTCATCTGTAAATGACATTGTCCTTCCCCTGCCAGATAGTTGCTGCTGTGTAATCATTATGGTGAATACATTGAATGGTACTGGAGATAGTGGGGACCTTGTGGTAGGCCTGGTGAAATAGTTGTTGACGCAGAGTACCAATTACCACACTTGAGTGCCACTTTCCTCTCGAACAAGGCCTTTGCAATCCATCTTATAAGCAGTGTATCAATGTTGAGTAGCGTGAGCATTTGTATAAGGTACATGATTGGAACTTTGTTATAAGCATCCTCGAGATCAAGTACAACCGCGCATGTCTCCAACCCAGCCTGAAAACCTTCAAAGGTGTCATATGCAAAGATTGATACATTACACAACATTTCTTTATTCCGCCTGTATCCGCCAAGGGTGGAAGGAAACATGCGGCGTCCCTCCAAGTCCCTCTCAAGTCTGCATGCCACTAACTTTTCCAGAACCTTGCCCACTGTGTTCTGCATTGCAATTATTCTAAACCCCTTATGTGTTTGTGATTTTTGTTGGGTTTTGCCAGTGGTATTAAGTCATTCCTAGCTGATCTCGCCACTTTTTAAGCTGGTGTTGAATTCTTTACTGAGCTCATTCATGTCTGATATCTTGCTTATATCACTGTATTGATAACATCGAACCCGGTGCGGTGTTGTGTGATCTCTTGAGAACTGCAAGTAATTCCTCACTTGTAAATTAAAGCTCATCATTCCACTCCATGGCATCACATTGGTCGGACAACAGCACTTCCTAGCACTAAGAATAGATACTTTGTGTCCTGCTAATAGAATTAACACTTTGTGTTCTGCTAATAGAATTGACACTTTGTGTCCTAATATAATTGACACCGTGTCCTAATAATAGACACATGTGTCCAATTATTGCACCATCCTAATTATCGAATTGACACTTTGTGTCTAATTAATAGAATTAACACTTTGTGTCCAAATAATAGAATTAACACTTTGTGTCCTGCCAATAGAATTGGCCCTTTATAATATAATGATAATTTTCTCGCACTGCTATATCGTTACATAGGGCCTGCAAGTAATTTCTCCATACCGCTCTATCCTGGGAACTCGCTCAATCTCCTCCATGGAACTGAGACCGATATTTCCCGCCTCTCTCAGTAAAGTTCGTTTCAGGGTCTCCTTAGGTCGACTCTCTTTCTTGAACCCTTTGCATCCCACTTCAATGCCTGCTTTGATATTCGTTGATCATTTCTCTCAAGGTGTGCCCAACATATCTCCATCTTCTCTTTCTTATAACAGTTGTCACTAGTGTTGACCAGACATGTCTCTGATTTCATCACTTCTCCTGAATTCGTTCCATTTTATATTCATTATTTTTGCAGACATCTATTTTCAAATGCATTTAACTTGCTTTCTATATCTTTAGTCGTTTTCCAACTTTTGCTAGCATATGTTAGGATTGATACAACATTTGAATTGAAAATTCGTAATTTAGTTTTAATACTATATAACTTGCAATTCCCTATTTTATTTAGACTTTTAAAAGCTGATGTTGCTTTGCCAATTCGTATCATAATTTCTTTTTAACATTTCCTGTGCAATCAAAATTGCTACCTAAATAGGTGAACTGCTCTGTTATTTTTATCATTTTAGATTCCAGTGTGATATCTGCATTACTTGCCATAGGTGTCTTCATTATATTTGTTTTTCATAGCTTATCTGCAGTCCAACTTTTGATGCTATAGATGAAAAGTTGTCTGTTTTTCTTTGCATATCTTGGTTGTTTTTACTTAACAAGGCAATATCATCTGCAAAATCCAAATCTTCTAGTTGACTATTTTCTACCCAATCGATGCTAGTTTCACCTCTGCAACATTTTCGCATCACCCAGTCAATGGCCACTCCAAACAATAGCGGAGATAGAATACAGCCTTGCTTTACTCCGGTTTCAACCATAAACCAGTCGCTGTGTCCACCATCAGTGCGAACTGCACACTGTGAACCATCATAGAGGCTCTTAATAATGTTTATTATTTTGTCTGGTATTCCATAGCATCTCAGAATATTCCACAGAGAGATTCTTTGTAGACTATAAAAGGCTTTTTTAAAATCGATGAAATCTAGTATGAGTGGTTGTTGCTTCTCAATATGTTCCTCCAAAATTAGTCGTTGGGTAATTATTTGGTCTAAGCAGCTTCTCCCAGGTCTAAAACCTGTTTGTTCTTCTCTCAGGGTTGTGTCCACTGCTCCTTTGATTCTATTAAGAATGATTTTGCAGAAAGTCTTGGTCATTACTGATAATAGGGTGATCCTCTCCAGTTGTTGCAATCTTTGTGATCACCTTTTTTGGGGATCTTAACAATCATTACCTTCTTCCATTGATCTGGGACAGTTTCTTCTTCCCATACTTTATTAAATAGTTCTTGCACCTGGCTAATAGTTGTATCATCAGCCGCTTTGAGCATTTCTGCAGTAATGTTGTCATCACCCACTGCCTTATTGTTTATCAAGGAATCGATTGCCTCCTTGACATCAGCTACACTAATCATTTCTTCGTAATTGGTAGGGAGCTGTTTCTTGCCTCTTCGTCAAACTTGAGTAGTACTGGTGGATCAGATCTATTTAATATTTCTTCAAAATTTTCTGCCCATCTTTTCTTCTGCTCGGTATCTGATGTTAGAACTTTACCATCTTTACTCTTGAATTTGGCCAATTGGCACTTGGTGTCCTGCTAATTGAATTAACACTTTGTGTCCTGCTAATAGAATTATCACTTCATGTCCTGCTAATAGAACTATCACTTCATGTCCTGCTAATAGAATTAATACTTTATATTCTGCTAATGGTCAACCACTAGTGACAACTGTTATAAGAAAGAGAAGATGGAGATATGTTGGGCACACCTTGAGGAGAAATGATCAACGAATATCAAAGCAGACATTGAAGTGGGATGCAAAGGGTTCAAGAAAGAGAGGTCGACCTAAGGAGACCCTGAAGCGAACTTTGCTGAGAGAGGCAGGAAATATCGGTCTCAGTTTCATGGAGGAGATTGAGCGAGTTGCCCAGGATAGAGCGGTATGGAGAAATTACTTGCAGGCCCTATGTAACGTATAATGGTACGAGAGGAATTATTATATTATTATTCTGCTAATGGAATTATCACTTCATGTCTTGCTAATAGAATTAATACTTTGTGTTCTGCTAATATGATTAATACATTGTGTTCTGCAGACAGACTTACGAGTAGTTGCACACAGAATTAGTATACATATCTTTTTAAAAAATTATTCAAAATTTGAAACATTTTTACACGAAAATTAGAATATTTGTTTCTTTTTCTTCTTCTTCTTCGAATGCTCCATATCGGCCACTTGTTAACCACTCTGTTCGATTTGTACATTATCTGAGCCTAGGAGCGATTGTATGATGTGCCATTTATGCTCCTACAAGTAGGCCAGCACATCTGATTTCTGCAACGCTTTTTATTTAGTAGCGTAGTTTCCCTAAGTCCCTACCTCAGTCACCTCTTACGACATGCCTTGTAGGTTGCAGTCTTATTATTATTTGCTCTCCTTGAGAGCCCTGGTAAGACACAGGCAAATATTTGTTTGAAATTGTACGCTCTTTTTGGTGATGTTCTTACTTTGTAGGAGAAGATTCATTTCTACTTTTAAAATAATTCCTTTATAATGTGTGTTTTTTGACAATGTCAATTGATGCATTGTTTTCTTTAACTTGTCTGATTGATTGATAGGACTATTCTCATTGTGAGTAACCATGTGTGCTCCATTCTCTTTTGTACACAGGAAGATCTCAGCTGCAGTGCACAAACTCTATAGCATCAACGGGGGTCCCTGATGTAATTTTGAAGATGGTGAAGATATTTTGTAGGAAAATTTTTTCTATAATTTTTTCTAATGAATTTTGCCAGGGCAGTAGTTCCAGCCTGTTCTTTTCAATTTTGAACTGCCAACAAGGGTCGTTTATGAGCTCAAATTGAGCAAGGAACCTATATGATTTATCATCCGTCCCCGGTAGGATTAGGTACTGATCTCACCTACACTGAGATCAGGGATCTCTGGAAAAACATCCTGATGGATTCATGATTGAGCGAATTGAATACCTTTGGCACAAGACAGGAGTTTTAGCTCTTTACACGCTCAGTTATTTCCTCAATTTTTAACAGCTAATTCAAGGAGGCAAAAAAGCAATTAAAAAACAAAATGATAACTACTCATCAATATATAAACATATATATATTTTATTATATACTAAGTTAAGAAAACTGGACAACCTAATAGAATAACAAGGTTAAAAAGTAGTATAAGTAAAATAGTAGAAGTAAAACTAGAAAGATTTCTTATAAGGGAAGCAACTAATGGCGCAGTGTACAGCAAATGGCGTTCAAAAAATTACACTGTGGCGCAGTGTGTGCCGAAAAGCATGGTAAGAGTTAAGGACCCCAGAGGAAGTACTGGAGCCAATGAATATGATCGAAAAGTCAACAGGAGAGCTAGCTGGCTATGTTCTTAAAAACACTTGTCTATAGGGATAGGCAATGGGGGCCATAAAAAATAAAGATTTGTGGTTTGAATCATATGTTGCATAATTTCTTTTTTCCAGAAGCCAATAATACTTTTTCAATGTCAAAACAATAATGAATGCCTAAATTCTAACAAACGCTTTAACTAAAATATATTATATTGTTAAAATGGTGAATTGTCTTGTTCCCAGAACCCAACAATGATGGTATGTATTTAAAAATACTATGCATTTCACACAAAAAATAATAGCTTCATACAAAAATTTAAAAAAATAGTCTTTTACAAAAATAATGTATGGAACATAAGCACTGAATACATTGAAAGAAAGTAAATGCTGTGGTTCGGACATTTAATGAGAATCAAATACAACCAAGACAAACAAGAACGAAAATCGAGTGCTTGAAACTAAATGCTACAGAAAGATTCTACGAATACCATGGACAGAAAAAGAAAGAACACTGATGTCCTGAAAGAACTAAACGTTAAAGAGAATTGGCTGATAAACAACATACTATACAGAAAAATTACATACTTTGGTCACATCAAGCGTCACAATGGCCTGGAAAGAACAATACTAGAGGGCAGGGTCCAGGACGCAGAGGCAGACCAAGAAGAAGATGGCTACAAGATATTAAAGAAACCATGAGCATGACCATCGACGAAGTGGGTGAACTGGCAAGAAACAGAGTGAATTTCAGATGTTCTGCAAAGAGAGCAACGTCCTATAAAGGATACGCACCTTGATGATGAAATACAACCAACCTTCAATAACAGCAAGAGATAAAGAAGAGATCAGGCAATAGACTCAAAGGAAAAGCAAGCAATAGATGTATCGACAATATTCTTCTTCAAACGCTCCATATCAACCACTTATTAGCCACTCTTTGGGATTTGTATGTGATCTGAGACTAAGAGCGATTGTACTTTGTGTCAGTCACACGCCTACAAGTAGGACAGCACATCCACTTTATGCAATGCTTTTTATTTACTAGGGTAGCTTCCTAGGTTCTACATCAGTCACCTCTTACATAGGCCTCGTAGGTCACAGTGGTACTATTCTTTGCTTCCTTTGCTGGCCCCAGCATCACACAGGCAGGATAGACAATATCAAAACCACACTAAATAAACACGGATATAACATAACAAGGGTGACTAATCTGGCCCTGGAACACAAATTAAAACTCCCACAAATATGCTTAATGGCAAAAGTGGACAACCAATTCCATCAACCACTTGAAAAAAGACAATAGACGTACCTAATTTTGTTTTCAAATTGTGCACACTATTTTGGTGGTACTAGGCCCGTAGCACTTTGTGTACAGCTAGTAAACTATACACATTATGTCGTGTGGAAAGTGGACTGACATGTGTACAACATGTTGAAATGAAAATTGCGGCATACCCTTTACAGGACTTAGCCATCTTTCTTTCTTTTTCTTGCTATTCTCCAATCCTGTTTTGCGAACAGCGTCAGGTCAAGAAGAGATTTCTAAAACAGGCCTTTGTGTGAGCTTCGTAGATAGTGTCCTTCATCACCTCTGTTATCTCTGAGGTCCATCTTTTGCATGGCCGGCCTTTTGCTTTGTACCCATTGTATCGGAGCAGCATTACCCTTTGAGGTGCACTGCCTGTTGGTAATCTGCTTATGTGGCCCAACCATTTAATTTGTTGTTTCTTGATGAAGTTTAGTACTGATGTTGTACCCACTTTTTCCTGATGTCTTCATTTCTCAACCAGTCTCTTCTTGTTACTCCCAGCATCCTGCATAGACACATCATCTCTGTCATGACTAGTTTTCTTCTATCATTTGTTGTCAGCGTCCAGATTTGACACTGGTAACATAATGTGGGGAGAACGATTGTGTTGAACATTGCTCTTTTTGTGTTCATGGTGACATGTTTACATTTTAAAGTGGTGCCATTTGTCCTATCATTTGATTTGTTTTACTGCATCTGTGTCATCAACCACAGTAAGCGAGTCATCAATTTTCTAGCCACCACTTATATGTTCAGTAGTTTGCCATTGCTTTCTGAATGGTGAGGTCTATTTTTATCATTTGTAAAAATCCAAGGAACTAATTTGCTTCCAAACTTGCCCACTACAGAGTTTGAACCAGGTATGCTTGGGATGTGTTCGAGCTCACTACTGCATATGCTACATACGCTCTCACGTCAAACAACATGTTACCTTCTATAAAGTTAATATAGTCATTATTGCATGACAAAACTTCCTCCATGTCAATGCTTGTTATGGTGGCTGTTACTCTGCTGCCCTCAGGCGCAGAAATAGTCCAGACACAGTTCAAGTTATTCGCATAATTATTAGGGTATCCAGGAGAGGTTAGATTCTGCTGTGTCTCTGAGGCTATAAGCTGACCACCACATCCTGGAACTGGGATAAACAGACAGTTTTATTATGCTATAGCAGATGAAAACTATTTCATCAATATAATGTAAAAAGACACGAGAGAGAGAAAAGAGACAGTAGTGGGAAAGAGAGATACAAGTTAAAGAAAACATAAACAGATGAGAATTGGGTCACATACTGGAGAATGGAAAACAGATGGGAAGAAAAGTAAATGTGAGAGAAAAGATATACTAATGTGAGAGATATACGTGAGAGAAAAGATATACTAATGTGAGAGATATATGTGAGAGAAAAGATATACAAGTGTGAGAGATATATGTGAGAGAAATGATATACAAAGTTGTGAGAGATATATTTGAGAGAAAAGATATACAGGTTGTGAGAGATATATGTGAGAGAAAAGATATACAGGTTGTGAGAGATATATGTGAGAGAAAAGATATACAGGTTGTGAGAGATATATATGAGAGAAAAGATATACAAGTGTGAGAGATATATGTAGAGAAAAGATATACAAGTTTGAGAGATATATGTGAGAGAAAAGATATACAACTGTAGAGATTATGGAGAAAGATACATGTGAGAGAAAAGATATACAACTGTGAGAGATAATGTGAGAGAAAAGATATACAACTGTGAGAGAAAAGATATACAAGTGTGAGAGAAAAGATATACAAGTGTGAGAGAAAAGATATACAACTATGAGAGATACATGTGAGAGAAAAGATATACAACTATGAGAGATACATGTGAGAGAAAAGATATACAACTGTGAGAGATACATGTGAGAGAAAAGATATACAACTGTGAGAGAAAAGATATACAAGTGTGAGAGAAAAGATATACAAGTGTGAGAGAAAAGATATACAACTATGAGAGATACATGTGAGAGAAAAGATATACAACTATGAGAGATATCATGTGAGAGAAAAGATATACAAGTGATACAGAGAGAAAAGATATACAACTGTGAGAGATATATGTGAGAGAAAAGATATACAAGTGTGAGAGATATATGTGAGTGAAAAGATATACAAGTGTGAGAGATATATGTGAGTGAAAAGATATACAAGTGTGAGAGATATATGTGAGAGAAAAGATATACAACTGTGAGAGATATATGTGAGGAGAAAAGATATACAATGTGAAGATATATGGGAAAAGATATACAAGTGTGATAGATATATGTGAGAGAAAATATATACAACTGTGAGAGATATATGTGAGAGAAAAGATATACAACTGTGAGAGAAAAGATATACAAGTGTGAGAGAAAAGATATACAAGCGTGAGAGATATATCTGAGGAAAAAATAATTATGATAAATAGATATAAATATGAGAAAAAAAGATAGACAGGTGGAGAAAAAATGTACAAATGGAGAAAAGTCTTTCTTTCTTTTGTTCTTCTCTGTTTTTTTTTGTTGCCGTTAAGCATCGCAGGTTTAACTGATGATCGGATTCTGAGATAGTGCATGCTCGGTCGCTTGATATGCTGTAGTATTGTGGAGTTGTAAGATGTCTGTAACTCCATCAACCCATCTTTTTCTTGGTCTGCTCCTTTCTCTTGATGATTTCATTTTTAGGTTGTACGCTCTTGCAACTGGGTCATTCTCACCAAGTGGCCAACCATTTGAATCTCTGTTTTTCAATGAATCTAATAGCAGGTGTTGTTCCAACTGTTCTTCTAATTTCTTCATTTCTTATGTAGTCTTTTCTTGGTTTTTTTACCATTTTCCTCAAGCACCTCATTTCACAGGTGGCAATTTTGCTTCTTGTTCTTGTGACAGTGCCCATGTTTAGCACTGGTAGCATAGTGTTGGTATGAAGATTGTATTTATAATGTCTTTTAGTCGCTACTGTAATTGCTTGGTAAATATACACAGGTGGAGAAAATATACACAGGTGGAGAAAAGATATGCAGGTGGAGAAAATATACAAAAGGTGGAGAAAGATATGCAGGTGGAGAAAATATACACAGGTGGAGAAAATATACACAGGTGGAGAAAATATACGCAGGTGAAGAAAAGATATGCAGGTGGAGAAAAGATATGCAGGTGGAGAAAATATACACAGGTGGAGAAAGTATACACAGGTGGAGAAAAGATACACAGGTGGAGAAAATATACACAGGTGGAGAAAAGATAGACAGGTGGAGAAAAGATATACAGGTGGCTACTGCAGCTCTCAGCACACAAATAAGCTGATCCTTAATCTCATATTCCTTCTACCCGTCCAAAACTCACGGTTAGTTGTCTCTCACACAAAAAAACAACATTACATCACATACCAGTTGGGATGACTACTGGGGCATATATTTGCATAACTGCTAGCCAGTTCATCAAGAATCCTGGATACTTCTGCCCATACATATATGAAGTAAAGATAACTGTAATCTGGTTACTGATTGAGGTAACAGGGCTTGGTAAAGTGCTGCCACAAAACTTTCCAAGGGACACACCATCTTCTTGTGTGCCATCAAAAATCTAGTCAACAGAATATAAAGGACGAGTTGGAATAATTTGACATCAGATTCAAAATGATTATGTGCAACATAGAATTGAAAACAGAAAAATGAAAAAAAATGGTGAGATTTTTGCAAAACTGTGTTTACCTCTAAGGTAAGTATATCATATTAGAGGAGTGTCTGGTTGAATGGGTTAGAGCGCTGCTCCCATGTTGGAGACCTGTGTTCAATTCACGGAAAGGCCAAGTAGTTTTTCTGTTGTGGGTGTAAATGAAAAATCCTAGCCTGCACTAGCCATGCTGCCATTAAATTCCTCAGGTTTTCATCTCACCTGTTCTACACTGCCCTAAAAAAGCGGTACTACAGGCAATAACGACAGCTTCTTCTTCTGTGTTTACAATTTTGTTTTTTTTATAGTACGCAATGAATTCAGGTGTAGTCATGATGTCTCCTAATATAGGGCCTATGACTGATTTTGTGGTGAAGAATTTATGTCTTAACATAAATGTTCCTCATCATTCAGGCTATCCTTACCCCAACTTCAGAGGTACTTGTAATTTATATCTCCTAGCAGAAGGATCAGGTCTCCTGTATTCCAATCATGTGTCATCTGCCTTGGATAAGTTATCTATTTTACTTTACATATCTTGGTTGTTTTTTGTTAACAAGGCAATATCATCTGCAAAATTCAAATCTTCAAGTTGATTATTTTCTACCCAATTGATTCTAATTTCGCCCCTGCAACTAAAAGTATCAACAAACTAAGTATCGAACATGATGTGACCTTAACTCTTAGTGGACCAAGCGCAACGCTAAGTGGCGTTTGAAGTGGACGCGTTTTACATTCCGCCACGCTAAGTGACGTTTGGTTTTCAAAACGTGAAAGTGCTTGTAAAAACGTGACTTTTGCCCTGGTCCACTAAGAGTTAATAGCATTTCTGTGTATAAAGTTATGTTTTCATATGACCAGGTTACTGTAATTATAGGGTTTGCCTATATAAAGTTGATTACATGCAGTGCTATTGACCACATGTCCTGGAAATGTTGGTGTTTAAGGCCAGCTTGGCTAATAGTTCTAAGCATGCAGGTAAGCTATGCAAAGATAAGTACAATGAAAACATCAATAGCAAGTAATGCATATTTCACAATGGAATCTAAAGTGATAAAAAATAACATAGCAGTGCACATATTTAGGTAGAAATTTTGATTGCACTAGAGATATAAAAATAAAAGAAATTATGCTACAAATTGTTAAACAACATGAGCTATAAAATACAAAATAAAATATGAAACTTTAAGTTCAATAGTTTTTAAAAAAAATTATGATTTTAAATTCTAATGTTGTATCAATCCTAACATGTCAGTGAGTGTTAGAAAATGACTAAAGATATAGAAAGTGAGTTGAATGGGTTTGAAAATAGATTGTGAAAACAATGAACATGAACTCTTTCCATGCTTTTGCTGCTGTACAGTGCGCCACAGCAGAATTTCATTGAATGCCATTCGCAGCACACTGAGACATTTGAGTTGCTTATCTTATAAGAAGTCTTTCTAGTTTTACTTCTACTTTTAATTCTACTACTTTTAACCTCCTCTTCTTCTTCTTTGCGTTCGTTCTTTTCGACCAATTTTAATCACTCTTTGTGATATGTTTGATCTTTACCAAGAACGTGTATACCTTGCACATTGGTTTGGTAGGCCCCTAAACGCATAGACTTCTACACATTTAGGACACGTGCATCCGATTTCAGCCAAACCTCCTTAGTCGCCTCTTACGACATGCGTGGCAGGTAACAGTGGTTCTATTCTTTACACCCCAAATTTGGGCCCTGGTAACCACTCGGGCGACTTTTTAACCTTATTATTCTAATGTGTTTTCCAGTTTTCTTAAATTAGTATATAATAAGATATATATATATATATATATATATATATATATATATATATATATATATATATATATTTATAATATAAAGCTGATTGTCGCGATGTGTGCCTCCCTATAGAAAGCTTCAGTTTACATCCAATATTCACCATTTTTTTCAGCAAAATTGTATCTTCAAAAGTTAATATTAGCTAAAGAAACCGTGTCCCAATTGGATCAATATTAGCTTTACAATTAATTTTTAATCGATTTCTTGATATCCTATCCAACATATTTCGACACCACAAGGGTGAAGCACGGGTGAAGTAAAGGGATATAATCCCCAAATTGCTAGATATAACATAGGCATGGATTGCCTCCTTAATTTGTTGTTTCAAACTACGCTATTTAAAAAATTGCGTTTTTTTTCTCATTTGCCTTGGTTTGAGCAAACTGTATAATTTAGAATATTGACTCGAAATCGGGTCAATATTCGTTTAAAAATAAATAAAACCCAAAATGATATGTCTTATCCAACCCTGTCTTTTCAAGAGGTCAAAACCCTTATACAGAGAAAATCAGCAGTAGACTGGAAGACAAACATTGGATATGATTATGGAAAAGACTCCCTCAAAGACCTAAGTAGAACAGATCAGGTAATTATATTTCAACTACGCACCAGACACTGCAGACTCAACAAACACTTATATAGACTAGCAATAAGTCAAACAACTTTCTGCCAGTGTCAGCAGGTGGAGCAGACACCAGAGCATATCCTGCAAGACTGTTCTCTACTGGACGAGCTGAGAAGCAACATGTGACTACACCCAGTCGACCTGAAAACTAAGCTTGGGAAACCTGACAGACCTGAAGCTGACTGCCCATTTTGTGGTCCACAGTAAATTAAACGCATGACCAGAAATCACTGAAGAAGAAGACGACATCTCTTGGAATGGCTTCACTAATTCCTCATCAAGGATTACTAACAACTTTAATCCGTGCAAAGCAGGGTTAATCAGCTACATATATATATATATATATATATATATATATATATATATGTTTATTTATTGGTGAGTAGTTATGATTTAAAAAAAAAATTTGCTCATTTTTGCCTCCCTTAAATTAACTGTTAAAATACTGAGAAAATAACTGTGTGTGTAAAGAGTTAAATCGGATGAATTCAAGAGAAGTGATGAAATCAATGGAAAGAAGGTCACTTGGTCAAACTACCAAAGAAAGGAGACATGCATAAATGTACAAACTATAGAGAGATAATGCTATTATCAGTGCCGGCCAAATACTAAACAGGATTATACTTGATAGACTTAAGGAGGCCACATATAAACAACTGAGAGAAGAACAGGCAGTTTTTCACAAAAATAAATCCTGCACAGACCAGATAGCTACACTGCGCATTATAGTAGAGAAAAGCTTAGAGTGGAACTCACCACTATACATAGGTTTTATGGACTATGAAAAGCTTAGAGTGGAACTCACCACTATACATAGGTTGTGTGGACTATGAAAAGCTTAGAGTGGAACTCACCACTATACATAGGTTTTGTGGACTATGAAAAGCTTAGAGTGGAACTCATCACTATACATAGGTTGTGTGGACTATGAAAAGGCGTTTGATAGTCTAGATAGAGAGTCATTGTGGAAACTAATAAAACACTATGGCGTTCCACCCAAGATTGCAAGCCTAATAAAGGAAACGTATGAAGGAATGAAATGCAGAGTTATACATGAGGGCCAATTGACGGAATCCTTTGAGATAAGAACTGGGGTGAGGCAGGGATGCCTGTTATCACCATTCCTGTTCTTGCTGGCCATAGACTGGATCATGAAATCAACAACAGATAACAGATTGGGAATACAATAGACACTTATGAAACAACTAGATGACCTGGATTTTGCAGACGATCTGGCATTGCTGTCCCACAATCACGCACAGATTAAAGATAAAATGAATACCCTAAATAATAAGTCTCAGCAACTAGGTTTGAAAATACACAGGGAAAGACCAAGGTCATGAGAATAAATGCAGTAAATGTAAACCAGATTGTGCTGGAGGAAATAGCTCTACAAGATGTAGAATCATAAACATACCTTGGTAGCAACATAAACACAGAAAGAGGAACAAACAAAGATGTCAAGATAAAAATACGAAAAGCAAGAGGAAAATTTATTGCATTGAGTAAGAAATGGAAGTCAAAGGAGATCAAAACAAACATGATGCTGAAAATCTTTCAATCAAATGTGAAGTCAATGCTGTTCTATGGCTCGGAAACATGGAAAACAACAAAGGAAACCATCAGAAAACTGCAGACCTTCGTAAATGGATGTTTACATAGAATAGAGGGACTGAGATGGTATGATAAGATTACAAATGAGGAACTCAGAGAAAGAAAAAGCAGATACCAGTGGAGAAGGAGCTCAGGAAGAGATGCTGGCGATGGAAGATAGGACATGCATTGAGAAGACCACCGGAAGCATTGCAAGACAGGCACTTTTTGGAACCCGGGGAAAGAGGAGTAGGAGAAACAGGGAAAGAATTGGAAGGGATGGCAAGAGAGAGGATGAGCTGGAAGAAGTTTGTTTAAATCCTTCGGCTTTAAAACCCTTTAAAACCTTTCTATGTATAATGAAAAGATGTTTGTTGACATATCATTTTTGCCTGTTTTATGTTTTGTTAAAATTCATTATGTTGCGTTTTGCTATTTTAATTATTAACTTTCTATTCCATAAATATGTAGTTCAATTATCAGCTTATGAATGCTCTATTTACCCCAGCTTATAAATGCTCTATTTACTCCAGCTTATAAATGCTCTATTTAACCCAGCTTATAAGTGCTCTATTTACCCCAGCTTGTAAATGCTCTATTTACCCCAGGTTATAAATTCTTCATTTACCCCAGTTGAAAAAATGGCAACCTAACTTGTTGAGTTATGAAAGCAAAGCATTAATATTGAAAAGAATTGTTCACCTCTCCTCCAAGAGCTAAAGCGTAGTACTGTGATGTCTCTAATACTCACTAAAATATGACTTTATATGCTTTAAATGATTACTTTGATCGTTTAGTTCCCTCACCTGAACAAAATCAAATCGACATTCTTCCATTCTTCGACCAACAGACATGAAACTAAATGAAACTTCAACACTTTTGTTCTGTGACACAGTTATTGTCCATCTGTAGGCCAAGAAACATAAATATTGTGACAATAGACATAATACAAGGGAAGACTGCTGTAAAACTAAGTCATCATCATCAAATAATTTGTTCTGTGCAGAAGTTTGCCATCCTAACAGTCCTTTGAAATTTCTTTCTCTCATAGACCAGATGTCCTGCCTCTGCATCAATTATTTCATCTTCTCCATGGTCTTCCTCTTCTCCTCTGTCGGGATGTCTTCTCCCTTGATAGTCTTCTTCAACCTCTTTCGTCTCTTTACTTTATATGTCCAAAATACTTCAATTTTCTAATTCTTATTTGTAGCATCAGCCAGTTTTCTGTGATTTTCAGTTCTTTCTGGATAGATCTATTGGTTCTCTTCTCTGTCCATGGTATATGGAGGACTCTTCTGTGATAAAACTATGTACCAAAAGATAAACATGCAAAAATAAAGAAAGATAGTTTTACAAAGTACAAAAATAAGATATAGGGATGTTTTGCTGTGCCCCTGTAACTAATCATTCCATTAGAACTGACCATTTTGGGCGATATTCAAGTCATATAAGCAAATCATATAAGCAAGTCAGGCTGGGGTTTCTTGGCTAGTGCGCATGGTAGGGTTGTCGCAGAGCAAAATGGAGCATACAGGACAGCTACTTCCATTGTTGCTGCCCTCCATTGGTTATCTATGTTCTGTTTACTGGGGCTATTGTTGTTCCTAAACCCAGTCGATGCTTCTGAAGATCCAGAATGACAGGTTGCGATATGAGTTGATGTTGTCTATAAGGGTTTCAACCTCCAGAGACTCATGTGATCTACTGTCCTGGACAGGCAGATGTTCGTGGCAACGAGAGAGGCGACAAACTTGTTTCAAAAGCATGAATTGTTGGGGAGTTTATGTTGTTTAAGGAGGATGTTCTTCTGTATCTTGGTGGCCTACTGTTGGATGATGACACTAATAATAATGTTGAATCAATCCAGCAATTTAAGGAGTTTGAAATGACATTTTGTACAAGTAGAAATGGATGATTGAGGGACAGAGAGAGGAGTGTGTTTGACCAGCGAGTCACAGAAACCATCAGCTTGCATATTTTTCAATATTTATTGGGGAAACTGAACCCCTATGGGTCTGCCCAGAGTGCCATGACATCAGTTTAGTAACAAGTAATCAATAACAAAGTCATCCAATCATGTTTCTCTGAAGATCAGAGTCAATGTTCTCTAGATAATCATTTAGTATCTTTATATGATACCTTGCAACCTCTTTGACTAAACACACTACATTGTTATGCTTCTTGATACTGTTTTTTCTCATGACTGATGTCTGAAGGATGATGTCTGGTGCACAGGACTATAGTCTCCATTCCGTTTGTTCTGCACCATTTCCTTGATAAAGGTCTTTTGGTTGAAACAGTGTTTATGTCTTGTTTTTGTGCTTTGTAATATTACGAACGCTGTCCTAACCAATCCCCATACTTGTTTTAGATATACAGACCTAATCCACCCCCATCTTCATATTTTAATGATGGTCTAAAATGATGCAGTTTGTTCATTTTAAAACCTCATTATTTTTTACATTTGACCAGAAAATGTGCAGGAAAACTTGTATTTTGGAATGTCTCCAATTTGTGCCAGTCATGATGTTGTAGGTCATTTTTCAGTTAATTTCAACTGTGTAATAACACTCCCAGGACACCACTTCTACACAGTTTACATTTTGTTTTATGTTTTACTACTTTGTTGTTTTAGATTATTGTTGAGCATGACGATAATTTGACTTGCTTTTTGTCAGATAATTAATATAGATCTTCAAAGTATATATTTTAATACAGTTTGATCTCGTTCACAATGTATTTGTGTTGATTTTAACTTATTGTCATCCTTGATGTTTTGTCCTGCCCCTATCACTGATGAATTAATCTGCTGCCATCATTGATATTTTAACCTGTCATCATCAATGTATTAACATGCTACCATCATTGATGTAATAACTTGTTGCCATCATTGATGTTTTAACTTGATGCCATCATCGATGTATTAACCTGCTGCCATCATTGATGTACTAACCAGCTACCATCATTGATGTATTAACTGTACCATCATCAATGTATTAACCTGCTGCCCTCCTTGATCTACTAACTTGCTGCCATCATTGATGTATTAACTTGCTGCTATCATTAATGTATTAATTTGCTGCCATCATTGATGTATTAACCTGTTGCCATCATTGATGTATTAACCTGCTGCCATCATTGATGTATTAACTCTGCCTCATTGATTATAACTTGCTGCCATCATTGATGTATTAACTTGCTGCTATCATTAATGTATTAACCTGTTGCCATCATTGATGTATTAACCTGCTGCCATCATTGATGTATTAACTTGCTGCCATCATTGATGTATTAACTTGATGTCATCATCAATGTATTAACCTGCTGCCATCATTGATGTATTAACTTGCTGCTATCATTGATGTATTAACCTGCTGCCATCATTGATGTATAAACCTGCTGCCATCATTGATGTATTAACATGCTTCCATCATTGATGTATTAACTTGCTGCCATCATTGATGTATTAACCTGCTGCCATCATTGATGTATTAACTTGATGTCATCATTGATGTATAAACCTGCTGCCATCATTGATGTATTAACATGCTTCCATCATTGATGTATTAACTTGCTACCATCATTGATGTATTAACCTGCTGCCATCGTTGATGGATTAACATGTTGCAATCATTGATGTATTAACCTGCTGCCATCATAGATGTATTTACTTGTTGCCATCAGTTATCAGTTATATGAGGGCTATCATCATAGCACTCCTGACATGTCCATAGGTGCTCTGATCTCCGCCAAAGCAATTCCAGCAGCGTCCAGTGGCCCAACATGCCAGTTCGATGTTGATTAATCAATCTTCTTGCATATTTAGTATGTCATTCTTTTCGGCTGCACCAATATTGACACCCATCTCTCTCAATCTGGTCAGCAAGTGGGATTCACAGACCTGAAACTCCTCTGTTTGAAAAGACTCTCTCAATGCATGAAGAATATCATTTTGATCTATGGCATCTCCTCTGATATTGTAGCCAAGCCAGTCAATCTATCAGCTCGTTCATTACCCCTAACTCCTGCATACCATGGAAAAATGAAGGTGATTTCGCCGAGTGGTTACCGGGGCCAAATTTGGGGTGTAAAGAAT
This sequence comes from Arion vulgaris, assembly GCA_020796225.1. Taxonomy (NCBI): domain Eukaryota; kingdom Metazoa; phylum Mollusca; class Gastropoda; order Stylommatophora; family Arionidae; genus Arion; species Arion vulgaris. The sequence continues at coordinate 3,297,524 of CM036772.1, read as the reverse complement.
AGAACCACTGTTACCTGCCACGCATGTCGTAAGAGGCGACTTAGGAGGTTTGGCTGAAATCGGATGTACATGTCCTAAACGTGTAGAAGTCTGTGTTTAGGGGCCTATCAAACCAATGTGCAACGTATTAACGTTCTTGGCAAAGATCAAACATATCACAAAGAGTGATTAAAATTGGTCGTAAAGAACGAACGCAAAGAAGAAGATGAAGGTGATTTCTCTGATCATTGTCTGTACCAGTACTTCCACCCAGTTGCATCTCACCATTCCTGATTCGACTTTACGACTTATGCTCATAGAGTATGAAAACACGAGAGTAGTTTTGAGATGTCAACCATTTCACCGCCTACGTAACCGCCCAAACCTCCATTGTCAAACTACTTGTGGTTGTTGCATAGGCCCCACTGGCCTCTCTTATTATTTTTCCTCCTGAGCATGCTGAAAAACCCACGCACAGCATTGTTGGCGAATGACTGAACCATCGGTGTAAATAACCACATCTGTATCATTGATGATGTCATTCAAGAGGGTCTCCACCTCCACGTTAATCAGTGATAGATTATTTTGTTCACAGTTTTTCTTAATATACGTAATAACGGTCAAAGCAGACTGAAATTGAGGTGACACAGCAATCCATTCCTCTCCTGTTTCAATTCCGGATTTCAATCACATATTTTCCTCAGAGTATTTTCCACCTAACTCCGCCATGATCTGCCTCCTTGAGTCTACACCCTTTCTCCTTAATGAGTTCTTCATGGAGAGGATGTTCCTTGTTTGCGTTGATTCTTAGATATGATCGAACCCTCCACATTTCAATTCTGTTAGCAAATAGTGGGGAAGTCAAGAAGGAATCTCATTGCACTCCTGGTGTATCTTTGGTGCATCCCAGAATGATGCGCATAGCCTCATTCTAAATTCTTTCTAGTCTCATTGTTTGCTAGGACTAATTGTTAGGAGAGCGCATGCATATTCTATACATGACAGAACAATACCTTGGTACAGGAGCACAAGAAGGTGTTGCTCAATATTAGCAGACGCCATGATTCTCAGTGCGGATAGTGCGTTCAGACCTTGGCAATAACTTGGTCGATATGGTCCCTAAAGCATAGACTGCGATCAAATGTTACACCCAAATAACTCATAGATGCTGTTAGGGTGAGTGTATGTCCATCTAACGTAACATGTGGTGTGTCAGACTTCATAATGTGATTATTTAGGGAGATCCATGATAGTACAGCTTTGGTATGGTTTATTATTGCACAAGAAACATCGTACCAGGCCATGATGCGGTTCAGTTCTTCCTGGAGTTTATTAGCAATTTCATCCCTATTTCTCACCTGTCTGTACATCATGATGTCGTCTGCAAATGACAGTGTTCGTCCACTGCCAGATAATTGTTGCTTCGTAATCATTATGGTGAATACATTGAATAGTACTGGAGATAGTGGGGACCCCTGGGGTAGGCCCGGTGACATTTTTGTCGGCACAGAGTACCAATTACCACACCTGAGTGCCACTTTTCTTTCGAACAGGGCCCTTGCAATCCATCTTATGAGCAATGTATCGATATTGAGTAGCGTGAGCATTTGTATAAGGTATGTGATTGGAAATTTTTTGTAGGCATCCTCGAGATCTAGTACAACAGCACATGTCTCCAAACCAGCTGGAAACCTTCAAAGACGTCATAGGAAAAGATCGATGCATTACACCAAGTTTCTTCATTCCGCCTGTATCTGCCGAAGGTGGAAGGAAACATGTGACGTTTCTCCAAACCCAGATCAAGCTCTCAACCTCCTAGTATCATTGATGTATTAACCTTCTGCCATCATTGATGTATTAACCTGCTGCCATCATTGATGTATTAACCGGCTGCCATCATTGATGTATTAACCTGCTGCCATCATTGATGTATTAACCTGCTGCCATCATTGATGTATTAACCTGATGCCATCATTGATTTATTAACCTGACACCATCATTGATATTTAACACTATTCTTATTCTTACCTGTAATTGCTGTTGTGAGGATAAAATGCTGGGTAGCCAGGAGAAGCCAACTGACCAAAGTCTCCAATCAAATTTCCACTAGACACTAAGACAGACAACAGAAAATACAGTTTCTGTTTGTGTTAAAAATTTCACAGACAAATGACATGCTAATTCATCATTGAATATTTCTTCTTCTTCTTCTTCTTTGTTTGCACTAGAATAAAGGTCTTCTGTATGGTGCTGGGACCGCAGGGAAGCAAAGAATATTACAACTGCGACCTACAAGGCATGTTGAGTGTTCGAAGAAGAAGAATACAGTTAAGTTAGTAAGTAAATCACAAAATGGTTTACAATATTTATAAAATGGTTGTTTCAATCAATCAAGTGCCATGCCTGCCTGTGTAGGTGATCATGTCTCTCCATGGGGTCAAAGTCGCATGGGGACAAAGCAGCGTCAGGATTAGTGAGCTGGCACTAATAAAGATTCTACCCCACCTCCACGCAGTGACCCTGGTAACAGACATTGGTTCCTGTCTGGCTAAGCGGGTAGGAATTGAAGAAGGCTACTCTGGTATAAGTAATGTTGCAGATGCAGTCATGTTGGATGAGATCCGCTCGCAACATAGACGAGCGGAATCAGAGTGACTATTAATGCACGTCTCTCCAAGCCGAATGGAAAAACTGAACAGATAACCATAAAGGGATGAGGGGTGCATCCAGAGCAGAGACGTGGGCCCATGTGGAGCAAAACTTGGACCCGAGATGATTTGCACGTGGACCCACATAGGACGAAACTCTGAGCCCTTGGATGGGGGCCCGACTTGAATCCTGTGTTAGGGCAGACTCGAGGCACGGTAAATGTGAGCACAGCGAGAAACCCGATAAACACGGTGGGGTAGGCACCAAAGCGGAGTGAACACGCATATGGACGATACACAGGTGAGCCCAAAGGCGGGGCAGATACGCAAGATGCTGGTGATGAAACAACAGGTAGGCGTGGCAAAAGTAGGGGTGAGCAGCCAACCCAGATGAGCAGGGAAATCTGGAAAGCCCAGCAGAGGCTCGAATCCAAGTGCAAATCAGAGGTCCTGGCAAGTGTCTCTGAAAACAGTGTAACCTATCATGTCAACACACAGGAAGATTGCGGTAAACTCTGTATCACAGGCTTAGCGCAGGTATATTTACTGGGTAAGGTTGGCCAAGCGCAAATTCTAAAGTTGTGTTTTAGTGCTTAATGAAACTGCCCTCCCTGAGACAACAGGGCAAAGTATTGTTGCATTAACAACTAACATCCCTGGAAGAACTGAGGTGGGTGATGCCAAACGAGACTGCTCTCCATAGGACAAAAGGGTAAGGTACTGAAGCATATACAACTCTCTCTCTCTCTATCCCCGCCTAGACCGATGAACCAAATCTTTTCATGAAATCTGTTGTTGTTTTTAGGGACTCGGTCCCTCCGTACAGCTTCTTGCGAAACTCTGTGTCATCGGGCCAGGTTTCATTTCTCAGGCCTGCTAACAACTGGCAGTATGTGCTCTGCCGTCATGTCCGCCTTTTCACAGTGGCACAGGCAAGTTGTGCCAATTTAAAATTTGTTGAACATGTGGGCCCGAAGTCTGTTATGGCCGGTACAGAGGCGGAATATAACAACTTGTTCACTACGGGATAGACCATAGTACCCATCTCTGATGCTGTGTTGAGGGTGGTCTTTCTACCACTTTTCTTTATACTGCCAACCGATGGTTGTTTTGGCCTCCTAGTAGCTGATCTTGTGATCGGTCTGTGGTAGTCGCCCTCCCTTCTTTTGCTAACCTGTCTGCTTCTTCATTTCAACTTATATTGCAATGTGATGCTATCCACTGAATGACTGCATGTTTAAGTGTGTTTACTAGTACACAGAGGATCGCTTTTAGCTCATTGAGCTCTGTTTTGGCTGCACTTTTTAGTGCTGTGATGATCAAGAGAGCATCGGTGAATATCACTACTTTGTTGCGTGAGATGCTTCTTCTCTCTAGGATCATTTCAGGGGCTGTTCTTATTGCCTCTCCCCGGTAATTGTTTGAAAACTTGCCTGTGGCAATTACCTTCATGAACTTCACTTTCTTTGAGAGTTTAAGGACTATTTCTACTCCGCCATCGCTGATTGCGTTCTTTGCCGATCCATCGGTATATACATGTACCCACTCATTCTCAGGATACTCAGTCTCTATTTATTTTTCTGAGACCACTTTTCTTTCACAGTTCTCTTGTTGCCCCTTTTTTGTATTCCTGGGATAGATTCTCTTAATTCTGGCATTAACAACTAACATCCCCAGAAGAACTGAGGTGGATGATGCCTAAAGGAATTGCCCTCCTGGGACAACCGGGCAAGGTAATGTTGCATTTACAACTAACATCCCGGAAAAACTGAGGTGGGTGATGTTGGCGAGCGCAAAATTTCAGCTGCATTGCTAGCGTCAATTGCACTGACCCTCTAGAATATCTGTGCACAGCCCCAATCCAGTGGTTCCAGGGGACAGGGAAAATGCAGAGTAAAACCTTGCAAATTGCCAAGCGCCAACGTGTGCTCCAAAATGGTTGAGAATACTCCTACTCAGGAACAAACCCACCGTGGATAGAAAAGTAAGGTCGATAATGCAAAAGCTTGACTGATACAAACCCAAACATTGGCTAAGCGCAATACTTTTCGGACGCCGATCATCCAACACAGAGTAAGATGCCGTCCAAACACCATGGCTCAGATCATATAAAGGCTAAGCATACCGCCAACATATGATCGCTTGTTTGACAAAGCACATGCGTCTCCAATGACTGAGAATGTTCCTAATCCGGAATGACCTCATATAGTCAGAAAGAGAGCATATTGTAGACATACTCTTTGTCAAAGATCATAAAGTCCAAATATACGGCGAAAAATGATCGTAAAAGAACAATTAATACAAAAAAGATGATAGTTCCTGTGACAAGCCCTAGGAGGGTCGAGAATGCTCCTAAACCGGGGCATCCTCACCCAGTCAATGCAAGTAAGCTAATGCTCTTTGGCATAGATCCAAGCCCAAATTCACAGCACTAAAAGATCATTTAAGAGTGTTTATTATATGATGCATATGAACGACTCACAAAAGGCAGGAAATCCGATAGAGAAGTCGCACTTCACTAATTAACTCTGGCCGTAAAAGTACCAATGGTACGAGGACAAAGGCAAGAGTTTCATGGACAACAGGTTTCCTGCAATGATCACTCTTGAATGATCTAAGCTTCAAGTACTTCTGAAGTCGGCGAGGCTGTCCGTATGGTTGAGGGACACCTGTAAAAGGGTAATATATAGGTCTCACGCAAAAAACAGTCAGAAGCACAATACCAGGCGTTATGACTTTCTGCCTGAATTAACAGCGGGTGTACAAGAGATGAAGAGAAGAAGAATGTCTCTCCCAACACTCTCTCCTTCATACATCCAACCAACCCTAACCCTAAACCTAAACCCTAACCCTAAACCCTAACCCTTCCAGTGCCTTGCTGCATTTGAGGATTGCTTATCATCAACAAATAAATATTGCTACTTAACAAAAATTAAATGTACATGACAAAAATGTTACAAATTGATCAAAATCTCCTTAGAAATAAAGCAAAACAACTTACAGGTGGTGTAATCTGCTGTAAAACCTGGCGCAGTCCTATCCTCGTTAGAACGAAATTTGATCCAGACATTAGATAGTGATGACAGGTTGGTTGGAATATTATTCCCAAACCATCTTCCTATGAGTGTTCCACTAACATTCGGACTTCGCACCTCCACATAGTCATCGTTAACTCCACCTAAGGGATCTAGCTGAAAGTTGCTGTAATGAACATTTTAATTATTGTAATTTTCACAACAGTAAAAAACGCAGCATATTGTAAAAAACATAGACAATAAAATCGATATCATCATCAGGTGCCATGCCGGCTGGCGCAGGCAATCATGGATCTCCACAAATCTCTGTCTCTGGTGTTTGCTATCATCACCGATGTTGACGCTCTTCCGTGCCATGACATCAGGCCATCCAAAATTTTCTCTCTCTGTCTTCCTCTGTCTCATCTCCCTTGATTTTACCAGTTGTCACAATGTGTTCGAAACCTCCCTTTCTCATCACATGCCCAAAAAATTATGACTTCCTCTTTCTTATATTGATGATAAGCTTTCTCTGTGTCTTGACCTCATTCAGTACCTTCATATTAGTCATTTTAACAATTCATGGGATTCTCATCATTCTTCTGTAAAATCTATATAGTGAAGCAATTATTTTAAATATACACCAAAACAAAACTATCTAATCTAAGATCAAAGGGTTCAGATGTGCAATCATTTCTCACACATCCATACTCAAATACAATCCATACATAAACTTCAAAGTTAAAATACAATCATACTCGCATATTAAAAATTAAAATAAAAAATAATCCTACTCATAAATCAAAATGAAAATCAATCAACCAAGTACCATGCCTACTGACATAGGCGATCATGACTCTCCACAACCCCTCTCCTTGGTGCAGTTAATCAGTTCTGATGTCAGTCTTTTGTCGAACCACAATGTCAGACCATCAAACATTGCCTAGCTCTGTCTTTCACGATCTCTCCTTCAATTAATTTTACCTGTTGTCACCAAATGTTCTAAACCTTCTCTTTGCATTATGTGCCTGAAGAAGCTTGTTTATCTTGAGAAGTCCGGCTGGGGTTTCTTGGCTAATGCGCATGGTAGGGTTGTTACAGAGTGAAGTGGGGCATACAGGACAACTACTTCTAGTATGAGGATGGAGGTTGAGACCGTTACTGTTGCCCTCCATTGGATCTCTGGGACTTCATTTACTGGGCCCGTTGTTGTATCTGACTCTCAGTTGATGCTTTACAAGATCCAGAAGGGCAGGTTTCGGTATGAGTGGATGTCGTCTATAGAAGTTTCTAACCTCCAGAGGCTTATGTGGATATACTGTCCTGGGCATTCGGGTGTTGAAGATGGATAAGAGGGATATTCTTCGGTCTCTTCATGACTGTCTGTTGGATGAGGATACTAAAATTGATGTTGAATCGATCAAGCGATTTAGACAGTTTGGAGTTACCCATTGTACAAGTCGAACTGGATGCCTGAGAGGCAGAGTGAGAGGTGTGTTTAATCAGCGAGCCAAGGGAACCATCAGTATGCATACTCTTCTATATCTGTTAGGAGACTGAGCACCTATGGGTCTCTTGAAATACAATGACGTCAGTTTAGTAACCAATAACCAATCTTTGCAAGCAGATCTGTTTTAAAACCTCATCATTTGTTTTCTTCGTTGTCCATGGAATTTTCAGTATGCTTCTGTAAAACCACATCTCTGTGGCTTCCAATGATCTTATTGATTGTTTATTTATTGTCTATGATTCGCTGCCATGAATAATTTCTCATTTACACAGTGTCATTGGCAGTATATTTACACATATTGTGTTCGATCAACAAAATATCAGAATCATGTTATCTATGCAGAACTTTATGATGAAGCTGGCTCTTGGATACTATCATCAATATAAGGGAAGACTACAGTAAAACTATACAGCAATGGAAAAACATGTAACAAAGCACTGCAATTTTACTATGTACAAAAGCAATATACAACAACATTTCGACCAAGAGGCCCCTTATCAAGCAAAGGGTTCAAAAGAGGCAAAGAAATTTATACTTCTTGGACAGCAGACATGATAAATACAATAACACAATAAATCCCCAACAGCCCTAAAATGGAAAATATAGATATGCAACAAATGTAACTACTTAACTAAACTAGATCTCAATACGATGAATAGTGACCGCAAAATAGTGAACAGTATTATCACTACTAATGAAAATGAAAAACACACTATGTGTGAATTCACTACCAATGACACTGCGAAAAAGAATACTCCAGTGCTATATTGATCCAATACTTCTGTATGGCAGCGAATCTTAGACAATGAATAAACAATCAATACAATCATTGGAAGCCACAGAGATGTGGTTTTACAGAAGAATGCTGAAAATTTCATGGACAGCGAAGCAAACAAATGAGGAGGTTATTCATTGATAATGACAAGAAACCTTATCAAAAGAATAAGAATCCGACAATCAAGGTTCTTCAGGCATATAATGTGAAGAGAAGGTTTAGAACATTTGGTGACAACAGGTAAATTTCAAGGAAGAAGAGATCATGGAAGGCAGAGGGAGAAGATGTTGGATGGCCTGACATCATGATTCGACACAAGATCGACGTCCCGAACTGATTACGTGCACCAAGCAGAGAGAGTTGTGGAGAGACATGATTGCCTACGCCAGCAAGCATGGCACTTGATTGATTGATTGATATAAGAGAAAATTGCAGTAAAACTATGCAGCAATGGTGAAACACATAAAAACAAAGTACTGTCATTTTACAAAGTATAAAAACAATATACAGCCAACTTTTCGACAAAAATGTCTTTATCAAGCAATGGATACACAAGACCTTTTGGTGGAAACGACGCTGTATATTGTTTTTGTACCTTGTAAAACTACAGTACTTTGTTATTACATGTTTCATTCTTGAGTACTCCTAGTTTCCGTATGTTGTCGTCCATTACTGTCCGTTGTAAACAATACTGTTCATTTAAAACAATACTTTCTGATGTTGTCTTCCATTACTGTCTGTTTAAAACAAAACTATCTGATGTTGTCTTCTATTGCTGTCTGTTTAAAACAAAACTATCTGCTATGTACTTACAGGAATGTAATCTGCACTGTATTGCCAGGTGAAGTTTTAATCAACCAGACACACTCAATATTGACAGGATAACCATCTGGATAACTGGGACTAGTAAATCTTCCAGAAACTGATGTGAATTCTCCGCCACAAGCTACACATAGTTAACATTTGTATTTAAAGTCTGTACATCAACAATCTCTACATTAATCTTGCAATTTAATAATGCCAAAATATAATTACATATATACTATCACAAATCTTCACAAAAATCTTCCCATAAATCTTCACATGCATCTTCCCATAAATCTTCACAAAAATCTTCCCATAAATCTTCACATGCATCTTCCCATAAATCTTCACATAAATCTTCACATAATTCTTCACATGCATCTTCACATAATTCTTCACATGCATCTTCACAAAAATCTTCACATGCATCTTCACATAAATCTTCACATGCATCTTCACATAAATCTTCACATGAATCTTACATAAATCTTCACATAATTCTTCACATGAATCTTCGCATAAATCTTCATGAACACTAAGTTTTGAGGTTGACATTTTTTCTGCTCTTAATTACTCTTGTGTTTCTTCTTTTTCTTGCGTTCGCATACTCTGAATTCTGGTGAAGCCAGTGTCCTGGTATGACATTTCTGACTGATTTTTGTGTGAAGCTCTGCTTTTCTTTCTATCAGTGTGCCCTGCCATACAGGTGTGTCTTGTCCGACTTAAGAGCTACACTCGCTCTCTGTGTATCACTCTCATTTCTAATTGATTTTATCGATTATCATAATGTGTGATAGAAACCCAAGTTTGTATGACATGCCAAGAAAATTATTATGTTCTATTTCTAATGCTGATAAGAAGGGTTCTGTGTACTTTAATCTTTTTCCGAACATCAACATTAGTCTTTACAGATGTCTATAGAATTCTCAGTATTCTTCTGCACAACTACATTTTTAAAAACTTGTCCACTATGAATTCATACGTAGTCAAGGTGTTTAATATGACACCTCTGATTGATTTTTGTGTGAAAGCTTGCTTTCCATACCACCAGCGTCCATCCCAAATTAGGCAAGCCATACTCTGACTTCAGAGTATGGCTTTGATTCCTAAGTAAAGGATCAGTTGATCTCACTTACACTGAGATCAGGGATTTCTGGAAAAATATCTTGATGGTTCCACAAGGGAGCAAACCGAGTACCTTTTAGCACAAGAGGCAAGCACCTAACCTCTATGCCATAGAGATCCCCTATACATACTGATACACTCAAACCATTTTCAGATCTATCAGACGAACTAGAATTAGATAATAGGAATATTTTAACACAGTTTCAGACTAACTCACAAGCATATGCTGATGAATAGACAGCCCTAAAGCCAGTATTTAGTCCGTACATGTTAAAGTACTCAACGTTCATGGATGAGCCTTCTGATGTAATTGTTGAGGGCACTATATCGCCACAGTATCTGTTTTGTAGCATGTCTGTCTCATTTATTACTGTTTCTCTTCCATCATTCACAGCAACATACCCATAAATACAACTTGAATCTAGGTCAATGTAGGTGAAGGTCAAAGACACACGGCGATCTGAAAATAAACAACAGCACAAGTTAAAACATGTTTATTAACCCTTACACTAATTTATTTTATTTAAGTTCCAGCAGTTATATTGCAATGTATTCTAAAATAGCCATTTTATCGGCTTTGTGTCATCTTGTAAGATACCGCAAGCCAGTATATCGGCTTAGAGGGGTGAAAGGGTTGAGTAGTAGATTTAAAAGTAAAAGAACAGGAGTTCAAACTTTCAGTGCACCTTGTCAAGATGGCATCAGATATGTTGACATTTGCAAGTTATCTGTTGAGGATTTCGAATAACTGTCTGGCACCTACAACAAAAGCATTGAGATTGTGATAATCAAGGAAGAATGATTGCATAGCTACCTGATGCCTTTGTCAAGGCCTGGTAAAGACCACACAAACATTCAGGGATTTCATGTAATCACCATGCAGAATAAAATAGGCAAGTTGCTGGAGAAAGTGATAAGCAGGAACATATCCTGCCGACTAGAGAGTTTATGCCTCTTTCCAACTACCCTAGGAGAACACCATCCAAATAGAGAGACATGACGTGACACAGTGAGCTTTGCCTTTGATGACTATGAAGGTTTTAACTCACACATTGAATCAAGTGTGGCTGCAATTGACCTTGAAGATGCATATAAGAGAGTACATTTACATTTTTTAATGGTTCAGTTGATTGAAATCAATATCAGCCCATTCTTTCTCAATTGGATCTTTGTGTCAATCTTTCAGCAAAAGTTAGTGTTTAAATGTGGCAGTTGGGTTTCAACACCAGCAATAATATACCCTGTTTTACCACAAGGGTCACCATTATCTCCAGTGCTGTTCTGCACATATACTGTAAGAATCACAGACAAACTGACAACAGGTAGAGGAGGACAATGTCATATGCAGATGATGTTTTGGTGCATTGTTAGGGTAAAGATTGAGAGCAGGTTGTGGAAAAAACTTCAGTCAGAACTCGACCCCATAGGTAGGTGGTGCTGGGAAGTTGGAGCATTGGTCAACACTACAAAAGCAGCGGTAACATGGTTTTCTCTGAACAACCTTATCGTTAATACTCCAACACCAACTGTGATTTTGTGTTCAGAGATGGTAGACAGATCTCATATTGAAATCTTGCTTTTACTGAAAACATAGACCATGTGATAATGAAGGCTATGACTGAGATGAGGGTAATGGATATCACAAATTGTGAGCAGCGCCACCTATGTCTCATGTATCAGGGTCTGGTCTTGTCTGTGATTAAGTATGCTCTGGCGATCCTGACTCTCAGCCATAAACATATAGAAAGACAGGAAAGAATAAAGAATGAGGCTATGCGCATCATACTTAGGTGCACTAAAAACATGGCATGCAGGGCAATGTTTTTCTTTTCCTCTCTTGAAGTATAAGTCATCAACAAATCTCCTCCAACCATATCTTTTATGAGCAAGCTAGCTTAGTTAACTTCAAGTCTTTCCCGCCTCTTCTCTTTCTTTGTCTACAGTTAGTCTATATGTCTCTTGAAGTCTGACCCTAGCCCTCCAGGATTTCATTTCTGAGCCACTTGTGGATGTCTGGTCTTCTGAATTCTTAATGTATGTCCCAATCACTTCCATCTCCTCTTTTTTTATTCTCTCATTGATATTATTGATTCTGAGCTCTTCTGAAATCTCTCCCTCAAAGAATCTTATGTGATTGACTGTTTTTGTACTTGTTTTCCATGTCTCTGATGCATACAGTAAGACTGAGCACATATTTCATTTGTATATAATTAGTGCAGTCTGTGTCATATAAGCTGATGATCTCTATAGTGATAATTACACAGATGTGTTATTGAAATTATAGTAAGAAATATAAATTCTATCACAGACAAGAGGTTGATATTGATACTTACTATTGAATGCAGAACTGATAATCCATTTACAATATATACCAATGTACAAATTTATGTGACTAGTATAGAAGATTTCTCCATCAATGTCTGCATTCCTTGTGCCACCACAACCTATAACAAAAGATTAACTTACTGAACCATTAATATTTCTTAGAATTGAGATGAGAGCATATGTTATCTAAGTATATGAAGGATTGACTCTTTTGGATTTCAAATATATTGTCTGTTCCATAGTGGTACATTCTGATAGACTTGTGCTTGTCTTTCTCTTGATGTGTTCACAGCCCTGAAACTGGTCTGTTCGAAAAGACTCTCTCAATGCGTGAAGAATGTCATTTTGATCCATGGCAGCTCCCTCTGATATTGTAGCCAAGTCAGCCAATCTATCAGCTCGTTCATAACCCCCTAACTCCTGCGTGCCCAGGGAAAAAAATGAAGGTGATTTCTCTGATCATTGTCTGTACTAGTACCTCCACCCAGTTGCATCTCACCATTCCTGATTCGAGTTTACGAATCATGGTCATGGAGTCACTGAATATGAAAACACTAGAGTAGTTGTGAGATGCCAATGATTTCACCGCTCTAGCCCGAACCTCCATTGTTAAACTACTTGTGGTTTTTGCATAGGCCCCACTGGCCTCCTTAATTTTTTATCCTCCTGAGCATGCTAGAAAAGCCCACGCACAGCGTTGTTGGCGAATGACTGAACCATCAGTGTAAATAACCACATCTGTATCATTGATGATGTCACTCAAGAGGGCCTCAACCTCCACGTTAATCAAAGATGGATTACCAGTCATCAGGGAGCTGTCGGAAGCCTTCCATGTCACCAACGGCGTCAAACAGGGTTGTTTACTGGCCCCAACACTCTTCAGCATGATGTTTGCTGCCATGCTCACGGATGTCTTTTGGGAAGGCGAAGAACATGGGGTAAAGATTAGATACAGGACAGACGGTAATCTATTCAATCTTCGGAGGTTAAAATCCTCCACCAAGGTAAAAGAATCAACTATCTCAAACCTGTTGTTTGCTGATGACTGCGCCCTCGCTACCAACTCTGTGGAAGAAATGCAGACTTACATGGACAAGTTCTCAATGGCCTGTGATAGGTTTGGCCTCACCATTAACACCAAAAAACAGAGGTCATGTTCCAGCCCGCCCTAGAGAACAGTATTACGATCCAGTCATCAACATTAAACGCCAGCGTCTCCAGTCAACGGACAACTTTGCTTATCTTGGCAGCCTCCTATCCAGATCGGCAAACATAGATTCTGAGGTCAACAATAGGATATCCAAAGTCAGTGCTGCGTTTGGAAGGTTACGTGTCACTTTGTGGGAACGGAAGGGGATAAGCGTAGTCACAAAGCTGAAAGTTTACCAGGCCATAGTGCTAACCACGCTACTGTATGCAAGCGAGACATGGACAGTGTATAGCAGACACGCAAGAAAATTAAACCATTTCTACACAAGCTGTCTACGCAGAATACTAAAAATAAAATGGCAGGACAAAATTCCAGACAGCGAAGTCCTCACAAGAGCAAAGATCCCAAGCGGTCAACACCCTGTTGCAGAATGGCCCAATTGAGATGGGTCGGTCACGATGCTCAAATGCCTGATAAACGCATCCCAAAACAGTTGATGTATGGCGAACTTGAAGGGGGCAGACGTTTAGCTGGTGGACAGAAAAACGCTTTAAAGACACTCTTAAAGTGTCTCTGAAATGCTTCGATATAGACAATACGTGCTGGGAATCCCTTGCGCAAGATCGCCAAATGATCGCGAAAGGACAGAGCACACAACACGCACATGTCTAGCCTTGATCATGTGTTCCCCACCTGTGGTCGAGGATTCTGTTCTAGGATTGGACTCTACAGTCATCTCCGCACACACCAGAGAGGTGCAACAGCACATGTCTAAGATTGTTGTCATCATCGCTTGCGATGGACGGCTATTACCAATCATCAATATTAAACACCAATATATGGTGAGCTTGAAGGGTGCAGATGATTGGTTGGTGGACAGAAAAAATTCTTTATAGACATTCTTAAAGTGTCTCTAAAATGTTTTTATCTAGATACCACATTCTGGGAATCTCTTGCACAAGATCGCCAAGTGTTGCTCTGTAACATAACAAGAGAAGCTCACGTAGCAGAAAATCGTGATACTGTTGAGGCGCAGAGAAAGTGAGCTGTACAAAACGACAGAACACACAACACCGACATGTTCAACCTTGATCATGTATGTCCACCTGTGGTAGGAGATTGTGTTTCAACTCTGTACTCTACAATCAAATTTGCATATATCAGAGAGGTGCAACAACACACACCTCAAGCTGTTGCCATCATCACTTGCGATGGACGGCCATCATTATTATTGTTATTATATTATCATACATGTGTATAAGTGTACCACGAATAAGGCTCAACATCCAAAAAACCACTGCTCCCAAATTCTCTGGGTGCCCCTGAAAAACATAGTAAAGTTTATTATGCAAATCTTTATCTGTATTAGTTGAAAGTTCATGACAGTTGCCTTTGTTTTCATTTTTCCCAATGACTGGAAAGAATACAGAATCAGGCTATACGCATCATACTTTGGTGCACTAAAGATATATTGTGCAGGGTGATGGTCTTCATAATTATCCCACTATGGAAAATAGAACAGCGATGTTCTGTGCACAGGCATACCTCAGAGTCAATGCTGACACACAACATACACTGCACATGGAAATAAAGAGACTGTAGTTTTACAAAATACAAAAACAATAACTATACACAGCAATGTTTTGATCAAAAGGCATTTGTCAAGCAAAGGATACAACAGAAGTGAAGAATTTTACTTTTTACACAGCACAGAACATAAATAATCAGACAATAAATTCCTAAGGGTCCTGAAATCCTTTGTGGTATTATATGGTATTCCATAATGACGTAAGATCCTTCACCTAGATTCCTTGTGTAGGTTGCCAAAGATTTTTCTAAATCAACACAAAGATCAATGATCATAACAACTGTTGTATTATATTCATATGTTTTCATCCCCTATTATATCTTTACACAAATATCATCTGAAACTCAGTAATAGATAACAGAATAAAAATATCCTTCTAAAAGATATCAAAACATTATTGAAACATATTTTTATCAATGGAAGTAACCAAGAAAGATTATATTTGTTCATAGAATCAATACAAACTGTTGAGATGTGGATTTCTAAAAGACTGTTACATATTTCATATATCTAGACACAAAACAGTGCAATATAAATGGGATTTGTATTACTAATAAATTGTCTTCTTTTCCCTGAACATTATTTTCAATAGTTTCTGAACTAGAAATATTTCTTTTTATTGGTAATTGGTTGCTGAACTGATGTCACAGCTTTCTGGACAGACCTATAGGTGCTCAGTCTCCCCCAATAGATCTCGAAGGGTATGTATACCAATGGTTCCTGTGGTTTGCCGGTTAAACGCACTTCTCTCTCTCCCCATCAAGCAACCAGCTCTACTTGTAGAATGTATAATTTCAAACTCTCTAAATTGCTTTATTGAGTTAACATCTATTTTAGTGTCTTCATTCAACAGTAGGCCACCAGGAGACAGAATAACCCCCGGGGTTATGGAGCATGGAGCAACATGCGCCAGGGTTAGTGAAGGGGCACAAACCAAGACCTTGTCCTCTACCTCCACAAAGTGACCCTAGAAACAGACTTTGGTTCCGGTCTGGCAAAGGGGGTAACAGGGATCGAAGAACCACAGGTAGTGGTGGCAGTGCAGGCACGGAATAGCAAAACAGGTCCAGAATATCCTGAACAATGCATGCATCTCCTGGCTGATGTCCGAAACAACTTGCCCAAGTTGCCAAAAAATAATAAACAGCAATGGCCTGCGAGCGAATGCAAACTCCCACGGAGTACATGACTGCACCAAAATTAAAGGGATGAGAGGTGCATCCCAAAGCAGAGATGTGGGCTCACATGTAGCGAAACATGGAGCCCTGCGCCAGAGTCCAGCTGCATGCCAGGGCAGTCTCAAGATATGGAAAATGCGAACACAACGCTCGCACCACAATTATCAGCCTCCCGGCCGCTGGTAAAGGCGTACAGTCAAACAGGTAGGGATGAGAGGTGCATCCATAGTAGAGAAGTGCTCCCACATGGGGCGAAACTTGGAAGCCCTGTGCCCTTGAGGCATGATGAAAGTCCCAGCAAGGGACCCTAAAAATGTGCCATGTCGAACATGGGAAGTTTGGCGAACTCCATATCAAAGGGTTAGCGCTGATACATGTGCTGTGTAAGGTTGGCCGAGCGCAAAACATAAAATTGCATTTCAGTGCCAAACGAAACTGACCTCCCTGGGAAAACCATGTAAGGTACTGTTGTAATAACAACTAACATCCCCGGAAGAACTGAGGCGGGGGATGCCTAATGGAACTGCCATCCTTGGGACAACCGGCAAGGTACTGTTGCAGTCACAACTAACATCCCCGGAAGAACTGAGGTGGGTAATGGTGGCAGCGAAAATCTCAGTTGGATTGCTAGCACCAATTGAAACGACCATCTACATTATTTGTGCTTGGCCCCAGTCCGGTGTTTCCCAAGGCTAGCAAAAATGCGAAGTAGAAACTGCAAATTGCCAAGTACCGACACGCGCCTTGTGAAGGCTGAGAATGTTCTTGCTCCGGAACAAACTCAAAGTGTACAGTAAAGTAAGGCCGACAATGCAAAGATCTGACAGGCTGTCTGAATCCGAACAATGGTGAAGGCCGACACATTGTACGGTGTGTTACACGGGTAAGGCGCCGTCCGAGGACCAGCTTATAAGCCCCGTGAAATGTTCCTAATCTGAAACGACCTCACAGTCAGAAAGGGCATAACAGTAGTAACTCACTGTTTGGCGTAGATCACAAAGCCCAAATATACAGCAAAAGCTGATCGAAAAGGCAAAAATCCAGGCCAAAATAGTCGGCAGAAAGGATCGACCTAGGGCTAGCTACCCTAGTAAATAAAAAGCTGGCTGAAACCGGGTGGGCAAGGCTAGTCACCATGGGCGTATAATCGCTTTAACGTAGATCAAGCATTCTTGTCAAACGACCAATTATATTTCACAAAAAGAATGATAAAATTGGCTGTGAAGAATCATCATGAGAGAGAGAGAATAACCTCCCTCTTATCCATCCTAAACTCCCCAACAATTGATGTTTTCGATGCAAGCATGCCTGCTCTCTCGCTGTCGCAAAGACTCGCATGACCAGGACAGTAGATTCATGTGAGTCTCTTGAGGTTGTAAACTTCTATAACCTGCCATTCTGGATCTTCCAAAACCTTGACTGAGAGTCAGAAACATCAACAACCCCAGAAAACAGAGTACCAGAGAGCCAATAGAGTGCAGCAGTAACAATGTCAACCTCCATTCTCATACTGGAAGTAGTTGTCCTGTATGCTCTATTTCCCTCTGTAACAATCCTACCATGTATGCTAGCTAAGAAATCCCAGATTCGTATTATGGCCTAGCCTACATTTTATAACTCAGAAACAAAAAGAAGTATGTCAACTTATCAAACAGTTGAACAAACAAATGAATCCCAACCTGTCTCATATTTAGCACTAAATCCTCGGTTCATGTTTCCTGATGTGGCCTGCATCCGTATGTACATCTGATGTCCACTAGACCTATAAGCAGTTTGGTTTGGCATAGTAGAGCCATAGAGGTTTGCTATGAGGGATGCATTAACATTAGATCCATCATACAGCTGAAACAAAAAAATGGCATAACAGTTGAAATTTTATATCTAACAAGTACAACACTTATATTCTAACGTTGCCACCCTAACAGTCCTTAAGAATTTCTCTCTGGTACAGGCCAATTGTCCCACCTCTGCTGTTGTCTGTCCCAAATCATCAGTTACATCCTTAATCCACCTTCTTCTTGGTCTTTCTCTTCTCTTTGCCAGAATGGTCTTCCCCAAACCTTCATGTCTCTTTATATGTCTAAAATACTTCAACTTTTTCATTCTTATTTATTCCAAGAATAACCTTTGATCGTAGTCTATCTTTCAAACACCATATTGAACAGACGATACAACGGTGCAAGCGTGGTCTTGCGGCTCTCAAAGTTATGGTGGCCGCACACCTTGAGCAGAGACTACTTGCCCTTTTGTTCGATCGACTGGTACTGTCAGTGGTAGATTACGGTAGATTACGGACTCGAATTCTTACGATATCAAGATCACAATGTGAACGACTCGAACCGGTTCAGAATGAAGGTATGCGTATAGTTCTGGGCTGCACTAGAGATACCCCCATTGTGAAGATGAGATATATGCTTGGCCTTCTGTCACTACGCTCCCGTCATGCAATCGCCCAAACCAAGGCATATATGCTGGTTACTTCGGATAAGAGACATCCACTACACAAGAACACTAATGATGTTAAGGGCACGAGAATCAAGCGTAGCATGTCGTGGATGGCCCAGGCTGAGAGAACAATTGGCCAGGTGACTACGGTTGCGACTCTACCAAAAGGGGAAGAATGGATCCCAACAGATGGTAGCATGATGGACTATCTCAACGTTATCATTACTCTTGGAAGAGAATGTAGAGATTGGGGCAACATGAAGGCTGATCTCGCAGTTAAGCAGCTGATAGAAGATAATGCAAGGGATGATGATGGTGTTGTATATACCGATGGGTCGGTTCAACATGGTGAGAACCGCTGGGGTTTCTTGGCTAATGCGCATGGTAGGTTGTTGCAGAGCGAAGTGGGGCATACATAACAACTACTTCTAGTATGAGGATGGAGGTTGAGGCTGCTACTGCTGCCCTCCATTGGATTTCTGGGACTTCATTTACTGGGGCCGTTGTTGTATCTGACTCTCAGTCGATGCTTCACAAGATCCAGAAGGGCAGGTTTCGGTATGAGTGGATGTCTATAGAAGTTTCTAACCTCCAGCGGCTTACGTGGATATACTGTCCTGGGCATGCGGGTCTTTACGGTAATGAGAGAGCGGACAGGCTTGCATCAACAGCATCAATTGTTGGGGAGTTGAAGATGGATAAGGGGGATATTCTTCGGTCTCTTCGAGACTCTGTTGGATGAGGACACTAATATCGATGTTGAATCGATCAAGCGATTTAAGCAGTTTGGAGTTACCCGTTGTTCAAGTCGAACTGGATGCCTGAGAGACAGAGTGAGAGGTGTGTTTAATCAGCGAGCCACAGGAACCATCAGTATGCATACTCTTCGATATCTGTTGGGGGAGACTGAGCACCTATGGGTCTGCCCGGAGTGCAATGACTCAGTTTAGTAACCAATAACCAATAACCATTCTTATTTGTAGCATCAGCCAGTTTACTTCAATTGTGAGTTCTTTCTGGATATAAATATTGTTCTCTTCTCTGTCCAAGGTATACAGAAGGCTCTTCTGTAACAGATGCATTTTAAATTTCCTTTTTCTTCTCTTGTTGTCACACTTTTACCAGGTTGTTGCCCAGTGTAGTGGTTTTCTGTTTTTGTCTTGCGCTGTTCTAGTGGCTTGGGTGATGAATATTTTTGCTTTTTGACATGATTTTGCTATGCCATCTATCCATCATTTTTGTGACCTCCTCTTGCCTTCATTCCTGATCTTCTGTTGTAGAAGATTCTGTAATACAGTGGAGTTGCATTCTTATTAAGCGACCAAAATAATTCATTCTTTGTTCCTCAGTGTAATTAAAGCGAGGTTCTTCATAAATTTCTTTCATATGCTGATGTTGATGACTTTCCCTTTTCTGGTGTTATTGGTAACTTATCGTAGGCATTGTATTTCACATGTAGTAATTATTTGTAACTGCGCTTTGCTCATTGTCCATGTTTGGCTCCGGTAACACAGAGTAGACATGAAAATGCCTACAACACAACCTATGTTACAAAATATATGTATCGTTATCATCATAAAATAGTCTGACCTTAGCAGAACTTTACCACCTTAACAGTTTTTCAGAATTTCTCTCTCTCATAGGCCAGATGTCCCACCTCCGTAGCTGTCATGCTCATGTACATCAGTTACATCATGAATCCATCTTCTCTGTGGTCTTCCTCTTCTCTTCTTTGCCAGGATGCCTCCTTTTATGATGCTCTTCTCCAACCCTCTGTGTCTCTTTATAATATGTGTATATATATGTATATATGGCCTTTTTCGTCTTTACAGATGGTCATTTGGCAAGTGTTTTACTGTGACAACTTCTGAGTTTTCACTTTTCCCTCGTGTCTTTCAGCTCATACATAAGTCTTTTCTCAAAAGACTCTGCGTCCTTTCGCAATTTGGCTTTCCACACAACTCTGTCATCAGCAAGTTTTTCCCATGCGCTGGGACCTATAGAAAAGTTTTTCATTGAGGCTTTGCAGAAATCTTTATATCTGAGTAGTGGTCTGCCCTGGTGCCTTTTCCTCTCCGATAGTTCACAGAACAAACATTTGTTTTGGTATGCGACAAGTTTCCATTCTTCTCATGTGTATACTAACAAGAAATAGCATAACAACACATTGCACTTACATTTACATAGTCAGAAAGGTATGAGACCCCACCTTCCAACTTAAAGTCAGTGAAATTCAGAATGACAACATGACCCCTGGAAACTGTGATGGTCCACTCACATTCAGTATTATTATCGTAATTATTAGGGTAGTTGATGGATGTGATTGTGGCACTCAGAGCAGTAAAGTTTCCCCCACAGCCTGAATAGTTAAGATAAAATAACTGTGATGTGAATCTTGTGTCTGGTGTGGTATTACACAACTAATCATCAATAATTTATCATGTGTGTTATTTCATGACTATTCATCAATAATTTATCATTTGTGTTACAACATGACTGACTTAATAATTATCAGTCATGAATGGTATTGGTGGTCTTAAAATCAATCAAGAGAAGACAAAAATATTGTGAAGCAACAACATTCAGCAAGACCCAATATTTTTTGAGGGAAGGGGTATAGAAGATGTTGGTGAATTTGTTCACCTTGGACACAAAATCAGCAAATCAAGAGGTACAGATGAGGACATTAGTGCCAGGATTAGTAAAGCCTGATAAGTCTTTACTATCCTGCACAAGTGTGGAAATCCACTGCCATCTCCATGCAACCAAAACTCAGAATATTCAGCTCAAATGTGAAATGTGTGTTCTGAAATCTGGCTTGCCACTGCATGAAAAAATGGCGGCTAGGACAAAAAACAGACTAAAGTGTACAAGTCTAAACCACAAACAAAAGAAATAGGAAAGTCATACTTGGAACTACTAAATCATAATTCTATACCAGAAGAATTGTTTTTTTGATCACTGGGAACCAGACTCAGTACCACTAAACTTCTCAACCTCCATCCCTAAATTGTTACCAAAGATGCAGAGCCTAATCTAGTGAAGAAAGCAACTACAATGGAACATCTCCATTACATGTTTCCAGAAGACAGCTGGATAAGAATTTACACAGATGGATTGACAATGGAGGCAACCATGAATGGTGGAGCAGGATTGTACATTAGGCACCCAGATGCTACTACTGTGTCTCTAACGGCCCTCCTGGAAGAATTTGTTCCAACTACAAAGCAGAACTCTTAGCCCTTCTGATGGCAGCACAGCACATGAATAAGCTGCAAGCACCTGCAGGCAAGATGGTATTTCTTACAGACTCACTGTCAGCTATACAAGCTCTGGAAAGCTAAATCCGCTGACAGCACAGTACAAAACCTAAAAATAGAAATTGCTCAGCTTTCAGAAAAGGCAGAAATTCACTTGCAGTGGATTCCATCTAACTGTGGCATTGCAGGCAATGCGAGTGCCGATGTCTTAGCTAAGGAGGGCAGTGCCAAAGAGCAAATTTACCAATACTTATCTTTTCAAGAGGTCAAAACCCTCATACAGAGAAAATCTGCAGTAGACTGGAAGACAAACACTGGATAGGATTATGGAAAAGACTCCCACAAAGACCTAAGCAGAACAGACCAGGTCATTATATTTCGACTACGCACCGGACACTGCAGACTCAACAAACACTTATATAGACTAAGAATAAGTCAAACAGCTCTCTGTCAGTGTCAGCAGGCAGAACAGACACCAGAGCATATCCTGCAAGACTGTCCTCTCCTGGGTGAGCTGAGAAGCAACATGTGGACACAAACAGTCAACCTGAAAACTAAGCTTTGGGGAAATCTGACAGACCTGAAGCTGACTTCCCAGTTTGTGGTCCACAGTAAATTAAGAGCATGACCAGAGATCACTGAAGAAGAAGTATGGCTCAGAAATATGGCGAGTCACCAAGTTAAATAACAAATAAGATTCAGACCTTTGTCAATGGATTTCATTGGTGAATTTCTACCAATCCTCTCAGACAGCTCTTTCTGCCCATCCTTTCAGACAGCTCTTTCTACCCATCTTCTCAGGTAGCTCTTTATGCCCATCCTCTAAGAAAGCTCTTTCTGCCCATCATGACAAACAGCTCTTTTTACCCATCCTCCCAGACACTACTTCAGATACCACTTCCTACTTATTGTCAAAAACATCCTTCAAACATTCTCTCAGACAACACTTCCAAATCAGCCTCTCTGACAACTCTTAGACACCACCTTCTACTCATCTAGGACATTATTCAGACACCACTTCATAAGCATCTCCTCGCCATCAGATACCACTTTATATCCATTCTCTCACAGCTCATTCTATCCATCATCCTAGACACCTCACCCTATCCATCTGCTCTGACACCATTTCTTACCATTTCGTACACTCAAAATCCTCTAAGGTCCCACTTTCAAACCATCCACTCTGAATTGCTTTGTATGATCTGCCACATATTATTCTAACAAGCAGCCATTTGCTTGTTGATATATCCCATTAGAAGATTGTACTTGCCTCCACTAACTGCTCTATATGTTAATTGAAAGTTGCTTTCCCTGTTCAAGGAATGAGTCTTGAAAAAAATGAATGCTGTGTTGCCTGTGGTGTGTACTTTCTGTACTTGATGCTGCGTGTTACAAAAGCGAGCTATCTGAGGTCCGTGCTCATCACTGCCAGCATACACCTTGGAATATTCATGAAAACCACTTGTAAACAGTTTCAGTATAATCATATAAAATAATAAAGAACAGCTTCAAGTCAATGACAAAACAGTCTACAAACTTCTTCATGAATGATTCAGTGGGGCTTAGGATCTTGTCCATCAGCTCAATGTCATGTAGACAAAGCATTAACTCTTTTCTCGCCAATCACTGCACAGTATTAAATTGCATGCCCTTCACAGTACACTACACCATTCGAGTTGTTTGTGTGAACCACAAAAGTGTGAGCTACAAAAGACAGTGAAGTTTATAAAAGAGACAACATTGAATATATTAGACAATATTTCAAGCGAATGAAAGGAAGGAAGCCACTAAGGAGAATATTGATTTTTCATTAAAAGCAGACTTGTCATTAAAAGCAGACTGAGTCACAAAATAAGACACAAAGTGCACTCATGATCCTTCAGACGTTCTGGAAATTTTTTCACAAACAGAATCAGAACCGAGATTAATATATACTGTAGATGTGTGCTAACAACTTTACCATACAGATCACAATGATGAAGAATGACAGAACAAGATATGTTCAAAATTTCCACCATCCATATGGTTTGTTTGCGAAAGATCTTACACATGTTCTTACCAAATACTATCTCGAACCAACAACTGCTTGCACAGTGCCAACAAGAAAATGTGAGCAAAATCACCCAAAGAGGCACTGGACAGTTTTTATAGCTAAAACACTGTAAGTATTTTTTCATCTTACCTCTAATTATGTTTTGTCACAAAGTGTCAGGATAAGAAGAGATTTTGAGAACTGGATTTTTTGTGCGCTTCATAAACAGTGTAATTTACTATCTCTGTTAGTTCTGTGGTCCAACTTTTGCATCGACAGCCTTTTGCTTTGTACCCATTGCTATTTGAGGCACATTGACTGTTGGTAATCTGCTTATGTATCTGAACCATGTAATTTGTTGTTTCTTTTTTTTCTTTTCCGATCCAGAAGCACTTGAGCTTTCAGCTCTTCGGCTCAGTGCCATGGACATCATAACCCTTCGGTTCGGTGCCACAAACACCGTAAATCTGGAGAACCTGTGACTTTTCTGCCAGCCAGCAGAATTGAACTGGCACTCACAGAGGGCTTGTCACTCGTAGTCCAACGCGCTACGAACACGCTGGGCAGGCGGGCTGTTGTTTCTTAAGGAAGTTCACTAGTCATGGCCAGTATGCCTGGGTCATCATGGCACTGGAAATATCAACGATAATGGTCAAAGACAGCTTGCATTCTGCTCCCAAAACAACATATGTGTAACCAATACATTTTTTGCTGTCAAACACAGGCACAGAGTGTCGTGGTGAAAACCCACGATCAGGTCACTGGCATCAGCTTGATTTTGTACTCACACGCAGACAACACCTCAACACTGAAAATCACATGTACTGTCCACAGCGCGGACTGTGATACAGATCATGCACTAGTTATCAGCAAAGTCAAAACACTTCTAAGGAAAACCGATTCAACAAGAAGACCACCCAAACCCAAAGTCAGCGTAACTAAAATGGAGATGACAGAGAATAGGGAGACTTTCAGAAAGGCCTTTACTGCTCTGAGAATTAAATGGGAGAATGTAGCGTAGACGAAAAGTGGAACATTCTAAAATCTAACATATATGACTGTGCCATTGATTCCTTTGGCACCAAGAAATTCTCCAATAAAGACTGTGTTGAACAAAATGAAACAACACTCAGCCCTCTACTTGAGGAAAAGAAAAGAGCTCTAATAAATTACAAAAAGAAATCCTCGCAAAGTTCAAAGGACCGTCTTCAGCACACAAAATCAGTATTGCAATGAGAGTCAAGGAGGTGTGCAAATGAATACTGGTCAAATCTATGTTCTGCGATACAAAATGTTGCAGATATGGGCAACACCAAGGAAATGTACGAAAATATCAGAGTAGCTCTGTCACCAAACATAACAAAAATTGTCCCACTAAGATCGGAAATAGGTGAGCCAATAACAGATATGACCAAACAGCTCGAAAGATGGGTGGAACATTATTAAAATCTTTACTCAGTGGAGAAAAAAGCACACCCAGTCTTCAATCAGATTATACCAAAACATCATGAACTAACCAAGCTGGATATCGAACCCACAGAGTTGGAACTTTCCGAAGCAATCAACAGACTTTCAAATGGCAAGGCATCAGGACTAGACAACATTCCTGCAGAAATCCTCAAATATAATAAGGATGTCCTCCTGCCCCACCTCTACAATCTCCTTATTCAGTGCTGGAGAGAGGGAAAATTTCCTCAGGACATGAGGGATGCAAATATAGTGACACTCTATAAAAACAAAGGGGATAAGGGGCATTGTAACAACTACAGAGGCATCTTCCTTTTAAGTGTCACAGGCAAGGTTTTTGCACTAGTCCTTTCTAAACGACTACAGAAACTAGCAGAGCATGTTCTCCCAGAGTCGCAATGTGGATTCAGAAACGGACATGACATTTACCCTTCAACAGCTACAAGAGAAGTGCAGAGAGCAGATAAGCCTTGATGTATTACTTTCGTGGATCTGACTAAGGCATTTGAGACAGTCAGCAAGTCAAGTCTTTATAAAATATTGAAGCATATTGGCTGTCCCCCAAGGTTGCTCCAATTGATTGTCTCCTTCCATGAGGTCATGAAAGCCAGCATACAGTTCGATGGCAGCACATCTGACAGTTTTGAGGTTAAGAGTGGAGTCAAGCAGGGCTGTGTCCTTGCCCCCACTCTCTTTGGCATCTTCTTCGCAGTCATTTTGAACCACGCCTTAGGGGATGCTGATAGTGATGTTTTCATCTGTACTATTATTCACAAAATAGATGAGACTGCAGTAAAACTATTTGATTGGCAAAACACGTAATCACAAAGAACTGTAGTTTTACAAATTACAAAAACAATGACAAAATACAGCAACGTTTCGACCAACAAGGCCTTTATCAAGCAAACGAACAACAGGAGTGACAAATTAAAAAAACCAAATGGACGACCAAAAACAAACGTTTCTAATGTAAAGCTGGAAATAAAAACGAAAATCTGGGAATAAAAACGAATAACGAAATAAATGTAACACAAAAACACACATAAAAACTAGAAATAGAACGGAAGAGAAACAATGAAAATCTAGTAAATATATAACTTGAATACATGCACCATATACCCATATAGATTACAAGGCATGGGAAGAGAAAGTACTAAGAAGCATAGGAATGTAATACGTTGAGCCCACGTGGTCACAAGGTACCATACAAAGAAATCAACCGATTCTCCAGAGAAAATTGACTGCGATCATCCGAGGAACACGATCGGATGGCTGTGACCTGAACATCGTGAGCACCTAAATGGCCAGTATCATTGAAAAGTTAGTGGCATGCAGACTTGAGTGGGACTTGGAGGGACGCTGCATGTTTTCTTCCACCCTTGGCAGATACAGGTGGAATAAAGAAACGTGGTGTAATGAGTCGATCTTTGCATATGACATCTTTGAAGGTTTTCAGGCTGGGTTGGAGACATGCGCAGTTGTACTTGATCTCAAGGATGCTTATAACAAAGTTCCAATCACGTACCTTATATAGATACTCATGCTACTCAACATCGATACACTGCTTATAAGATGGATTGCAAAGGCCTTGTTCGAGAGGAAAGTGGCACACAAGTGTGGTAATTGGTACTCTGCGCCAACAACAATTTCACCAGGCCTACCACAAGGGTCTCCACTATCTCCAGTACTATTCAATGTATTCACCATAATGATTACACAGCAGCAACTATCTGGCAGAGGAAGGACAATGTGATTTGCAGACAAAATCAGGGTGTACAGACAGGGAAGAAACAGGGAGGAAATTGCTGATAAGCTACAGGAGGAGCTGGACCACATCATGGCCTGGTGCGATGTCTTTGGTGCAACAATAAACCACAACAAAACAACCTTAAACAATCACATTGTAAAGTCTGAAACACCAAATGTCAAAATAGACGGTCACACAATCATTCAAAAAACATCTATGAGCTATCTGGGTATAAAGTTTGATCGCAGTCTATGCGTTAGGGACCACAACGACCATGTTATTGCCAAGGCTCGCAACGCACTATCATTAATCCTCTCCGCTCCTCGTGGAGCATAGGGCCTCAACAGTTGTTCGCCACTCTTCTCGGTCTCTGGCTGTTCTTTTTATGTTCTCCCAGGTCAATTGAGCACTCTTCAGCTCCTCAGTAAGACCTCGTCTCCAAGTCTGCTTAGGCGTCCTCTTTTTCGTTTTCCCTGTGGGTTCCACTCGAGCACCTGTGCGGGTTTGGCTGCTGCGCGTCATCTGTCTCCTGCATGGAGCCCTAGTCCTTTCGAGACTCGAGTTAGTTTTGAACAATTTGTTTTTGGTTTCTGTAACTATTGTTTTTTTTAATGGATGGGTAGTTAGCCCATCACACAACCCCAACCTGGAGGACCAGGAGACCACATTTAGTCTGCCCTCTCTCCTTCGACCTTCCCGGCTTGGGTAACCCTGCCGGCATAGCTCTCCGGGTCCCTGAGGTACGCAAGCCCCCCCCCACCACTACAAGGTAATGGCCTCATGGAGGGGCCTCGCAACGCACTATACATTCTGAAAATCATGGCCACTGCTAACATTGAGCAATGCCTTCTTGTGCTCCTGTACCAAGGCCTCGTTCTGTCATGTATAGAATATGCATGCGCTATCTTAACGATTAGTCCTACGCAGAAAGTGAGACTGGAAAAAATTCAGAATGAAGCTATGCGCATCATTCTGGGATGCACCAAAGATACACCAGGAGTGTCAATGAGATTTCTTCTTGACCTCCCCACTATTGCTCACAGAATTGAGACTTGGAGGGTTCGATCTTATCTTAAAATCAACACAAACAAAGACCTTCCCCTCTATGAAGAACTCGGTAAGGAGATAGGTTGTAGACTCAAGCAGATCATGGCTGAGTCAGGCAGAAGGTACCCTTGGGAACCTTCCGGAATAGAACCAGGAGAGAAATGGACTGCTGTACCACCCAAATTTCAGACTGCTTTTACAGTCATTACATCCATTAAGAAACACTATGAACAAAATAATCCCCCACTAATCAACGCAGAGGTTGAAGCTCTCTTGAATGACCCCGTCAATGAAACATATGCAGTAAGCTACACTGATGGTTCAGTCATTTGAGAACAACGCTGTGCGTGGGCTTTTTCTGCATGCTCAGGAGGATAAAAAATACTTTATTGCACGCTCATGTTTTTATACTCAGTGACTCCATGAGAATGATTCGTAAAGTCAAAACAGGAATGGTGAGATGAAACTGGGTGGAGGTACTGGTACAGACAGAGATCAAAAAATAATCTTCATTTTTGTCCCTGGGCATGCAGGAGTCATGGGTAATGAATGAGCTGACAGATTGGCTGGCATGGCCATGGTATCCGAGGGGCTGCAATGGACTGAAATGACATTCTTAACGCACTGAGAGAGTCTTTTCAAACAGAAGAGTTTCAGGGTTGCGAGTCCCACTCGCTGACCAGATTGAGAGAGATGGGTGTCAAGATTGGTGCAGTCTGTAAAGAACGGCATACCAAATATGCAAAGAGACTGATTAATCAACATCGAACTGGTGTGCTAGGCCGCTGGACGCTGCTGGATTTGCTGAGGTAGAGATCAGAGCAACTATGGACATGTCCGGAGTGCTATGATGATAATCCTCTGATAACTGATCATCAAATAGCTTGTCCTGAGCAGAACTTTGCCACCCCAACAGTCCTTTGGAATTTCTCTCTCTCGTAGGTCAGAGGTCCCACCTCTGCAGCCGTCAGGTTCAAACCATGAGTTACATCCTGAATCGATCTTCTCTGTGGTCTTCCTCTTCCTCTCTTTGTCGGTATGCCTCTTTCCATGATGATCTTCTCCAGCCCTTCGTGTCTCTTTATATGTCCAGAATATCTTAATTTTCTCTTTCTTACTTGTAGCATCAGCCATCATCAAGGTGCGTATCCTTTATAGGACGTTGCTCTCTTTGCAGCACATCTGAAATTCACTCTGTCTCTTGCCAGTTCACCCACTTCGTCGATGGTCATGGTTTCTTTAATATCTTGTAGCCATCTTCTTCTTGGTCTGCCTCTGCGTCCTGGGACCCTGCCCTCTAGTATTGTTCTTTCCAGGCCATAGTGACGCTTGATGTGACCAAAGTATGTAATTTTTCTGTGTAGTATGTTGTTTATCAGCCAATTTTCTTTAACATTTAGTTCTTTCAGGACATCAATGTTCTTTCTTTTTCTGTCCATGGTATTCGTAGGATCTTTCTGTAGCATTTAGTTTCAAAGGACTGGATTTTCGTTCTTAATTTCTGTGTAATAGTCCATGATTCACAACCATAAGTAGCCACTGGGAAAATGCATGCTCTCAATATTTTTTATTTTAGTATTTTGCTGGTGCTTTGCCACATGTTCTTCATTGTGTTTAACCTCTTGATCACTATTGCCAATCTTCTTGAGATCTCTTTGGAGCCGTCACCGTTATTGTTAATTATTGAGCCCAGATATTCCAGATATTTGTAGCTCTCTACACATTAGAGTTCTTCATTGTTTACTTGGATGTTAGGTGAGCCTTTTGCTTTGTCAGTTGACATAATTTTTGTTTTTGTGTATTCAAATATAGATGTTGGTCTTCACTATGTTATTTGGTCGTCATGATTAGGTTTTCCAAGCATCAGCCAGAAAACCTAAAAAGAAATATGCCACTGTAGATAACATGCTGTTGTAACATAAACATGAGCTCATAAAGTTGTAAAGTGTTGTTGAAATACCTCCAAAGCATCATAATAGCATCGGTAACCATGCTCTTGGTTTACGTTTGTGATCGTTATTTCAATTGAGTTGCCAGTGTCCACTGTTATAACCCATTTACACATGAGTGTTCTGGGATACTGGTTTCTGTTGTAGGTAGGGCTTGTAATATTTCCTGAACTGCCATACACGTTACCCCCACATCCTGAAGTCAGCAGAAAACAAATGCATATAGTTCATATATTTGTATGATTTTGCGAACAGTATTATCAACATGTCATTTGAGAAGAATTCAATATGAACATGTCAGTAATATCAATTTTTTCTTTGTAGTTCTTCAGTCAGTCAACAAACCATAACATTACTAACATCAATAATCTGAATGATTCAAGCTTTTAGTTTTCCAGTCAATCATCAGATCACAAGATCAGTAGCTACGAGCAGCATTACAATGAAGATTAAAACAGTAAACATGGTTCTTCTTCCTCGAACGCTCCGTATTGACCACTTGTTAACCACTCTGTGTCTTGTATGTGATCCAAGCCTAAGAGTGATTGTACATTGTGCCAGTTATGCACCTATAAGTAGACCAGCAGATCCGATTTCTGCGACACTTTTTATTTACTACGGTAGCTTCCCTAACTGATTCCGTCCCAAGGGACACTCAAGTGTCAATATATCTTATCGCATGGACCATGCGTAACTCAAAAGACGTTTACTATTTGGTTGCTTTTTTATTACTTCTCCTTCTGATTAGAGATTTATATTAACCGGAAGCTATATTTTAGTTTAGCTAAAGTATGTGTGTAATATTTTGAAGCTAAAAAGTAATTCCGTCCAGAGATGAAAAAAACCGCTAGTGAATCAGCTAGGCCACTACATCAGTTGCCTATCAAGACATGCCTTGTAGGTTAGGGTGGTACTATTCTTTGCTTCCCTTGTAGGCCCCAGCACCACACAGGCAAACATGGCACTAAATTGGTTAAGGACACATTCATTCACACAGGCATGTATACTCAATGAATATGCTCAAGAAATTTCAAGCCGGCTATTTAAGACAGGAATAGCGTGCCACATTTAGAACATCCAGAAGGAACTATTCAAAGTTTATTCCTGCACAGACAAGCAGCAGTACAGGACAATGAGCATGCTGATTAACTGGATGATACAGAAGTGGTTGAGAAAGGATAGAGAAAGGAAAGCAGATATCACGAATGCTATAAGAAAAGTAGATAATATCTCTCTCTTTCTCTCTCTCTCTAATCGTCTTTTACGGCCATTTTGATCATTCTTATTGTGATATATAAACAGCTATTGCCAAGAACATTTGTTTTACATCACATCTTCATTACCATTTGGAGCTCTGCTGCTTGTCCTTCGGCGACGTGTTAGATTTCAACCAGCGTTTACTGGGTTCGCTCTCCGTCAGCATTTGACTTTCACCAGCCAACTTGCAAGGCAACAGGTTGCTATTTTCTTTTAGGGTAGCGACCTTTAGACGACCTACCCCGGGTTGCTGAACGTCATCTGCCCAAGTTACCGGTCTTATTTTGGACTACTTGGTTTGCCTACTGTCCAGTTGTCTGTAAGGTTTGCTCCGCTAGTCTTTGGTTGTCCCCAATCTAATTACAAGGCAGAAACTTGCATGCGGAAACGTGCTATGGATTCACGACTCTGTTGGGCTTTCCAGTTTTTCTGCACATTTGGGTGGACAGCTCACCCTTACACTTGCCATGCATCTTCATCACTCTTCATCTTCAGCACTTTGTTAGAGATACGAGACATTTGATTACACAACACAGACTGGGTGGGTGTGATTAGTTGTTATACGCTGGTAAAGATATTAGAAATGAGATCGGAGTGGCTATAGATCTGTCAGGTTTACTAAGATATACTTTATTTCCAATGATCAGAGAATTCTTCTGAGATATCTTCCCTTAAAGTCTCTTATTCAACTGTTTGTCTTGGTACTTGTTTGATTGATTGATAGGTTGATCATCATTGCACTTAGTAAGTAACCATGTGTTCTCCGGTCGCTTTATTACACAGGAAGATCTCAGCAGCAGTGCACAAACTTTGTAGCACTGCGAGGTCCCAATGTAATATTGAAGGTGGTGAAAATATTTTGTAGGAATTTTTATTTTTAATCTTGCTAATGAAATTTTACCCAGGCAATGGCTTTGCAGCCTGCTCGTCACGATTTTGAACTGGCCAGGGTTCTTTTAGGTGCTCAAATAGAACACAGTACCTACGCTTTATCGTCCGTCTCTGATAGGACTAGGAACTCGATATCACCTACACTGTGATCAGTGTTCTCTGGTAAAATATCCTGATGGCTCCATGAGTGAATGAACCAAGTACCTTTGGAATGAGAGGCAAACAACTAACCTTTACGCCACAGAGAATCGGGAAAGACCTGGAAAGAACTAGGCTGGCTAGCTCAGGACAGATCTGGTTAGAGGAGAGTTTGTCGCTCATTTTGCTTCAAAGGGAGTTAAGAGAAGAAGAAAGTAATGTATGTATCCATAATTAAACACTTCTTATCTTAAACATAATCCTTTACCATCCACAACCCACTCAAGCCTGAACCCATCGTTTGCAATGGAGGTGTCAGATACAAAGTTTATCCAAAGTTGACTTCTATTTGAGCGAATGGGGTCTGGTATGCTGTTTCCACATAATGTTATTGGCTGTTGTGTTTGTAAAACGCCTCCATCGTTAATCTGAAATATTCAAAAAGTTGTCAGATTTTCTAAACATTAATTATGTGCCACAAAAATTACTCTTGACACAATTTTAGGTCTACAGAGCAGGTAATATAGTTCACTTGCCAGATCACTGGCTACCCAAAAAACATATATATATCTCTCTCTCTCAATCGTTCTTTTATGGCCATTTTGATAATCCTTATTGTGATATTTAAACAGCTATTGACAAGAACGTTTGTTTTACATCACATCTTCAGTACCATTTGGAGCTGTGTTGCTTGTCCTTTGGTGACGTGTTAGATTTCAACCAGCGTTTACTGGGTTCGCTCTCCCTCAGCCTTTGACTGTCCACAACCGACCTATAAGACAGCAGGATGCTATTTTCCTTTAGGGTAGCGACCCTTAGACAACAAACCCTTCTGTGTTGTTGAGCGTCATCTGTCCAGGTTACCTGTCTTTTTTTGTACTACTTGGTTTACCTGCCGTCCAGTTTTGTGTACGGTTTACTCCACTAGACTTTGATTGTCCCCAATCTAATTACAAGGCAGTAGTAAGACATATGATGGCGTCTGTGGCCTATGGGTTAGTGACTCGGTCTATTAACCTTGATGTTCTGAGTTTGAATCACACAGTGGACAGTTTGGTTGCAAATTGTTTTGAATATATTTTAACAAAAGCATGATGGCACTACCCATTCTGAAAGCAATGGCAAACTACTGAACATAATAATGCCTAGAAAAATCACAAACAGCGTTAAAAAGCTGGGGTTGATTCACAAAGTCCTGTAAAAGATATGTAATTAACTTTTTTTAGTAAGACATATATATGACGAACTCAAGACAGGGAGGAAATCCCAAGTCAGACAAAAGAAAAATTTCATCACCTAGAACAGTGGCTCTCAACCTGTGGGTCGCGACCTCTTTGGGAGTTAAATGATCCTTTACAGGGGTCGCCTAACACCATCGGAAAACACATATTTTCTATGGTCTAAGGAAACGAAACAACACTTCTCTATTCGTCTCCATGTGGGTCCGTGCTTCAAGACAAAATTTCATTTATTTGTAATTAGAAATAAATATTTCACAATATATAATTACATATTGTTTTTGTGACTAATCATTATGCTTTAATTATGTTCAATTTGTAACAATGAAAATACATCCTGCATATCAGATATTTACAGTACGATTCACAACAGTAGCAAAATTACAGTTATGAAGTAGGAACGAAAATAATTTTATGGTTGCGTGGTCACCACATCATGAGGAACTGTATTAAAGGGTTGTGGCATTTGAAAGGCTGAGAACTACTGACCTAGAAAGTCACTCTCCCCCTCCCCAATCCCATTCAGCCTTTAACTTCTTGATGAGAAGTGACAACATGCAGGTCAGACAGAACAATCCCAGCAGGAAAACTAACAATGCCACTAATATCCCAAAAAAACGAGATAATAAAAAAGAGAAATTAATAATGGGTGCAAGAGTAAAGTGAAAAACAAAATATATATCTCAATGTGGCAAATACAAAAATAATGACAACTGATAAAATAAGCATACAAATGATATTTTAATTAGCGGAGCGTAAAAGAAAATGTAAAAATTTGGAATATCTTGTTTCACTACTTATAATAAATAGAAATGGAATGAAGGAATTAAAAAAAAAGCAGTGTGATTTCATAAAATATTAGCTCAAATTAGTATGCAATGTAACTGATAGGAAGATCAAAATACTAAGAGCATGTATATTCCCAGTGGCAACATATGGGTGTGAAGTATAGACATTTAACAAAGCAGTGGAAAACATATATCTTCTTGTTCTTCTCTTCCGCCATTT
Organism: Arion vulgaris; assembly: GCA_020796225.1. Taxonomy (NCBI): domain Eukaryota; kingdom Metazoa; phylum Mollusca; class Gastropoda; order Stylommatophora; family Arionidae; genus Arion; species Arion vulgaris. Next base: position 3,262,949 of record CM036772.1, on the reverse strand, counting down.
ACTTATATTTAGAAGTGTTGGGGGTGGGGGAGGGGGGAATGCAGCGATCATGTGTATGCTTGTTTTAAGGCACTTTGGAAGCTGATATTAATTTTCATAAGGCTGTTCTTGATGCCATCACTCCATCTTCCTCTTGCCTTGTACTCATTATACTTTTAAACATATATGCGGTTTTGAATATAAGTGTCACAGAAGAGTCATCCGTATATCTTGGACAGAGATGAGAACAAATAGATATATCCAGAAAGAACTCAAAATCAAAGAAAACTGGCTGATGCTACAAATAAGAAAATGGAAGTATTTTGGAAAAAAAACAGACATGAAAGGTTGGAGAAGACCATTATGGAAGGAGGCATCCTGACAAAGAGTGGGAAAAGGAAGACCACCAAAATAATGCAAACAGGATGTGAATGATGACATGATGCCGGAGAGACAGGACATCTGACCTATGAGATAAAGAAATTCCAAAGGACTGTTATGGTGTCAAAGTTCTGCTCAAGACAAGCTATTTGAAGATAATGATATATATATTATATATAAAACTAATGTTGCTGATCAAATATGTAACATTGTACAATTCTTCAATTATTTGGCAATGTTTTCTAATGTGGTTATTTTGTTTGTTACTTAACATCATTTCATTTTTTTTACAAATTTATTGTTAGTCCTGTTTTAGCTGCTTATTCTGTTAGCATTTCTGTCTTTTCCTGCATGTTCTGTTTTTAATGTTCCAGAAGAAACATTTACGTTGCATTTGTAGATCAGGAAAAGCGTTGACCGCGTAGATAGGCACAAGTTGTGGAAAATACTAACAACCTATGGGGTTAATGAACACCTAATCAACCTTTGCAAGAACATTTATACTGACAGCCAATGTACGATTAGAACAAATACAGGATTATCAGAAAAGTTTCACGTAGGGTCAGGAGTAAGACAAGGTTGCGTACTATCCCGCTGCTATTCATCACGTACATTGACCACATTTGTAAAACAACTAACACCAGCGAAGGAAACAACCTCGGAGAACTCTTAAATGAATTTCTTTTTGCAGACGATCAGGCAATCATATCAACAACAGAAGAACAGCTACAACAACACATCAACAGACTCCAGTTAGCATGTAACGAATACAACATGAGAATTAACATCGACAAAACAGAAGTAATGACATTCGCCAGAGAGGAAAACACTACCAACATCTCCATCGATAATCATCTACTAAATCAAGCAAAAGATTTCACATACCTGGGGAGCATTTTTCAGCAAATGGAAGAATAACTAATGAAATTCAACACAGATGCAACAAAGCAAATCAAATGATAGGGCAAATGGCGCCAATTTTAAGATGCAAACACGTCACCATGAACACAATGTTCAACACAATCTTTCTCCCACATTATGTTACCAGTGCCAAACCTGGACGCTGACAACAAACGATATAAGAAAACTAGTCACAACAGAGATGAAGTGTCTACGCAGAATGCTGGGTGTAACAAGAAGAGACCGGTTGAGAAATGAAGACATCAGGAAAAAGTGGGTACAACATCAGTACTAGACTTCATCAAGAAACAACAAATTAAATGGTTCGGTCACGTAAGCAGATTACCATCAGACAGTGCACCCCAAAGAGCAATGCTGCTCCGATACAATGGGTACAAAGCAAAAGGCCGGCCACGCAAAGATGGACCTCAGAGATAACAGAGGCGACGAAAGAGACTATCTACGAAGCGCATACTAGGGCCCGTTTTAGAAATCTCTTCCTGACCTGACGCTGTGAGGCATACAGGATTCGAGAAAGAAAGAAAGAAAGAAAGAAGGTACAGCTTATCTGCAAAATCAATATCTTCCAGCTGCTCATTAGTAGACCAAACGCCATGTTTTTTGGCAATGGTGGTGTATACTAGATGACACAACGCCATCTTAATAGGTGTGTAGGTAGTCTGAGTGCTAAACAATTGTAGTACATTTATATTCCAGTCCAACTTCTCTAAATTTAACTTAACCCTTTCATGCATAGTGTCCACTGTAGTGGACAACTACTTTTCATTCGCTTCATAGCTACACATATGTATTTCGTGACCTCTGATGCATTCAGTCTACTGCTAAGGCCTAGCTGTGGATGGTGTGCCTATTCCCATAGCGGTAAATTAATTTGTACTTTTACTGTGTAGTCAAGGTTATGGACAAGACAATAATCATCCTAAAAATTCATGCATGAAAGGGTCTAAGGTCATTGATCATTTCTGTCTTTACATGTGAACATGTGTTATTGGCAGTGTCAAACATGGCCAATAACAGCAGCTAATGAGTGGAAAAACCATTACGATAGAGATGAGATGTCTTAGAAGAGCTGCAGATGTGACAATAAGAGACACAATTAGAAATGAAGAAATCAGAAGAAGGCTGAATGGGAAACCAGTCATGCAATTCATACAAGAACAACAGATTAAATGGTTTGGACACCTAACAAGAATGCCATGGTATCGCCTACCACAGAGAGCCACACTGAAAAAGTATAATGAGTACAAAGCAAGAGGAAGACCACACAAAAGATGGAGCGACGGCATCAAGAACAGCCTTACGAAAATTAATATCAGCTTACAAAGTGCCTTGAAACAAGCACACACAAGATCACTACGTTTCACCCTAACACTTCTATAAAGAAGTAAATGGTGGAAGAGAAGAAAAAGACATCTGAACATAGCAGTTATCAATTTTAGTTTAGTGTTTCTGTAAAATAAGGAGTATTACAGAATGTGATTATTAGAAGTAAGCCAAACCCCCAACCTGTAAATCCAGGAAGACATATTTAGTCTAGTCCCTCCTTAGTGACCTGTTTGGTCTGGGTGACCCTCCCAGGAACACAAGCTCCTGCTGTCCTAGCAAAATATAAGATTGAGCATGCATGTCTCCCTACGACTACAGAGGTAATGGACTCAAAGAGAAGATTTCACATTTCAAAGAGCACAAAATACATTGAAAAACACCAAATGCAGTGGTTTTTACAATTAATGAGAATGCAATACCACCAACCACCAATAACAGCATACAATAAAAAGAGGTCATGTACTATAGTGCGTTCCAAAATTCATGAACATTTTTACCGACCGATATAAAATTATACACTTGACAGAAATGATTGATTTAGACATTTTTCTATAGATAATAGTGCGAGGAGATAAAACGTGGAAGACCAAAGACCACTCTTGAAGAACCATCCAACAAGAAAGTAAACTAATGGGATGTAAAACCATACAAGATCTCCAACTGCTAGCAAAGAACCATATCACATGGAGATCTAAAACCTCTGCCCTATGTGCCCCTTTGCACGAAAGAACAAACTAACTAATAGTGGCGACCTTCGTAAAGTATTTTTTGTCCACCCAAACCTTTGGTGCTGTAAGATTTTACTTATATGTTATTAGTAAAATAACAGCGATGTTGATTTGGTATACATGTAGAAGTCAATAACAGTGCGATAGTCAAATTTTTATATAATTAAGCATTTGCACGCTCCACATGCAATTCAGAGCAAGTGAAAATTGGGAGTCCCATGGAAATATTCAGTTCCCAATGTATCCTAATGACTGTCATTGGCGTATTCACACAACAATTATTTTCATTGATAGAAGTGGAAGGTATCCTTTGTTCACTATGTCACATTGCTTTTTTAATAATATATAATAGGGATACGCCTTTGCAAACATTCACAACCATTTTGTGTATTACTGTAATTCTAAACTTTGGTTATCATTGTGTTGTGATTATGCAAAGTTATATAAGAAAAACGTTTTTGCATCTACTAAGTTACCTACCAATTAGTTAAACAGAATTTGTAAGGTTGTGAGGTATATAAGACTGCTGCAAAAAATTACTGATATGAATCAGGTAGATTTCATACAAATTAAACATTAATGTGTTCACAGAATTTGGAATGAACTATAGAGTCAAGGAAGACCAAGAAAAAACGGATAGACAATTTGATATTGTCTATCCATTTTTTTCTTGGTCTTCCCTTGACTCTATAGTTCATTCCAAAATCTGTGAACACATTAATCTGTGAACACATGTGAACACACTAAATAAACACTGATATAACACAACAAGTGCGACTCAACTGGAACACAAATTAAAGTTTTCACCCTATGCTTAACAACAAGAGTGGACAACTGATTCTATCATCCACCTGGGGAAAGACCATAGACACACAGAAAAATACAAAAAGTGAAAACATGATTTCACCTGCAAACGATCTGATACACAGTTTTCTGATCCCTCCAAGTTAAAAGCTGCAAAAGACACATTGATATTGTTGCCCTCAGGAACATCTATAATCCAAGTACAGTTTGCAATATGCAAATAGGGATTGGGAAGTTCGAGCTCTCAATAACACCGTTGTTACCTGTGAGATGTCTGCTGCAGTCTGTGAAAACAAGGTACTGAAGTTAAGTTATGGTAAAATGAGTTATAAATGTCTATATATATTTATATCTGTGTATTTATAATTTACCTGAAACTATATTTTCTCTTTCTCATACTATGACTGCTATAGTAGGTTCTAATAGAAGGTCTCTTCATGTACCATATCCTTTAGTAGAATGCTGCTCACCATTCAGCTTGCCAGAAAGACTAAACATTTTGCAGTTCTTCAACCTACTCAATGTCATGTTTAAATTTTTCAAATATATTGTTATATATTTTTTAATATACACCATCATCTTGGTCATCTTCTTTTAGTCTTCTAGCAGCCATGCCATTGAATACTGCAATTCCCAAGGCTTGCCAACGATGGCCACGAGATACTAAGTCACATAGGTAAAAGATTATCTGAGAGTATCTCAAAACACCATTCCTCCTCTGCACAATGCCATAAATGAAAACAAGAACAGGCATTTGAAGAGAGCCAATCCTGGATAGCAGAGACAGAGGATGCTATTAAACAGGTCTGTACTCTAGATGATCTGAAGCATGGGTAAGAATGGATGCTTGTATCAGAGGATATGATTAATTGTACTGGGGTTGTCAGTACACTTGGACGCTGCTGTAGGGTATGGGCCGCCACAGTCACATTTGAGGCAACAACATCAAGCATGACTATGGATATCACTGCTGCCTTCAGGACTTTCTGCCTTGAATTTCAGATTAACGTTAAACTGGAGGAATAAAATAGGATGACAGAGATGTATCACACAGGCGGCATGGCGCCTGCGGTCACTGCGTTAGATAGCGCTGTCCTAGAAGTTTTCATTTTGTTTCTACTCTTGTGTTATGTCATAGTTTCTTCATACCAACCACCCTCTAAAATGCCATGACTAGTCTCATGATTTCATTTGTACAATCTCTGCTGTTGTTAATTACAGCGCCAAGGTATTAAAATGTAACATTTTCAATGTCTCCATTAATAATGATAATTTTGGATTGACATTTTGATTTGTTAGTGGGCGTAGTAATGACAGTGTGAACAGTATTCATTAGCACTAGGAGTGCTTCGGAATGTTTTATTAGTGTGTTTTCTTTAACATCAAGTGTTCAAACAAGGATGAATCTATGACAGGTCCAGCAAACCGGTAGAGGATTTGTTTGTTCAAGCCCCATTGCTCAAGATTTGTGGGGAATACTTAAGAGAAACACGATAACGACGTTCAAAACAAACACACAATAACAAAGCTAGCGGAAGTAGCACCAACACAGAACATAGCAACACGTAAAACACCAGAGTTTAGGATAGCGACTTGGAATATTTGTGGATTAGGAGATAAAACAACAGAGATAGTAGAATATATGATCCAACATAAAATCACAATCATGGGAGTAGCCGACACTAGAAGAAAAGGACAGGGTATTAAGAAAATACATAAAGATTTCATATTTACATGGCAAAGAACACAACCAGGCGAAAACAACAAACATGGAGTCGGGTTCATTATTGCCCCTACTGCAGCAAAATTTATATTAGAAATAGAGTATACATCAGAACGAATCATCCGTATCAGAACAGCGCAAGGTAAGAGGAAAGTAACTTACATACAGATTTATGCACCATGCAATGACTCATATAGTGAAGAAGAAAGAACCACATTTTTGCGAATTAAGTGAAAACATTAGTAAAGTCAACAACACTGACAACATATATATTATGGGAGATTTTAACGGACGATTTGGCGAGCGAAGAACACCATGGGAAACATATCTAGGACCATTCAGCGACACAACAACGAAATGCAATAGCAACGAGGAACACCTGCTTAATATATGTGCAGAACATGATTTATTTATCACCAATACATTTTACCAACATAGGAGAAGTCAGATATTGACCTGGTATAAATGGAATAATATTAATCAAGCATCACAGATCGACTTTATACTAGCAAAAAGAGGACGATGGAGAATAAAAATGCTAGAGTCATCCCAAATGCAATATTATACTCTGATCATAGACCAGTGGTACTATTTCTACAAAAACCAAATAGAAAACAAGACAGGAGTACAACTCAACAAATTGAAATAATAGATATTGAAAACCTAAATAATAATGAAACTAGGAACCAAATTGAAGGAACAGTTGCATCAGCTTTTAACACTCTAGAGCGAGTAAGCAACATAAATAAAGAATAGCAAATCTTCAATACAAATATCATGGATATAGTGAAAGAAAATTGTGGACTTAGAAAGTTAAATAAGCACAGAAAACACACAGCATGGTGGAATGACGAAGTTAAAGGTCTATGCAAGAAAGAAAAGTGTTTTCACAGGTGGCAAAAGTCAAAGTTAAATGAAGACTACACCCAATACAGAACAGCAAGAATGAATAGTAAAAATAAAGTAAAGTCATCTAAATCAGAATCTTGAGCAAAGTATGGAGAACATTTAGCGGAACTATGCACTAAGGCACCAAGAAAGATTTACAGAGGCATCAAGGCAATGAGGCTAAGAGAAGAACAATTCAATCCAGTCATCATTATAAATAACAAGTCTAGGAAACCTCTTACCAACAGCAAAGATATTAAAAACAGATGGAAAGAATATTTTATGGAACTGTTAAACTGCAAAACACAAGGTACAGAAACATTTCAAATGAAACATGGAAAATACCAACAATTGAACATTTTAGAATCCGAAGTTGAAATGGCACTAAAACAAAGCAAAAGAAAAAAGGCAGCAGGGATAGATGGTATAACAACAGATATGTTACTTGCATGTACAACAACAACAATAAAATGGCTGACTAGAATTTTTAACATTGCCTGGGAGGCACAAAAAGCTCCAGATGACTGGCAGAGAGATATTATAGTCTCAATATGGAAGAACAAATGAGACAAAAGAGAGTGTGAAACATACAGGTTTATCTCTCTTTTGAGCCATATAGGAAAATGTTTGCAAAAATATTGGAGCGAAGAGCAAGACATATATTAGAGCCCCAGTTAAGCAATAGCCAGTTTGGGTTTAGGAGGGTAAGAGCTGCACAGACGCAATATTTACACTAAGACAGATCTGCGAACAAACAATTGAATACAATCAAAGTAAACAACTTATATTTATAGACCAAGAAAAGGCATTTAATAGAGTAAACAGGTGCAAACTATGGAAGATCCTTGAAGAATATGGCGTCCAGGGACAACTATTAGCTAATATCATAGCCTTATATCAAGATAGCCAGAGCACAGTAAGAACAACAGAGGGAATGATCGACTGGTTTTCCATTACATCAGGTGTTAGACAAGGTTGTGTCCTCTCACCACTACTCTTTATTGCATATATGGATAAAATAACTCAAGAGACAAATTCAGATAATGATGAAATAAATGAACTGCTTTTTGCAGATGATTTACAGATACATCAAAATGAACAAGATCAACATCATATTGACACCTTGAACAAAAATTGTACAAATCATGACATGAAAATCAACAACACTAAAACAGAAATAATGAATATGGGAAGAAAACATAATAATCTAGACATCCATGTCAATGGCACTAAAATAAATCAAGTGAAATAATTCAAATACTTAGGAAGCATATTCACAGAAGATGGAAGACTAGAAAGAGAGATAGAGGCTAGAGTGCAAAAAGCAAATGCTGTAACCTACCAGCAAGTCCCATTGCTAAGGCACCCACAAATTTTACAGGCAGCTATGCAACAGATGATCAACAGCATTTTTATACCTACTTTGTGTTACCAGAGCCAAACATGGACAATGAGCAAAGCGTAGTCACAAAAATAACTACATGTGAAATGCGATGCCTGTGAAAAGTTACCAACAACACCAGAAAAGACAGAATCACTAACATCAGCATATGAAAGAAAGTTGGCACAAAGCCGTGCTTCAATTACATAGAGAAACAAAAAATGAAGTGGTTTTGCCACTTAATAAGAATGCATCCAGACTCCACAGTATACAGAGTCTTCTACAACAGAACATCGAGAAAGAAGGCAAGAGGAAGACCATGGAAAAGATGGTTAGATGGCGTAGCAGAATCCTGTGAAAGAGCAAAAATAACAATCACACAAGCCACCAGAACAGCCCAAGATAAAAACAGAAAACCACGACACTGGGCAACAACCAGGTAGCAGTGTGACGAGAAGAAGAAGTGGACGTAGTATTAGTTTTTTTGTCAGCGGGCATAGTTTAGTTTTCTTTGTCAGTGGGCATAGTCTTAGTTTTCTTTGTCAGTGGTGGTTTTGTCAGTATGTATTAGTTTTCTTTGTCAGTGGGCGTAGTATTAGTTTTCTTTGTCAGTGGGCGTAGTCTTAGTTTTCTTTGTCAGTGGACATAGTCTTAGTTTTCTTTGTCAGTGGGTAGTCTTAGTTTTCTTTGTCAGTGGGTATAGTCTTAGTTTTCTTTTGTCAAGTGGGTATAGTCTTACTCTTTTGTCAGTGGGCGTAGTCTTAGTTTTCTTTGTCAGTGGGTGTAGTCTTAGTTTTCTTTGTCAGTGGGTGTAGTCTTAGTTTTCTTTGTCAGTGGGTGTAGTCTTAGTTTTCTTTGTAAGTGGGTATAGTCTTAGTTTCTTTGTCAGTGGGCGTAGTCTTAGTTTTCTTTGTCAGTGGGTGTAGTCTTAGTTTTCTTTGTCAGTGGGCGTAGTCTTAGTTTTCTTTGTAAGTGGGTGTAGTCTTAGTTGTTTTGTCAGTGGGCGTAGCCTTATTTTTTTAATGTCAGTAGGCGCAGTCTTTGTTTTCTTTGTCAGTAGGCGTAGTCTTAGTTTTCTTTGCAGTAAGAATAATTATTCTGGTTTTCAATGAAGATACTGTAGACATCTAAAAGTAAAAATGAAGAAAAGCTGATGAGGAAAATATGTTTGTTTTACAGGCACATATGGACTAGAGACAGATACAGTGCACATTGTCATAACATGAAATATAATGGATACACATATGTAGTAAGACAAAAGCTGGACAATGCCGGACAGCTTAAAAAAAGAATAGCAAGGGAATTTATCAACATCAGAATTTGGTTTATGTCTGTGACTTAGCACAGGTAAACAATAATGAATAAAGTATGGAATAGAGCTGATAGGAAAACAAAGATCGGAATACTAAGAGAATGTATATTCCTAGTGGCAACACAAATGGTGTAAAGCATGGACATTTAACAAGGCAGTGGAAAAACACATAGAGGCTTTTGAATATAAGGGTTACAGAAAAGTCCTCCATGTATCATGTACAGAGAAGAGAACAAATAGATCCATCCAGAAAGAACTCAAACCAAAGAAAACTGATTGATGCTACAAATAAGGATGAGAAAATTGAAGTATTTTGGAAATATAAAGAGGATAGACTGGTTGGAGAAGACCATTATACAAAGAGAGACATCACAGCAAAGAGGAGAAGGGGAAAACCACAGAAAAGATGGATTCAGGGTGTGATTGATGATTTTAGTATGATGGCTGCTGTGCGGACACCTGGTCCATGCAAGAGAGAAATTCTAAAGGACTGTTAGGGTGGCAACATTGTGCTCAGGACAAACTATTTAATGCTGATGTGTGTGAATATTACAGGAAACTGGGAATGTTCAATAATTTTTGTGTGCACATACATGTTTGTATGTGTGTATGTGTTAAAAAAAGAGAGATAATAAATGAAATGCTTTCTTCAATGCTATAACAACAAAACCATAACATTTAGGGGGTGTCTATGTGACGTAGAGATTAGGTGCTCACCTCTCATTCCAAAGGTACTCAGTTTGCACCATCATGGAGCTTATTGGATATTTTTCCCGAGATCCCTGATCTCAGTGTAGGTGAGATCGAGTTCCTAGTCTTATCGGAGACAGATTATTTAAAAGTATGTCCCATGTTCAATGTGAGCACGTAAAAGAATCCTTGGCAGTTCAAAAACCGAGAAGAGCAGGTTAAAAAGACACTGCCTTGGAAAATGTCATTAGGAAAATTAAAAAATAAAATTTCTACAAAATATTTTCACCATATTCTAAATTATGTCAGGGACCGTCATCTGAGCTACAGAGTTCATGCACTACCATTAAGATCTTCATGTGTATGAAAGAAATTGAAGCACACATGGTTATTCACCAAAGTGCAATGACGATGGTCCTATCAATCAATCAATCAATCCAATCATAACTGATGAGTGTGAGCAATAATAGCATCAAGTTTCAACCTGCAGAACTTACTTGCATGATACTGAACTCTGAATCCTCTACCAGATTGAAACACATCAGTTCTGTATGTCAGCCACATCCGATTTGAAACAGTTGTTATTGGACTTGGTAAAGTAGATCCGCAAAATTTCCCAAGTAATCGTCCAGCTTGTCCTCCATCATTGACCTGTTGATATGTACGGAATGAAGTAAGTAAAAATTGTCCCTGTGCAGGAAAGACAACCAATTTGAATCCACAAAATCCACCCATGTGGTACCGGGGTCTGAAAAGGAAGCAATGAATAGTACCACTGTGACCTACAGGGCATGTTGTAAGAGATGACTGAGGTAGTGGCCTAGGAAAGTTACCCTAGTAAATAAAAAGTGTCACAGAAATCGGATGTGCTGCCTTCTTGTAGGCGCATAACTAGTACAATGTACAATTACTCTTAGGCGCAGATCACATACAAATCACACAGTGTAGTTAACATGTGGTCAGTATGGAGCATTAGAAAAAGAATCAGCTATGATAACAACAAACATATAAAACACAGATGTAAATATCAAGCAGTAAGTCATACAGTTGTTCCTATCTGATAGCCATAACGCCCTCTACTTATATAATGAATAATGTAGAGAATTCATGACACACATTAGAAACATTTTACATCAGGACAAAAATTGTGCAGACTTACTTTCAGGTATCCAGAGTCGCATGAGCTGTTACCATGAATATCAATATCCACAAAAAACAGCATGATAAAGCTTCCTTCGGACACAGTTATTGACCACTGACACTCTGTACGGTGTGGGTAGTTTTGTGGGTAGTTTGGAGAGATTATTCCTCCTGTTGGAGTGGTTAGGTCCCCTCCACAACCTGGCAAGCAAAGTTGGAAAGATTTTAGATACACTACTGACAGGATTATAGAAATAATACTGCCAAGATTCATTCCATCCATCTATCCATCCAGTCACTCACCCACCTATCCATCGACCTATCCATACCCTTACCCACATCCATCCATCCATCCCTCCATCCATCTATCTACCTATCTATATCCTCTTTGAGTAACATGTGACTTATAAGGCCTGCCCAGGAGAATTCTATTGTTCCCGCTCTTCCATCTTTCTTCTAATCATTTCCCACGACAGACCTCAATCTTTCAACTCTTGTTCCACAGTTTTTTTTCTGTGTTTCCTTTGGACACTCAGGCCTTCCTTTCCCATCTGTTTTCCATCAGTTATCAGTTATATGAGGACTATCATCATAGCACTCCGGACATGTCCATAGGTGCTCCAATCTCCGCCTCAGCAAATCCAGCACGCCAGTTTGATGTTGATTAATCAATCTCTTTGCATATTTAGTATGTCGTTCTTTTCTCTCTCTCTCTCTCTTTGCCTTTTTACCTCTCATAGGTCCTCAACCAACTCATGCCAAGTCTTCCTATCGCTAGCTATCTCCTGCAGCTCCCTCCAGCTCTTCTTTATATTGTTGATCTCCGCTTCCAAATCTCGTCTCCATGTATTTCTCGGCCTTCCCTGCTTTCGCTGTCCTTGCGGGTTCCAGGCAAGGACCCTTCTTGTTATATTCCCCTCCGGTTTTGCAAAGTGTGTTCTATCCAGCGCCAGTGTCTTTTTTTAACCTGTTCTTTCACTGGAATCTGTCTTGTTCTCTCCATAAGTTCCTCATTTGTGACCCTATCATACCATCTTATTCCCTCTATTCTGCACAGACACCAGTTGATGAATGTTTGCAATTTATGCGCTATTGTTTTAGTTGTTCTCCATGTTTCTGACCCATACAGTAGAACTGCTTTAACATTAGAGTTAAATATCCGAATTTTTGTTCTATATTTGATTTATTTAGACTTCCAAATGTTTCCCGGTGCAATGAAATCTTCTCTTGCCTTCTGTATTCTTATTTTAACATCTCTATCTGTTCCAACCTTTTTGTCTACGTTGCTGCCCAAATATGTGTATGTATGACTCTACCTCTTGAAGTGGGATTTCACTCAGGGAGATCGAGTTGTCATTTCTTGGTTAATTCTCAATATCTTTGTCTTTCCCTTATGAATGTTCAGCCCTAGTTGCTGGGACCTTTGATTCAATGCGTTTAGCTTATCCTGCATCTGATTTCATGTATGTGACAGAAGGGCTATATCATCAGCGAAGTCCAGATCATCTAGTTGCTCTGTCAGAGTCCATTGGATTCCATTTCTGGTGTTAGTTACTGTAGTCTTCATAATCCAGTCTATTGTCAGTAAGAACAACAAAGGTGATAGAAGACATCCCTGACGCACTCCTGTTTCTATTCCAAAAGTATCTGTTAGTTTACCTTCATGAAGAACTCTACATTTCATATCTGTATATGTTGCTTTTATTAGGTTAATAATTTTCTGTGGGATTCCATAATGCCTAATTAATTTCCAAAGGGTTTCCCTATCAATACTGTCAAAAGCCTTCTCATAATGCACAAATTCGATATAAAGTGGGGATTTCCATTCAATACTTTGCTCTATTATTATGCGTAATGTGGCTATCTGGTCAGCACAGGATCTATTTGGTCGGAAGCCTGCCTGTTCATCTCTTAGCTTTGTATCGATGACATCTCTCAGTCTCTCCAGGATGACTCTGCTTAGTATTTTCCAGGTACTGACAACAGCATTATCCCCTATAGTTTTCACACTTCTGAAGGTCCCCTTTCTTTAGTAGCTTCACTAGGTATCCTTCTCTCCAGTTTACTGGTATTTCTTCGGTCTCCCAGATTCTGCTAAATAATTGATACAGTATTTCTGTGGATGTGTTTATGTTGGCTTTAACCTCCTCTGCTGGAATACCATCTGGACCGGCCACTTTCTCATCTTTTAAAAGTTTAATGGCTTTACTAATCTCCTCTGGATGGTTTCTCACAGTTGATGTCCAAGTCAATTTCTGCCGGTTGAATATCTGGAGGGGTTTGTAGGTGCTGGTCTGTTCAGGAGTTCCTTGAAGTATTCCATCCATCTTTCCATTTGGTCTCTAACATTAGTTATAGTTTCCGCTACTATTTTTGATCAACCCATTTGATGGACTGTATTTTCTGATAGCTTTCTAGTGATGTTGTAAAGATCCCTAAGGTTTTCTGTTCTTTCAGCTACATCTGCTTCTCTTGTTAGATCTTCTAAGTATTGTCTTTTATCTAACCTTATTTGTTTCTTCACTTTCTTGCTAGCTTCTGTGTAGTTTTCCTGGGCTAGGCTTTGGCAGTTCTAGTTTTGCTATTATTTAAATCTGCTTTCCTCTTTTTCCTTTCTTCTATTTCCTTGAGAGTTTCTGGAGTTATCCATGCCTTATAATTCCGCTCCTTCTTTCCTAATACCTCTGTGCATGTTTCATTCCAAATATTTTTGGCTTGCTGCCAGCATTCTTCCGCACTCACCTCATCTTCTAATTGCTGCAAAACCTCATACCTTTTAGAGACTGTGACCGTGAACTGTTCCTTTGTTTCTTGACTTCTGAGGTCTCATACATTATATTGGTGTTTATTTTCATGAGACATTATGTATCGCTTAAGCTTCAGTTTAATTTTACTTAGCAAATGGTGATCCGAATCTACATCTGCCCCCTTAGAACCCTTACATCTTGTAGAGATGACCTGAATTTCTTGTTTATGCATATGTGGTCAATTTGATTTTCTGTTCTGTGGTCTGTTGATACCCAGGTTGCTTTATGTATTCTTTTATGTGGAAAGACACTTCCACCTATGATGTATTGATTCGCTGCACAGAAATTAGTAATAGTTCTCCATTTTTGTTCATTATCCCTAGTCCGTGTTTCCCCATGATCTCCTCGTAGCCTATGTTGTCCGAATCTATTTTGGAATTGAGGTCACCCATCAGATTTTTGATGTTACCATTTCTCTGATTACCTATAGTATTTTGAAGTTTTATGTAAAATTCCTCTTTTACTTTTTTTCTCTTTATCATTGGTAGGTGCATAACACTGGGTCACATTCAAAGAATACTTTCTCGTTCTTTTCGGGCTGCACCAATATTGACACCCATCTCTATCAATCTGGTCAGCGAGTGGGATTCACAGCCCTGAAATTCCTCTGTTCGGAAGACTCAATGCGTGAAGAATGTCATTTAGATCCATGGCAGCGCCCTTCTTTCCATTTGAAAGCTCCAATGCCTTTACTGGCATACAACATAGGTGTCAATACAGATGGTTCAGTTATTCGACATGTGCAGAGCTCATTGGCTGTCACTGCTCAAGTCAGAGGGAATATTGTTAAGGAAGACAGTAGTGATTTTGCAGTGACTATGAGCTGTCTCACAATGGAAATTATGGCGGTAACTAAAGCGATTGTCTGGCTGGAATCACAGACTTTTATTCATTCATGTTTTCTCAGTGAATCAATGAGTATGCTCAGAATGATTGAAATATGCTGGACTTGAAGACAGTTGATGGAGTTGCTGAGGAGGTTTAGGCTGACAAAAATCAGTTTTATTTTTGCACCAGGGCATGCAGGTGTAAGGGGAGTGAACGTTAATATGATTGCAGATATGGCTGCTGTAAAAAGCGGAGGAGCAATAGACCAGGCTATTATAAATTCCCTAAGGGAGAGAAGGAATGTGTACATGATTCAAGTAATAGTGGTGAATCTACAACACTAACCAGACTACAAGAATTCCAAGACAAACATCGTATAGCTGGACAAGAACACTATGCTGGTAGCCAAAGAAGAATAGTAAACCAACAAGGAACCGGTATTGTTAGTCGCCACACGCTGAGAGACATACTGAGGAGGAGATCGGAGTACTTAAGAAATATTATTGGTTCGATGTGCAGTGATGATGATCCGATGACTAAACTAAACACATGCGAATCCTCTTCTCTCTTTATCTACTGATAAGATTGTAGATAAAATACTGACAAGATTGTGTAGAATGAATATTAGCACTTAGCTACATATATAGTGTCATTGCTAAACATGAATAAAGAGCTATACATAAATGAATCAGCAGGAAACCCTGCAAAGACATATGAGATATGTATACAACCAGCAAGTTACAGGCACAGTCAGTATGCATAATCTCTGCCATCTGCTTAACTCATAGTATATGAAACGCCACCTGACAAACCATATTGTCAGTTCCCAATTTATGAAAAGCCACTTCACGTATCAGATGGTTCTAACCAGTTAATATATCGTAGAGGACTATTTTTGCATATACACCGTGCAAAAGTCATTTTCTGTTCCATTCGATTCCCGTCCGTTCCAAAACATTGTTTACCTCATGTTAGAAGTGATATTTTTTAAATTTTAAAATCATATTGTAAGTGTAAACAAGAAAACTGTTTGCCATAATGGCTAGTAATGATCGTCAGCAGCGACTGTCTGCAGTTCAAGGCTCGTAACTTATTTATTCATGGATTAACAATGATAATAATGGTGATTCTAGTGAGGACAATAACAGACGGTAGGTAGTAGTGACGATTTGAAATCAGATTTTATATTAGATATTCTGAGAATTTAAATAAAATTAGAAGTATTGCTAATGAAGAAAGGGGCGTGTATTCAAAGTCCGAGCCAGATGTGTCAAACTGTCATATAATCATATTCTCTGAACAGAAATGGATGAAACTTGAATATGTTGTGTAGAAATGGATATTCTAAAGAACTGATATAGTTTTCTTAGCTTTGGACCATTAGGAAGCTTAACACATGTCAGTAAGTTTACATCTTTCCTCAAAATGTTTAATTATAATTTTTAATTTCCTAAATATATTTAATGTTTTAAGTGCATTTTAAAAATTCAAATATAGCCAGTGTGTGTTTGTAATAGATCTTTCAATTCTGCACATTTTGGTGTATGCAGTTTGTCTCTGCTGTTGAATGTAAGAAAGTTATAACAAACTGTGTAAGGACACCTTCGCCGTAAAATTTGTTTTTAAAAAAACAGTCCGTAAAAAGATGGTTTTAGTATGCGTATTGTAAGAGTTAAAGAGACTTATCACCTTAGGGTCTGATAAAACTGCAGCAAAAATGGTTCTGTCTTTCATTCCTCTTCTTTCTTTAATCCGATCCTGTTTTGCCTCACAGTGTCGCCGTATGTTGCCGGGTTCGCAAGGTTAGCAAACAATAGTAGCACTGTGACCTACAAGGCATGTCGTAAGAGGCCACTGAGGTAGGGCCGTAGGGACACTACCTAGTAGATAAAAGCATCGCAGAAATTTGATGCAGGCGCATAACTGTTTCAACATACAATCGCTCTTAGGCTCAGATCACATACAAATCACAAATAGTAATTTAACAAGTGGTCGATATGGAGCGTTTGAAGAGGGTCAAGCCTCTCAGCATCAGGAAAAGTATAGATTTATAGAACAGGCTTTTATGTGCAGTTCATAAACAGTGTTTTATGTCACCTCTGTTATCTCGTAGGTCCACCCTTTTGCATGGGTGGCCTTTAGCTTTGTATCCCCTGTATTTAATTTGCATTCAAACACTTATATAGACTAGGAATAAGTCAAACAGCTCACTGCCATTGTCAGCAGGCGGGACAGACACCAGAGCATGTCCTGCAAGACTGTCCTCTCCTGGGTTAGGTGAGAAGCAACATGTGGCCACACCAGTCAACCTGAAAACTAAACTTTGGGGAAACCAGACAGACCTGAAGCTGACTGCCCAGTTTGTGGTCCACAGTAAATTAAGCGCATGACCAGAGATTGCTGAAGAAGAATTCACATTGCTCTTTGAGGTGCACTCTCTGTTGGTAATCTGTTTATCTGGTTGAACAATTTAATCTGTTGTTTCTTGATGAAGTTCAGTACTTATGTTGTACACACCTTTTTCCTGATGTCTTCATATCTAAACAGTTCTCTTCTTGATACTTCCAGCATTCTGCGTAGACACTATATCTCTGCCGTGCCTACTTTTCTTCTATCGTTTGATGTTAGCGTCCAAGTTTGGCACATGGTTCATTAGTGAAATAATTGATTAAATTCACTAAAAGACACCAAGAATTTACAAACCTGATGCTCCACTGGTGTATTCCAACCTGAAACCTTTGCCTGAACCGAGTAAATTAGATTTGAACTTCACATAAAGCATGTTACTATGAGACAGGATAAGAAATGAAGGTGTTACTGGTCCACAAAGTGTTCTTATCAGTGGTGAAGATAAATAACCACCATTTCTGAAGAAAAAAACCAGAATCCATTATTTGGGTGATATAGTTAACATATCTCAAGGATTAACTGATTCACCAGAGTTCTTTTTGGCTCTGGTTGGAATAATTTATCATAGTTATCAGTTATATGAGAACTATCATCAAAGCACTCCATACATGTCCATAGGTGCTCCAATCTCTGCCTCAACAAATCCTGCAGCTTCCAGCAGCCCATATATATCATAGTCTTCTTTCTCACTTCATTCATGTGTCCTGCTATAATTTCCAGCTTGTCACCATTACAAAACTCATATTCTTCTTTAAGTACAACATCTGCCATCTATAGACACACTTTCTTCATCATCACTAAGCTCATAGGTCATGGTACATCTTCAGTCTTGTAGTGACCACCAATCCAATAGTCTTCATAATGTCCATGACATCATCCTAGAATTTATATTTCAGCTTTGCATCCCTTGGCCTTGATGACTTATTAATACAGCAGACGCTTATCTCTTTAACCTCCAACTCTGTATAAATTGATGTCTTACCCTCTTACAGAAGTCTGCTATCACACTTGATACAAAGTCGGCCCTATAGGGTGAACATATAGGTTTGTGAAGGTCTATACTTTTAACTCTTTCCATGTCAATCGCTGTACACTGCACCACTGCATATTCCATTGAATGCCATTCGCAGTACACTGCACCATTCGAGTTGTTTTATTTATACAAGTCACATTCTAGTTTTATTTCTATAATTTTAATTCTACTACTTTTTAACCTTGTTATTCTAATAAGTTGTCCAGTTTTCTTCAAAATAGTATATAATAAGATATATATATATATGTTGATTTATTGATGAGTAGTTATGATTTTGTTTTTTAACCCTTTTAGGACGGGATCATTTTTGAATTTTCCCGCTGAAGAAGACGGAGCCATTTTTTTAGAAAACAAAAATAACTATAGTAACAATTTTGAAAATTCTAAAAGAAATATTATAACCCTAAATAAGTATAGAAAAGTATATATATTCTTAGAGAGAATATACTGAAGTATTATTCTATGAATTTTTCAAGTTAATCCTTTCGCACTATATTATTTTGACCTCTGGACGCATTTATTTTGCGATCTAAATTGAACATTCAATGTCAATTAGTTTAAACCTTTATAACTCTAGTACTGTTTCTCTAAAGTATGACATATTATATATTAAATTGTTGCTAATTGGATTTGGAATACGTTAATATAATAATATTTTACATCAGGTGATATACGTTTGAGAAAATTAGATTAATGTGGCATGACTATTTTGAAAAAACCAAAAATCATAAAAAATATTTTTACTCTCAGGTTTGTATTACATCTATATATTCATAGATATTTCCAGAAGTATCAGTTGAATGAAAATAATGCATGTGTGAACATATTCTATAAGTTTCATCTAACTAGGTGCAGTAGTTTTTATAATATTCATTTATTAGTGCGGACAAGTCAATAAATGGAATGTGGGCCCATTCTTTAGATGCAATTATTACATTAGACTTACAACTATCGATACTGCATTTCATAAATAATCAAATGTCATTATTACCATCAATTACATTTTCTTCATTACTATCACAAGTTATAATTTGATCTAACAGTACTCAAGATTACACTGTAAACATCGTCAGAATCATTAACGTTTAAAAAAAAAGTCTTGACTTGAACACAATAATACACTACTTTCCCTCTTTCAAATCTTTATTAAATGGAGATAGTAATGTACCTACATATATGTACTTTCCGTTTCTGAAGATATTTTTAACTTCAGTAAAGGGGTTGTGAAGATACATTTGTTTCCATAAACAGACATCCAAAAGCCGATATATCGGTTTTCGACATCATGAACATTACTCTGAACCGATATATCGGCTCTGCAGTCCCATTGGGTTAAGTTTTTCATGTTTTGTGACAATTATTTAAGTTAATTTGCATATTATTCATAATAGAAATAAGAATGGGGATACATTTTTTAAAATACACTCTGAACCATGGAAAAAATATTAGTGCATACCTCATCACTTTCAGTTTCCCTACTAGTAGTAGTCATCATCTAGCTCTGAACTATTAAAATCACTTAACTCTTTCCAGCCCATTTATTTCCTCAATTTTTAAGCAGTTAATTCAAGGGACGTAAAAAACAAAAAAAATTTTAAATTACGATCCGAACTACTTGTCAATAAATAAACATATATATATTATTATATACTAAATTGAAGAAAACTGGACAACCCAATAGAATAACAAAGTTAAAAGTACTATATGAAAATAGTAGAAGTAAAACTAGAAAGACTTCTTATAAAGGAAGCAACTCTATGGCGCAGTGTGCGGCTTAAAGCGTGCAACGGACTTCCGCCGTGGCGCAGTGTGCGGCTTAAAGCGTGGAAAGAGTTAAATCTGAACCACTAAATCCTACCTCATCATTAAGAATGGCACTGGCCATGATTCTAAAAAATTGTAGTCCGGTAGTCACAGAAAAATATTCACAAAAATATTATTTATTCCACCAAACTTATTTCAAACCAGCAAGGTAGTTTTCAAAATGGATGACTAAACTCGCTAGGAATATATCTGAGCATTTCATAGGCTAGTTTTATTTAAATACTAGCCATTCTGATGACTCGTAACATGGGCCACTATAGTGGTCTTATCGTCTTTGTGGCTATATATAGTCCGACCACTATAGTGGCCTGATCGTCTTCAAAGGGTTAAATTGCTTTTTGTTTGCCTCCCTTAAATTACCTTTGTACAACTGAGGAAATAACTGTGTACAGAAAGAGTTAATATCCTAAGTCACATACTAAGCCTCAGAACCATAGAGAATTACAGATTTGACCATTTGTTGTGAATAGTCGAATTTTATTGTTTAGAAACAAAGCTTTCACTGATAAATTTGGTGGAGAGAGTTGACATAAAATATGACTTTATTTAACATGTCAAGAAATTAACTAAACTCTTCTTCTTATTCGTTTTCAAACGCTTCATATCGATCACTTGTTAACCACCCATTGTGATTTATATATGATCTGAGCCTAAGAGCAATTGTATGTTGTGCCAGTTATACACCTACAAGTAGGTCAGCACATCTGATGTCTGCAACGCTTTTTATTTACTAGGATATCTTCTTTAAGACCCTACCTTAGTTGCCTATTACGACGTGCCATGTAGGTCGCAGTGTTACTATTATTTGCTCCAATTGTGAGCACCGGCAACACAAGGGTGACCTGAATTCTAGAAAGTTCATAAGTTACCTGATTTCCAAGAAATCACTGTTACAATTTGAACTTAATTCTATGTCCATGTCAGTTATGTTCACTGAGATCTGGTTGCCATTGTCAACGGTTATTGTCCATTCACACTGAAGATTGTGACGGTACTTGCTCGGAAAATTAGGGGAAGTAATCACTCCAGTTGCAGTAGTCAGTGGAGACCCACAAACTGAAAAGGAAAGACATTAAGTCAGATTTTAATAAATAGCAAATATGTACAACAAAATTTAGCATCAAGTAGTGCTAGCTGTAAGACTAACTTAATAACATCAATAGTTTTTTTACTCAACACAAAAAACATATGAAATATAATTTATGGTGAGAAAATAAAGTTTGGGATTGCTGATGCAGCATACGACAATGCGCGCATGGGAATGCCCAATGTGCCATGACGTCGATTGCAAAACATAACATAACATAAATGAAAAAAATTTTTAAATGAAATGACTTGTCTTTTCTATAAATTAAAGACTAATAGATCACTATATAAATCAAAAATGGCTTTATTGGGTGGTGCATGATAGAATAATTTTAATGTCAACTTTTCGCTAAGATCAAAGTTTAGTTCTCAGTGGTTGATTATGGTCAGAGGAGGATGTCTTCATAAATGCCAAACGGCACGCTCAAATACACTTAAACAAGCTGTGAGCAGCTCTCATTCAAAAAGATGAAAACACTGAGTTTATTCTTTCAACCATTTTCGTTCCTCTTGTTGTGGCATTGCCAGGCACAGCCCCACCTCCCCCTTTCCCCAAAAAATAATTAAAATAATAAAAGACCTAAAAACAAAAGATGTACTTCTTTGCCCTAGGTTTCTCCATATGGCTCTGTCCCTGTTGGCAAAAATGCCACACCATCTACACAAAGCACAAACTCTGTAGCTCCAGAAAAATCTAGGGATTTCATGAACAAATCTCATATGTGACACTGTCCTGATTAAAACCCACAACAGGCAACCATATTGACCATTCTGCCATAGCGATCCCCAGAATAACTTCAGTATAATAGATGACAATAAAAGGTTATAAAAGACATCAATGAGAAAAAAAAACAAGCACATACAGATACCCGAAATGCCACTGTGCTTTAGGACGTAGGTAAAAGCTACTGAAACTTGAAACAAGAATTAAAAAAATCAACAACTTACACACAGAAAACCAAGCATCACTTTATGGTATTGGACAGAACGACAAGAGCCAATAAGTTACTAGATCAATAAACAAGAATTTATCAAATCAACAAATGACCAAAATGTTGATATCAGACTGAAGTACAAGAGCTTAGAAATTACTGGATCATTGAAGAGGATTGATTAAATCAACAACTTAGAAACACATCTAGGTACCACTATTTGGCTTTAGAATTATGGATAGGAAGCTAAACGATCATTGAAGCAGAACAGATAAAAACAGCAGCTCATAAACACATGCAAATATCTCTCAATTTCATTGTTTCCAAAAGCAAGAGCAGGACTACTTCTGGAGGTTGCCATCTTCTTCTTCTTCACCTTTCAACTCCCAACGGAGCACAGGTCTTCAACAAACTTTTTCCAGCTCTTCCTCTCTCTTGCCATCCCTTCCAATTCTTTCCATGTTTTAACTATCCTTTTAATATTATTTACCTAACCTTTTAATGGAGGTTTTCATCAGTTAACATTAAACCTGCATTTCATGAACCTTAATCATTCATGATCTTCTGCAAGTATATTTCAAGTTTAAAAATGTAAATAAAAGAACCAGCTTTTATACAATGGGGTTTTAACATATTTTTTCAGTTTGCCTGCTATGAATTCAGGCGTAGGCATTGCACCTAATATGACACTTCTAGCAGATTTTTTCGTGATAGCTTGCTTTCCTTATTACCAGTGTCTCTTGCCATCAGGCGAGACTTACTATGACTTCATAGGTACTTGTAATTTAGATCCCCAAGTAAAGGATCTGGTCATGCAGATGTTAACGGCAATGAGAGAGCGGACAGACTTGTAACAACAGGATTGATTGTCGGGGAGATGGAGATTGATAACGGGAGATGTTCTTCAGTCTCTTGGATGAAGACACTAAAATAAATGTTGAATTGATTCTGCGATTTAAGGAGTTTTGAGTTACCCGTTGTACAAGCAGAACTGGATGCCTGAGGGACATGGTGAGAATTTTGTTTAACCAGTGAGCCACCGCAACCATCCTTATGCATACCCTTCGATATCTGTTGGTGGAAACTGAGCATCTCATGGGTCTGCCCTGCATGCAATGATGTTGGTTCAATAACTAATAACATATACATACTGACACATACTTTAGACAACAATTGCAAAAGAAAGTTAAAACAAATATTTTCAAGAATGAGTCCTCTAAGATGAATTCAATTACCTATTGCTGAATTGATAGCAACATAGGAAGCTGTGAATCCTTCCATGGCAATGCTTGCATCAGATTCCATGTAGACGGTCAGGACATTATATGTAGAAGTCAAAATTGGAGGCACAACTGCTCCAAAATATCTAGAAGAAAATACAAAAATAATGAGTTCTATGTCTGTAGTTATTATTGTTTCATTATTATTGTTTAGTTATTGTTGAGTAGCTATTCATCATCATCATCAAGTAGCTTCTCCCTTCCGGAACTTGGCTCCCATGACAGTAGTCCTGAAAACTCTCTCGTTCTGTGCAAGTTGACCAGCATCAGCCCTTCTCAGATCGTCAATAACATCTTACACCCATCATCTTATAGTTCTTCCTCTCATTCTTCTTCCAAGCATCATTCCCTCCAAAATTATCTTCTCTAGGCACTCATGTCGTTTAATGTGTCTGAAATGTTTAATTTTTCTTGATGTTATGCTCTTAAATAGTCAACTCTCTTTAATATCAAGCTGTTGCAGAACAAAAGCATTTTCTCTGTCCATGATATTCTAAGTCCTCTTCTGTAGCATTTGCATTCAAAAGCATTAATGATCTCCACCAGTTTGCTATTATTCATTAGTTATTATTGACTATGAATAATCAAATAGTTAAAATTGATTCTTTCTTTTCTTTTGTCCTTCACTGCTTTTTTGCCGCTAGGCGTAGGAGGTTTAACTGATGGTCGGTTTCCGAGATAATGCACGCTCGGTCGCTTGATATGGTATGGTATTTGGAGTTTTAAGATGTCTGTAACTCCATCAACCCATCTTTTCTTGGTCTGCCCTTTCCTCTTGATGATTCCATTTTCAGGTTGTACGCTCTATCAACTGGTGTATTCAGGTTCATTCTGACCAAGTGGCCAAACCATTTGAGTCTCTGTCTTTCAATAAATCTAATAGCAGGTGTTGTTCCGACTGTTCCTCTAATTTCCTCATTTCTTATATGGTCTCTTCTTGTTTTATTTACTGCTTTCCTCAGGCATCTCATTTCGCATGTGGTAATTTTCCTTTCTTGTTCTTTTGTCAGTGCCCATGTTTGGCTCTGAGAGCCACTGCAGCGTAGTTGTTAGTGAACTCGCTCCGCATGGCTGGTGGTCTGGGTTCAGCTCCCGCAATGCGCATGGAATTTTTCCCGACCACGACGGCTCTCAGGTCGACCCAGCCTCAACTGGGTACCAGACATGCTCTGGGAAAGTAAGGCGGCCGGCGTGATGCTGACCACATCACCCATCGTGTGCCGACGATCAATGAAAAATACAGGCCTAACACTATATTGACCTATATACCACAAGGTATGAAAGGGTTCCTTTACTTACTTTTATGTTTGGCTCTGGTAGCACAGTGTTGGTATAAAGATTGAATTTATAATCTGTCTTTTAGTCACTACTGTAATAGCTGGGTGTTTCAAAATTGGGTAAGCTGGTATGTAATGTTGTTGGCTTGCTGGATTCTAGTTTCGATCTCTCTAGAATCCAGCAAGCCAACAACATTACATACCAGCTTATCCCAATTTTGAAACACCCAGCTTTTCCCAATAGATTGATTAGTTAGTATTAATTAATTCTTATTGAGTAGTTATTATTGAGCAGCTATTATTGATTAGCTAGTTTTGATTAGAGTTAAAGAATCATTCTTAAATCATTCTTTCGAAGCCAGTTTCAAGCTCAACCTAGCATTGTGTTAATCTATATTGTGTTGCATGGATTTTCCAGCAGATTAGGTAATGTTGATATCTAGTATGTCCATAAGAATCTCTTTCAGGAATTTCATTCTGGCTTTTTAACCCTTTGAACTCTGGCCAACTATACCTTAAAAACCTTCTTCCCTGGGCTCCTGAGCAAAAACAGCACATATCATAATTGTTTGAAAAGCAAGATAGATTGGCAGAATTAAGTGTCCTATAATTTTTATTGACTTACCCCATCATCTCCAGTATTCCTGCTTACTATGCCAGTCTTCCCAACATGTAGATCCTTCCTTTAGACACAGGAAATTTTGACAAAATGTGCACCAAAATTGTGTCTCCACTTTCTTGACTGGTCTGTCTTTGTAATCCATGTTTGGAAAGTCACTGACATGTTTGTTATATCTGAACATCAGTCGGTTCAAATAATTCTTCTTCTAAATTATCATCCGACTGACTTTCGATTTCGTTATCAGAATAATCATATTCTAAGTCTAATTCATCTTCAGAATCATTTAAAAGAAGTTCAACAGCTTGCTCTGTGATTATCCTTTTTGAGTGACCATTTCCGAAATTTTCAGCGTGTCGTTTCATCTTTTAAAATTAATAAACAAATATCAAATCACTATGTTTCAAAACATGATGCAAACCGCCATTTAGATAAACCTGTAAGGAAGCATTTCCTGTGTTTGACGTCACACTAGTACACAAGTTATCACTGAACACCGACAAATACGAGGAGGGTTCTCATCCCGATATGTAGGCACCCTGGGTATACATGTACTAATGAAAATACCGTCATATCAGGAGGCGGGTTCAAAGGTTAAATACACTTTTTACATCCGGATGACAGATTGAGAATTTCTCATAATTTTGAAGTGCGCTTTAAGAAGAGGGATGTATGGCTGAATGGCTTAGAGCGCAGCTCCTGTGTGGGAGATCAGTGTTCAATCCACGGTAAGTCCAAGAGTTTTTTCTGTCGGAAAGCATAAAAGAAAAATTATAACCTGAACAGTTTCACGGTGACTGCACTAGAAATGCAACCATTAAATGCCTCAAGCTGTCGTTCCCCCTGTCCTACACTGCCCTAAAAGCGGTACTACAGGCAGTAACAATTGTTTTTTAGTGCTTTTTCCTCTAAATGTGCAGAGTTGCATATCTTACTCACTGACCCATACATCTGTCCCATTATATTCTGCATCTTCAGACCCATAAAAGACAATAATGTAAAAATCTCTGGCAACCAAACTTTATTGTAGAGTCCTACACTGCCTAAAAGCGTTATTACAGGCAGTCAGGATAATTACAAAACTTTTTACATTTCTGTTTTATTATTTATAAATATTTCACAATGTAAATAAACAGAGCACTCAATTCTGAACCTTTTTGTATTTGATACATGTTCTATAAATGAAAAAAATAACAGCTTTATGACAAGATTAATAACAGCTGTCTATAAAAATCATTTAACAATTGTTTGTAAAATCATGATTTTTGCACTGGTCTGCTAAATGTTAAGCTGAACAAATATGTGCCCAGTTGGTTTCAACACTTTTTTTTAAAAAGAGAAATGGAATGACCTCACATTGTCAGAAAGGGTGCATAGTGTAGACATACTCTTAAGCAAAGATCATAAAACCCCCAATAATTGTGAAAAAGATCATAAAGAGCAATGAATACATGAGGGAAGGGAAAGTGTGGGGGACTGACTGTCAGCAAGACAGACTCAAACATTTCCCGTAGGCTAAAATTCGGAAGTCCTGCCCTACATGTGTATAGTACCATAGAGTAGGGGACTAAGAATTGGGGTGAAACGTACAGTCATTCTTGGAAAAGATCAATTATACATTACAAAAAGAATGATCAAATTAGCCGTAAAGAACAAATGCTAAGAAGAAGAAGCATCAAAGAGAAATATTCTAAATGAACTCTTACCTTCCCAGTAGATTTTCTTGAGAAATTGTTGAGCTGTCGTATACATCAACATAATCATTTAAAGTGCTATTCTGTACTGAAGACAGAAAATTAAATGCAGTGAAGGTAAGACGAACTACTAGATCAGGGCTGACATTGATGTACCAGGTACAGTTGACCCCACTAGGTATTCATTAGGAAGCCAGGGCTAGAGATGATGTCTGCGTTGCTGTTCAGTACACCACCACAATTTTCAAGACCTGTCAGGTAAGAATAAGGTAAACATTTTAAACTAATTTTTATCAGGAAATAAAAAAGGTAAGAAATATGTACCTAGTTGTGATCAGGTAACATAAAGGTACAAATGTATACCTAGTTGTAATCAGGTAACTGTTTTCCTCAGTGTTGGTTTGGGCAACAAAGTCGACCACAAAGTGACCTCTCCATGATGCATGCCTGGGAAATTTCTATGGACTAGTTGAGTCGCCCAAGTATCAACTATACCATCTCGACTTTGCTGATAGAATCCAAAGGAGTGCAAGCAGGATGTCTGATATTAGCTTCTTTGCAGGAGCTGCTGGTAGGCATCACATGATGCCTGTCCACCTTAGGGGATTCAATTAAGATTTTCTATTTGGGTTTACTCCCATAACTTTTCCCTCTTCTGAGGCTCCTACAAGGCAGTGGGGCTATTTGCCCATAGCTGGGAGCCTGTGTTTTGGATATCAGGGTAAATCCACTCATATCACAAATCTGGGGGTCAGACCTGCACCAAGATTTTTTATCGAGTTTACTCCCCAAATATAATCAGGAAATATAAAGGTAAAAATGTATACCTACTTATGATGAGATAACATAAGTAGCTTGCCATTGAATATTAACATTTTTATCTTCAACGATAAGAAAATTATCATTAAACTTCAACAAAGAATACCATGTTCTCAGATCTCTTTACTACGCTGTAGGAACTCAACAGCATTGCATAATATCCATATCACTTGTGAGGGTCTCAGATCTCATTTTGATGATGAATGCTTGTAGAAATGTGTAGGACATGCTACATGAAAATATAATAAGAGCTATTATAGCACAGTGGCAAATGCAGTAAATTTCTACTTGGGAGATCTTGGTTTGATTCTCAGTTTAACCATGAAACCCAATGTATTGGTCTGAGATGTTAACCTTTTTACTGCTACATACTTTCTGAAGATGGAGCTAAAAATAGCTACTCTGTTTCTAGGTCACAAACGTGAATGTATGCTATAGCAGTGACAGTAGAAATATATAACATATTAATACGTCTTTAGCCCGCAGAGGAGATATAATAACAGACATGTTAATACGTCTTTAGCAGTGAATGGGAAAAACGTCTATACATGTCCTTAGCAGCTAAAGGGTTAATCTCTTTGCACTTCTGAGCTGATATAAAGGCTAACAGAAATTTTTTAAGATGACACAAAGCCAGTTTACTGGTTAATTCAGCATACATTAGAATATAAATGTGTTGAAGTTTTTTATAAATTGCGGAGTGAAAGGGTTACGTTCCTTCTATTTTGATAGACAATTTTGGTGCATCCTGTGGCAGTTAGTAAAGAATAAGTTAATGCTTTGCTGCTCAAGATTTCTGCAAGTGTTACAACAGTTATGGTATCTCCAGATTCTCCAAGATGCTAAGTCAAGTAACATAAAAATTACCTCCTGCAACAGCAGAAAATGTAGCCTGAAATCCAAGGTTATTCACAATGACATCTGTCACAAACCGGACGAACAATGAAGTTCCTGTTGACATAATTTCATTAGGAAGTGAGTTTCCACAGAGACGGGATCCGATAAGGGGTGCATCATTATTGTTTCCATCATAAACCTAGATCAAAGAGTAAATGCGTGACAGTATGAGTTAATTCAGTCAAAAATTATTTGTAATATTTGCAGAACAAGAAATGCAAAAAAATCAAATACAGGCTTTTATTCAGACTTCATCGGCCAGGTGAGGATTCACAGTGACAGTCGCATTTCATATGAAACACTTGAGCATTGTCAATGCATGTTAGGCACATGTCCCATTTTCACTGCTGGGTATCCTTGAGTGTTAGGGATGACATTTTCCCATCTTTACTGGGAAATAATTTTAAACTACATTAATTAATATCTGAGCTCATGCTTCTCTAACTCATCTAAGACCACACTATCTCAAGTTCTGCAGGCCCACACTAATACAATATTTATAAGCCCACATTAGTCCAAACTTTAAAAACGTATACTAATTCAAACATTGTAAGCACAGATCAGTCCAAACTTTGTATGCCTAGACTAATTCAAATTATATACTCCAACACTATTTAAAACTATGAATATATATGGCCTTTTTCGTCTTGACGGTCAATTGGCAAGTGTTTTACTGTCACAACTTCTGAGTTTTCGATTTTCTCTCTTGTCTTACAGCTCATACATAAGTCTCTTCTCAAAAGACTGCGCTCTTGCGCAATATCACTTTCCACACAACCTTGTCATCAGCAAGTTTTTTCCATGTGTTGGGACCTATAGAAAAGTTTTTCATTGAGGCTTTGCAGACAACTTTATATCTGAGCAGTGGTCTGCCCTGGTGCCTTTTCCTCTCCGAAAGCTCAAAGAACAACATTTGTTTTGGTATGCTACAATTTAAAACTATGAAGGTCCCCACAAATCAAACTTTAAAGCCCATTCTTGTTTAAATTCAGTAAGCCCACACTAAATTCTACTCCTCTACCGCTATCTACCTACACACAGTTCAAACTCTGTAACCTGCACTAATTCTTACTCTGCATACCTACGCCAGTTCAAACTCTGTAACCCACACTAATTCTTACTCTGTACATCTACGCCAGTTCAAACTCTGTAACCTGCACTAATTCTTACTCTGCATACCTACGCCAGTTAAAACTCTGTAAGCCCACACTAAGCCTTACTCTGTACACCTACACCAGTTCAAACTCTGTAAGCCCACACTAATTCCTCTTAAAATCTGTCACACACCTACCCGCACTACACCAGTTCAAACTCTGAAAGCCCACACTAAACCTTATTCTGTACACCCACACCAGTTCAAACTTTTTAAGCCCACCCTAATCAGTTAAAATTATGTAAGCTCACACAAGTTCAAACAATGTAAGCCCACGCTAACCCAAACTTTATTTAAGTCCACTCTAGTAATCATCTTCTAAACCCCTCTATCCCAAACCATATAGGACTAAACCAATACAAATCTTCTAACCCAACTCTAATGAACATTTGCTATGCACACACTGGTTCTCATGGTCTAAGCTCTGAATAAACAACATTTTTTTAAGCCTACAATAATTCACATATTTGGAGTCCATACACAAACTGACATAGTCTAAGCACATACTAATTCAAATAGTATAAGCCAAAACTAATTCACAAGTTTTAAGCATACTCACTAATTTGCAGGGCCGAAGCATATATTAATTCACATATTTTAACCCACAATAATTCACATATTTAAAACCTACACTAATTCACATGCTCTAACCATACACTAATTCACACACTGTGTCCAACAGATGTATCCATCTTACTGAGATGTTGTTTTAAATGTTGTATCAATCCTAACATATGCCAGCGAGAGTTCAAAAATGACTAAAGATATAGAAAGCAAGTTGAATGCATTTGAAAATAGATGTCTTCGAAAAATAATGAACATAAAATGGGGTGAATTCAGGAGAAGTGATGAAATCAGACATGTCTGGTCAACCACTAGTAACACTGTTATAATAAGGAGAAGGTGGAGATATGTTGGACACACTTTGAGAAGAAATGATCAACGAATATCAAAGCAGGCACTGAAGTGGGATGCAGAGGGTTCAAGAAAAAGAGGATGACCTAAAGAGACCCCTGAAACGAACTTTGCTTAGAGAGGCTAGAAATATCGGTCTCAGTTCCATTGAAGAGATTGAGCAAGTTGCCCAGGATAGAGCAGTATTGGAGAAATTGCTTGCTGGCTTTATGTAACGTATAATGGTACGGGAGGAATTATTATTAATATTATTATGCCCAACAGAACAGAAAGTAACTCTCTCCTCTCTCTTTGACTTTTTACCCGGATTGGGGCATAGGCCCTCAACCAACTCATGCCAAGTCTTCCTATCTCTAGCTATCTCCTGCAGCTCTTCTTTATATTGTTGATCTCTGCCTCCAGATCACGTCTCCATGTATTTCTCGGCCTCTCCTTCTTTCGCTGTCCCTGCGGGTTCCAGGCAAGGACCCTTCTTGTTATATTCCCTCCGGTTTTCGCAAAGTGTGTCCTATCCAGCGCCAGTGTCTTTTTTTAACCTGTTCTTTCACTGGAATCTGTCTTGTTCTCTCCATAAGTTCCTCATTTGTGACCCTATCATACCATCTTATTCCCTCTATTCTGCACAGACACCAGTTGATGAATGTTTGCAATTTATGCGTTATTGTTTTAGTTGTTCTCCATGTTTCTGACCCATACAGTAGAACTGCTTTAACATTAGAGTTGAATATCCACATTTTGTTCTAGATTTGATTTCTTTAGACTTCCATATGTTTCCCAGTGCAATGAAAGCTCCTCTTGCCTTCTGTATTCTTATTTTAACATCTCTATCTGTTCCACCCTCTTTGTCTACGTTGCTGCCCAAATATGTGTATGATTCTACCTCTTGAAGTGGGATTTCACTCAGGGAGATCGAGTTGTCGGTTGCTTGGTTAGTTCTCAATATCTTTGTCTTTCCCTTATGAATGTTCAGCCCTATTTGCTGTGACCTTTGATCCAGTGTGTTTAGCTTATCCTGCATCTGATTTCGTGTAGGTGACAGAAGAGCTATATCATCAGCGAAATCCAGATCATCTAGTTGCTCTGTCAGAGTCCATTGGATTCCATTTCTGGTGTTAATTACTGTGGTCTTCATAATCCAGTCTATTGTCAGTAAGAATAACAAAGGTGATAGAAGACATCCCTGATGCACTCCTGTTTCTATTCCAAACGTGTCTGTTAGTTTACCTTCATGAAGAACTCTACATTTGATATCTGTATATGTTGCTTTTATTAGGTTAATAATTTTCTGTGGCATTCCATAATGCCTCATCAATTTCCAAAGGGCTTCCCTATCAATACTGTCAAAAGCCTTCTCATAATGCACAAATCCGATATAAAGTGAGGATTTCCATTCAATACTGTGCTCTATTATTATACGTAATGTGGTTATCTGGTCAGCACAGGATCTATTTTGTCGGAAGCCTGTCTATTCATCTCTTAGCTTTATTTTGATGGCATCTCTCAGTCTCTCCAGGATGACTCTGTTCAGTATTTTCCCAGGTACTGACAACAGCATTATTCCCCTATTGTTTTCACACTTCTGAAGGTCCCCTTTCTTTGGTAGCTTCACCAGGTATCCTTCTCTCCTGTTTACTGGTATTTGTTCGGTCTCCCAGATTCTGCTAAATAATTGATACAGTATTTCTGTGGATGTGCTTATGTTGGCTTTAACCACCTCCGCTGGAATACCATCTGGACCGGCTGCTTTCCCATCTTTCAAAAGTTTAATGGCTTTACTAATCTCCTCCTTGGATGGTTTCTCACAGTTGATGTCCAAGTCAACTTCTGCCGGTTGAATATCTGGGGGGTTTGTAGGTGCTGGTCTGTTCAAAAGTTCCTTGAAGTATTCCATCCATTTTTCCATTTGGTCTCTAACATTAGTGATAGTTTCCCCACTACAATTTTTGATCAACCCATTTGCTGAACTGTATTTTCCTGCCAGCTTTCTAGTGATGTTGTAAAGATCCCTAAGGTTTAGAAAGTAACTAGATGACACTAAATAAACCACATACATTTCTATTAATATCAAACACAACTAATGAACCGTGAAGAATACCTCAATGTAATCATACATGCAGTTCTCAGATTCTTCAAGCCCAAAGGCGGTAAACTGAAAACGAACTGTCTTAAAGTCCGGAACATCAATCTGGTAATTACAAACTCTGTTGTGCTGGTAGTAGTCAGGATAGTTTGGAGACTGTATTTCACCCTGCTCACCAAAATAATGACCACCACAAACTGAAAAATACAGAACTAAATTTCACATATGACAAAGAAGGTCATACAAAATAAAAACAAACTATTGTTACTGCCTGTCTTTTTTTTTCTTTCTTTCTTTTGTCCTTCTCTGCTTTTTTGCCGCTAGGCGTAGCAGGATTAACTGATGATCGGTTTCCGAGATAATGCACGCTCGGTCGCTTGATATGGTGTGGTATTGTGGAGTTTTAAGATGTCTGTAACTCCATCAACCCATCTTTTCTTGGTCTGCCCTTTCCTCTTGATGATTCCATTTTCAGGTTGTACGCTCTTGCAACTGGTGTATTCGGGTTCATTCTGACCAAGTGGCCAAACCATTTGAGTCTCTGTTTTTCAATAAATCTAATAGCTAGTGTTGTTCCGACTGTTCTTCTAATTTCCTCATTTCTTATATGGTCTCTTCTTGTTTTATTTACTGCTTTCCTCAGGCATCTCATTTCGCATGTGGTAATTTTCCTTTCTTGTTCTTTTGTCAGTGCCCATGTTTGGCTCTGGTAGCACAGTGTTGGTATAAAGATTGAATTTATAATCTGTCTTTTAGTCACTACTGGAATAGCTGGGTGTTTCAAAATTGGGGTAAGCTGGTATGTAATGTTGTTGGCTTGCTGGATTCTAGTTTCGATCTCTCTGTCCAGTCTACTATCAGATGTGAAGATACTTCCAAGGTATTTGAAATCTCTCACCTACTTTAGCGTTTGGTCATTTATTTTTATGTTGATATCTTTATGTTCTCTGTTTATAGTCATGACTTCTGTCTTTTGAATATTGATCTTCATGTTGTATTTGAGACAGCTATTGTTGAATAAGTTTATGTGTTCTTGAAGCTGTTCAATATTATTATGGAATATACACTGGTCGTCAGCAAAGAGCAGTTCATTTTGTTGGTCTGCATTGAGTGATGCCTGTAGGACCGCTTTATAGGACGGTGTAGGACAAGTAGGATGAGAGCATAAGGAATTTAATGGCCGCATGGCTAGTGCAGTTGTCGTAAAGCTGTTCAGGTTAGGATTATTCATTTATGGCAATGACTGAAAAATTCCTTGGCATTACCATGAATTGAACATGGGTCTCCTACGTGGGAGACACATAAAGCAAAGAAAAAATAAACATCAGTAACAGCAACATTGAAAGTCCTAAGTAGCACCAGGATAAAAAAAGATGCAGTGTAACGTTGATGCATAAAACTGTTAGAACATAACAGATGGATACAAAAAACAAAGAGATCTATAGAGATAAAATTGCAAGAAATTTGATAAATTTTACAACATTCAGAGATAGAAAATCTTTGTAATTGCAGAAATGAGCGATCTGCTAATGGTGATTTGAGAACTGTTTGTTTTCAAATTGTTTAGATTTGTTCTCAAATCTAAACAAATTGTTTAGAGCATAGCAATTGTTTCTTTTAAAAATAAATATGCCATCAAAGTAGTAAAAGGATAAGAAGAAGGGAGATTAGTTACATAGGGAGTCAAAGGTGCATGGCGGCAACATGCGCCAGGGTTAGTGAAGGGGCACTAATCAAGACCATGCCCCTACCTCCACGTGGTGACCCTGGTAACAGACTTTGGTTCCGGTCTGGCTAAGGAGGGCAGGAATCGGGGAGAATTACTGGTAGTGGTAGCAGTGCAAGCACGGAAAAGCAATGCAGGTCTGAAAAGTCCTGAACAATGCACGCATCTCCTGGCTGATGTCCGCTAGAATTTGTCCAAGTTCCCAAACTGTAAGATACAGTATTGTATGAGTCGTCCGTGAACAAATGCTAACTAGCCCGGAGCAAATGACCGAATTGGAGGGATGAGAGATGCATCCCAAAGCCCTGATGCGGAGCGAAACTCGGAGCCCTGAGCACGAGTCGAGCTGTGTGTCAGGGTAGTCCCAAGGTACGACAAAATGTGACGGTAGAGGTGAACAGAATGGTCATAGCAGCTTCCCGGCAGATGGGAAAGGCTGCAAGCAAAGGGATGAGAGGTGTATCCCAAACAGAGAAAAAACGGCCACACGGAGCAGAACTCGGAGCCCTGAGCACGAGTCGAGCTGTGTGTCAGTGCAGTCCCAAGGTACGACAAATGAGATGGCAGAGGTAAACACAATGGTCAAAGCAGCTTCCTGCCGATGAAAAAGGCAGCATGCGTAGGGATGAGAGGTGCACAGAGAAGAGAGCCCACACGGAGCGAAACTCTGAGCCCTGTGCACGAATCGAGCTGCGTACTTATGGAACGACAGGTGAAGGGGACACATGGGAAGATTGCGGCACTCCTACAGAGACCAAGCGCAGATTAAGATATTGGGTAAAGATGGCAGAGCGTAAATCTCAAAGTTGCGTTTTAACGCCTAACGAAACTGCCCTGAGACAGCTGGGCAGTGTACTGTTGTTCACATAATTAACATCCCCGAAAAATCAGGGTGGGTGATGACTGACGAGTGCAAAATCTAAGTTGCGCTGATAATGCCGAATGAAATGATCCACACATTATGATGTGCGGGGTCCCAACCCAGTGTTTCCCGGATCAAGGGAAAATGCAGAGCAAATGCAAATTGCCAAGTGCCGACACGAGCCTCGAAAAAAGCTGATAATGTGGTATACGAGTCCCAGGACCAAAAAACTCCTGTTCCCCTTCGCAGGGAACCACTGCTGCCTTGTAGTGCTGATTGGAGACAATCAAAGGCTAGCGGAGTAAACTGTACACAAAACTGGACGGTATGCAAACCATGTAGTCCACAGAAAGAAGGGTTAGCTGGGCAGATGACGCTCATCAGTCCGGGAGGGCAGGTCGTCTATGGGTCGCTGCCCTGAAAGAAAATAGCAACCTGCTGCCTTGTGGGTTTTGGCTGGGGACAGCAAAAGGCTAATGGAGAGCGAACCCAGTAAATGCTGGTTGAAATCGTACACACGGCCGAAGGATAAGCACTTGAGCTCCAAATGGTACTGAAAGTTGTGACTTACATACCCATGCTAAGGCTGCATGGACCAAATTTTATCATGAATATGTTTAATATAGAATCTCGATATGGTGCTACGCCTGTGGAGATCCATCGGGCAGGATGAGTGTCGGGCCCCATGCCTCGAAGGGGCCTGTTTTTGCTACCGACGGTCCACGTGCCCGACTCGGCAAATTAGCGAGCGCAGCCACGGAAAAAGCTACTGGTTCGATACGACCAAACACTGGTCAGAGACGGCTAAACATTGTTCAATGGGATGCCAAAGGTCTCCATCACAAAAAGCAATCACTCGCAATAAGACTTTCAGAAGACAAGATTAATGTTGTGTGCATACAAGAGACGCACTTAAATGCCCAACATAGATTCTGGATCAGAGGTTACCAAACCTTCAGATTAGACCAAGAGGGGCACAAAGGTGGAGTGCTCACTCTAGTACGAATATATATAGTGAAACAATGTATATGAGATATAGGTTAATAAATTGTTTTGTTTATTAGTTGGTGGATTAAGCCTATATGTGGCAGAGGCACTCCCTTTTTTACATAAGACGGTTTATTTGTTTGAGTTATATCAGAGGTATTGTTTTTTTTTCTTGGTGTGGAAATGTGGCCTGGGACTAGTCCAAAAAAACTGTGTTAAGTTATGTTATGTCATTGACGTCATGGCACATTGGGCATTCCCATTTGTGCTCTATGCTCCTCTGCAACAGCCATCCATCCTAAAGTCCATTTGCTCACTGTACCCATGAGAAGTTGATTAGTATATCCTCACTCTCTACCACGTTGAGTATTGTGTGATGAGTATTGTGTTCTGGTATGAGTGTAGTCCTGAGAAGGACTTTTGGTGTAGGAAAGACTGAAGTTATACAGTGGGTTAAATACAGCTACTAGATAAGAAACACACAGACCCACAAGTGAGACAAGTACACTAACTGACTTTCTGACAAAATACCTGATGTCCACTTAACTTTGAATCCTCTGCCACTTATGAAACTATCTGACTTAAATTGAATGTTAATGATATTGTTTGTACTAATCACAGGCGCTGGAAGTTGATTGCCACAGTAGGAACCCAGGACAGGTGCCAACTCATCATTTCCATCTCTGATCTGTAAGATGAGTATTGTATCACTGATTCATATCATTAAGATATCTACTACAATATATCATGTCAATTATTTATGTCATTATATCAGTTATCAGTTATATGAGGACTAATATCATAGCACTCGGACATGTCCATAGGTGCTTCGATCTCCGCCTCAGCAAATCCAACAGCGTCCAGCTTGGAATCATATTCCAAGTAATAATGTCCAACACTACATTTATCATAGCTGACATATTTATATTAACTGATTCTGCACCGTGGAACACTCAAGTGTAAATATTTCATATCTGCCTGGACTACGCGTCGCTCAAAAGACGATTACTATTTTGTTGAGTTTTATTATTTTTTGTTCCGATTGAAGATTTATATTAACTTGAAACTACTTAGAAGTTATGTGTAAACGATAACGAATACATATCAGCATGGCTTATGCTAGAATTTGAATTGAAATGGAGTTTATCAATCATTTTAGGATACCCTGTGACCGTAAAAAACTAGCTATTTTTATAAATGTTCATGATGCTAATTTGTGAACAGTTAATAAACTATACACTACTTCACTATTTTCTTAATATTTTTGTATTTGTAAACGTATTACATATATAAAGAGAGCAGTTAGATTTATTTATTCACCATAATGTTCATCAAGGCCTTTGAAAAGTTGGATATTCGTTCTCACAATTTCCATTATTTTTTTAATACATGCTAATACTTTTCAAGCATAGTCAACACAACATTATCTTTTCAGATACAATAAATATTTTATAAAAGTACATTCATTTATCTTTAATTTGATATTCAATAAGTTAAACTTTAAATCATATTTAGAAACAATATGTTAGTTTAGCTAAAGTATGTGTGCAATATTTTGAAACTAAAAAATAATTGCATCCAGAGGCAAAAAAAACCTGGTAGTGAATCAGTTAAAACAAAGATCAGAATACTAAGAGCCTGCATATTCCCAGTGGCAACCTATGAGTGTGAAGCATAGACATTTAATACTTTCGCTGCCACCGACGACAAAAGTCGGCGAAGTACAAACTTCCTTTTGCTGCCGCCGACAACTTTTGTCGGCGGACATGTCCGTGCGATGTCTTTTTAAGCGGGGAGTATCGCTTGCAGCAGGGGTCCCGTGACGTACTACTTCCGTATTGTTCCGAGCTCTCCAAAATGGCGGATCTAACACACGCGGTAAACGTCGGTATAAGTCCGATTTTGTCGCGATTTTTCGTAAGTAAACAAAAATTTTCAAAATGGACGACGTAGCTGATGAATAGTGATGTCCAAAATGACTTTTTTCGGACTATTTAGCCAGTGATAGTGTTAAAATGAACCCTGAATGTGATATGAATTTGAACTGTGATTCACGTGACGATGTTTATAGATCGATAGCAGATATTGTCACGGTTACGGGAGTATATGACGGACACCTATCTCGAAAACGACGGCATATCATACTGTGGATAGGTATGAGGATATCAGTTACTACAATAGCTTGTGGATTATAAGAAATATATTCCACATACAGACAGGTTAGTAGCTCATTAATACATGAACACTATTCCATAGTTTAAAAGTCCTAAGTTTATTAGTTTATTTTTAAGATTTTTTTAATTGTCACTCTGAAAACTGATCATACCGAAAAATAACGTGGCACTGGGCCAGACTTTGTTGAAAAATGCGTGGCAGCGAAAGTGTTAATAGAGCAGTGGAAAAACATATATGTGCTTTTGATTATAATTGTTGCAGAAGAGTCCTCCATATATCTTGGACAGAGAAGAGAACAAATAGATCTTTCCAGAAAGAACTCAAAATTTTTAAAAAAACTGGCTGATGCTACAAATAAGAAAGATAAAATTGAGAAATTTTGGACATATAAAAAGACATGAAGGGCTGGAGAAGACCATCATGGAAGGAGGCATACCAGCAAAGAGAAGAAGAGGAAGACCACGGAGAAGATGGATTCAGAATGTAACTGATGGTTTGAACATGACGGCTGCAGAGGCAGGACATCTGGCCTATGAGAGAGAAATTCCGGGAGACTGTTGGGGTGGCAAAGTTCTGCTCAGAACAAGCTATTTGATGATTGATGATGATGACATATTTTAACCTTCAAATAAATCAAAATTTTTTTTTGCATGAAGGTTTTCTTTCCTACCACTAATTTTCCTTTCTATTCAGGCAAGCCTTACTTCATCGTCAGAGGTACTTGTAATTTAGGTCCTCAAGTAAAAGATCAGTGTCTCCTACAATTCAATAGCGCATGTTGTGCACATTGATAATTTGTTATTTTTCTTGTTGTTGATCTAAGCTGGACTTGAACTTGGGACTTTCCATAGCAGATAGACTATTACAAAGTCTGACCCAATACTGACCCAAATAAACAATATCAACATGAGAGTAAACAAATGTTACATAAATTCATTATGAACTTTTCATATAAGCACATTAGAGAACCTCGAAAGCATAGTGATTGTTGCACATGCTTTACACGCTGGTGGGCGGGGTTCAATTCTAGAGTTGAGTTAGGTTTCTCAGATGAATATTTTCTCAACCCAGACTCAACTTGATACCAGAAAAACACTCGGAAATGAAGGACGCTGGTGTTCATATTTTTTGGTTTGTGGTGTGTTTTGTGGGAAAATGTATGCTGATAAAAAAACGGCTTGTCCGATGGCTTGACATAATTTAATGGGTTAGTGAGTAGTGCAGACATATGGACACTGTAAATACAGATAACAGACAAATGTGAGACCTTGAAGATGTAGATATATTATTATGTTATGTTATACGAATGACGTCATGACACACTGGGCATTCCCATTTGTACTCCGTCCTCCACTGCACTGCAGCAGTCATCCCAAAGTCCATTTGCTCACTGTACCCATGAGAAGTTGATTAGTATATCTTCTCTCTCTACCACGAAGATGACACTGTCTGGCATGTCCAAACTTAACTCCTAATTCTCGCACTTGTTCCAGTGCCTGAGACTCACACATCACATAAATCAGAGCGGACCGCATTGATGACATCGGCTCTGTCCGTATTTCTGTCCACTTGAGTCAGGGCATTGTTTGCAAGAAAGTCAGCACGTTCGTTACCCTGCACTCCAGCATATATATCGCATTATGTGAGAAGTGATGAAATCAGAGAAATGTCTGGTCAACCACTAGTAACAACTGTTATTAGAAGAAGAAGATGGAGATATGTTGGACACACCTTGAAAAGAAATGAGCAAAGAATACCAAAGCAGGCAGTGAAGTGGGATGCAAAGGGTTCAAGACAGAGAGGATACCCTAGGGAGACCCTGAAAAGAATTTGCTGAGAGAGACAAAAAATATCGGTCTCAATTCCATGGAAGAGATTGTGTGACTTGCCAAGGATAGAGTGGTATGTAGAAATTGCTTGCAGGTCCTATGCAACTTAAAACGGTATGAGAGTAATTTGTATTATTATTATTATATTACTATAATTACTTACCTAAATATTATCCGCAAGGAGTTAATTATTTGTAATGTTTTTTGTCCTACACACTGACAGAAAAAAGCAGATGCATTCTTAGGTTGAAAGAAGGTGCCCCAACTTAAAGAGCCCAGTTTAATTCCCTACATAACAAACAATTGTAAACACTTACGAGTTGTTAAGTAAGGTAACTGATTGACAAGCCTGTGTACTTACTGTGAGATAATCATGACAATTTATCTCCATGCCAAGGTCTAAGAATGTCAGCTGTACTCTACTGCCAGATTCCACAGTGATAACCCATACACAATCGACATCTGGTTGGTATAGTGTTGGGTATCCAGGGGAAGTTATTTCCCCTTCTAATTCTGAATGATGTCCACCACACCCTGCTCGGTTGTCTAAAGACAAATGACAATGCAATATGAGCAACTGTTTGAAGAACACATAACTATTTATCTGGTGGTCTCTGTGGTGTAGAAGTTAGGTGTTCACCTCTTTTACCAAAGGTACTCAGTTTGCACCCTCGCGGAGCTATATGGAGATATATATCCTGATCTCAGTGTAGGTGAGATCGAGTTAATAGTCCTATCAGAGACAGACGATAAACCTTAGGTTCTATATTCAAGTTGAGCATGTAAAAGGACCCTTGGCAGTTCAAAATCGAGAAGAACAGGACAGGAAGTCGCTACCCTGGCAAAATTTATTAGAAAGAATTTTAAAATAAAATTCCTACTAAAATTTTCACCAGCTTCTCTCTCTCTCTCTCTCTCTCTCTCTCTCTCTCCTCTCGGATCGTTCTTCAGGCCAATTTTATCATTCTTTTTGTGATATATAATTGGTCCTTTGACAAGAACAGGGTGATCTACGCTGGGTCGATTGTGCGCCCATGGTGACTAGGCCCACCTATCCGGTTTCAGCCAGTTTTTTATTTACTAGGGTGAGCTTTCCCTAGTGTACAATCCTTTCTGCCAATTATTTCGGCCTGGATCTTCGCCTTTTTGATCAGCTTTGCCACAAATTTGGGCTTTGAGATCTACGCCAAAACAGTGCGTTACACTGTTATGCCCTTTCTGACTGTGAGGTCGTTCCGGATTAGGAACATTTCACGGAGCTTATAAGCTTGTCCTCGGATGGTGTCTTACTCGTATAAAACACTGTGTAAAGTTTCGGATCCGGACAGCCTGTCAGATCTTTACATTGTCGACCTTACTTTACTGTCCACTTTTGAGTTTGTTCCGGAGTAGGAACATTCTCAGTTTTTTCGAGACGTGTGTCGGTACGTGGCAATTTGCAGTTTTTACTTCACATTCTCTCTAGCCTCGGAAAACACCAGACTGGGGCCAAGCACAAATAATGTAGAGGGTCATTTCAATCGGCGCTAGCAGCGCAACTGATATTTTGCGCTCGCCACCATCACCCACCCCAGTTCTTCCGGGATGTTAGTTGTGACTGCAATAGTACCTTGCCTGGTTGCCCCAAGGCTGGCAGTTTCGTTAGGTATCACCCACCTCAGTTCTTCCGGGGATGTTAGTTGTTATCGCAACAGTACCTTGTATGGTTTTCCCAGGGAGGGTAGTTTCGTTATGCACTCAAACGCAACTTTATGCTTTGCGCTTGGCCAACCTTGCCCGGTAAATGTATCTGCACCAGGCCACCGATACGCAGTCATCTGCAATCTTCCTCGCCGACACAAGGGTAGACTTTTATTCGTTAAGCATTAAGACTTATTTATTCTTGCCCCACAGCTGGCATTGTTTGCCCCTTCTCAGAGCTTCGAGTTTCGCCCTATGTGGGCACACGTTGCATCACTGGATGCACCTCTCATCCTTTCATGTTTACTAATCTCCCCATCGGCAGAGAAACTGGTAATTTGTGGCGGGACCTTTGACTTGCACGTTGAGCCTGTGTATGGAGTCTCTTGCTCTGGAGATGGTAATTTGTGTTTGGCCCTTACTCCGGGGTATGGATTACTCAGATACGTTTCGCTGCTGTTTTTTTGTTCAGGAACTTGGGCAATATTTTGTTGGACATCGGCCAGGAGATACGTGCATTTTGTTCGTATGGACCTGCATTGCTTTTCCGTACTTGCACTGCTACCACTACCAGTAGTTCTCCCAATCCCTTCCCCATTTGCCAAACCGGAACCAAAGTCT
The DNA here is from genome assembly GCA_020796225.1 of Arion vulgaris. Lineage (NCBI taxonomy): Eukaryota > Metazoa > Mollusca > Gastropoda > Stylommatophora > Arionidae > Arion > Arion vulgaris. The sequence goes on along the minus strand of CM036772.1, from coordinate 3,220,143 downwards.
GTTTCCAGGGTCACCACATGGAGGTAAGGGACAGGGTTTTGATTAGTGCCAGCTCACTAATCCTAGCACACCCCCACATGCGCCTTTGACCCCCACCAGCTTCTAAATTACATCAGAAACCCTTGCCAGTGCTACAGAGTTTGTGCACTGCCAATGAGAGCATCCTGTGTATGAAAGAGATTGGAGCACACATGGTTACTCACCAAATTGCAATGATGATGGTACTATCAATCAATCAATCAATAACTATTTATCTCTGCCCTCAAGATCAGTCTGATGTTTAGCAGCCAGTAATTTCTGGAGAATGTCTGTTTAGGTGGATTGCAGTGTTTTTGAAAGTCTTACGGAAAGAAGGTGTGATTGTGTGAAGATATGTGTTGGAGAAGAACTATTTGAGAGAATATATAAAAAGAAGAATCAGAGAATCTGTAGTTGGGAGAAAATTTGTTTGGGAAAAAAGATCTGATTTGTGGAGATAGTATAGCAGTCGCCATTCAACTGAAGAAAATTCTCTATTTTCCATCTTAAAATTCAAGATGAGTATTGCTGCTGATACAAGTCTGTCTTCTCTCTACCTCAAACACAACATTTTCAAAAAAATGTAAGCAGCCTTCCAGAAAGGTTTGAGGCCTTGACAGATGACATTCAAACTTCAACTTGCCATGCGGGCCATCCAAAGCATTGATGGAGAGATGGATACAATAATGGATGTAGTAAAGATTCTCAGAAAGTCTTTGGATGATATACAGAGATATATCTTTATACTTTACTAATTAAATTAAAGGGGTCGAAAACAAAGGATTGATTTTTCCAGGTTTTTGTCCATATGGCTCCATTTAAAAAAAATGCACATGTTAACTGAATGATGTTATTCGCATTCCAACCTCCAGAGCTTTCCAGCCCCCAGAGGTTTCCAACCTCCAGAGGTTTCCAATCTCTCCAGAGAATCATGTGAATCTACTGTCCTGCTCACATGGGTCTTCATGGCAACGAGAGAGCAGACAGTCTTGCATCGAAAGCATCGATTGATGGAGAGTTTAGAATGGATAAGGGAGATGTTCTTCAATCTCTTGGTGACACACTATTAGATCAGGACTAAAATTGACAATCGATTTAAAGAGTTTGAAATTACACTTGTACAAGTAGAGCTGGATGCTTACGGGGCAGAGAAAGAAGTTTGTTTAACCAGCGAGCCACAGGAACCATCGGTATGCATACCCTTCAACATCTGTTGGAGGAGACTGAGCACCTACGGGTCTGCCCGTAGTGTTGTAACATCATCTCAATAACCAATAACCATTAACATGGACACTGCTTAACTTTGAGCACAGCTTTAGTAATGACGCCCATGTGGTGTCGGGGCCCACAAGGGAAGCAAAGAATAGTACCACTGTGACCTACAAGGCATGTTGTAAGAGGCGACTGATGTACGACCAAGTGAAGCTACCCTAGTAAATAAAATCCTCAGAAATCGGATGTGCTGGCCTACTTGTAGGTGCATAACTGGCACAACGTACAATCACTCTTAGGCTCAGATCACATACAAATCCCACAGAGTGATTAACATGTGGAAGATATGGAGCAATTGAAGAAAAAGAAGAAGCAATAAGGAAATTCTAACTGACCTGGTAGTGCAGCATAAGTAATGTGGAAACCTCTGTCAGTAAGACTGCTGTCACTGTGGAATTTGATAAATGCATATGGACCTAATGTCCGGATGGGTGCTGGAGTCTGGCTGCCACAAAAATTGTCTATTATAGGTGAAGTGTCCGTTTCTCCATCTCTGATCTTTAAAAATAAACGTTAAAAATAGTTACTAAACGTCAAATAATGAGCATAATATAGTGTAATAATATTTCATATTAAGGGGATCTGAACTGTAGAGTAATAACCTGATAGATCGGCACAGCAAATGTATAGTGTTCAGTTCCCGGCTATTGTCTGCTCTTTAGCTGTGGCTAAATAGTTAAGCCTTTGCCTTGCATTCTGAAGGTCATGGGTTCGAAACCAGTTCATGCCTTTCTGTCCACTAGTGCATTTTTTCCAAAGATCTTATAGGATTGCTGTCAGAGCTATGGAGTCCATGCTTTGTGCAATACTCTCAGCAGGTGGTGTGTCATTTCTGTGGAGAGGGACCAAGCCATATGGGATAAAACTCTGTGCAATGAAGTCAATCCTTCGGCTTTAGACCCTAGTCTATAGAACTAACAACCTATAATCATATGTAGATTGCCCAGCATGGTCAGTGAGAGTTTATAGGGCAACTAATAATAATAATTCCTCTCGTACCGTTATACGTTACATAGGGCCTGCAAGTAATTTCTCCATATCGCTATATCCTGGGCAACTCGCTCAATCTTCTCCATAGAACTGAAACCGATATTTCTTGCCTCTCTCAGCAAAGTTCATTTCAGGAGTCATCCTCTCTTTCTTGAACCCTTTGCATCCCACTTCAATGCCTGCTTTGATATTATATTTTATAGAGCAACTTCTGAGCTAGAAAAGAGGGAGTATTTCAGTGATCACCAATAGACTCTACCTATGTAGGAGTCTCCACGACACTAATTATAGCACTACACGCCTAGAGTTGTTGGAGATCCCTGTATTTTAAAAAAAGCCAGGTATCCCCCACCAAAACAGGGAAAAGGGCGAAATAATCTCATACTTCCTGGGGTTAGAAAACAAACAAACAAATAATAGAACTAACAATGGTTTTCTAAATGTTATTATTCAGGGGTTAAAAACTGAGTCATTACTGGAGTTACTGAGCATGAATTATATTGTTTGATTTATAATGAGAATCCTATCAGGCATGTTAAAAGATAATATCCATTTTGACATGTCTTTTATTTTATAAAACAAATATATGGTTTGTTTTCACAAATCCTGTTTTGCCTCACAGTGTCAAGATAAATAGAGATTTTTAGGTCTGGCTATTATATGCACATCCAAAATAGTGTTTTCACCTCCTCTACTATTTCTAAGGTTCACTTTTTGCATGGACAGTCATTTGCCTTGCAGTGTGAGCTGAATAGGATTGGTGACTGGTGCAACGAATTCGAAGCGAATGTTAACCCAGCAAAGGACTCTCTGACTTGGTTCTCTCTTAACACTCACATATTAAAGACACCTACCCCAGTTGTCAGCGTGTGTAACAAAGACATTGACAGAAGCGAAACACTAAAATATCATGAATAACAGTTGACAAAAGTCTGTCATTTAAGAGTCATGTTGATAACATAATCCTAAAGGCAAGAAAAGGGCTAACCGCTCTCAAAGTTATGGTAGAAGCAGATATTGAACAACGCCTGCTTGCTTTTTGGACATGCCAGACAGTGTCGTCTTCGTAGTAGAGAGAGAAGGTATAGTAATCAGCTTTTCATGGATACGGTAAGCAAATGGACTTTGGGATGGCTGCTGCAACGGAGGACAGAGCACGATTGGGAATGCCCAATGTGCCATGACGTTGATCGCATAACATAACATTTGCTTTGTATCCACTGTATTGAAGTAGCATTGCTCTTTAAATCAATCTGTTGTTAATCTGTTTATGCTGCCAAACCATTTAATTTGTTGTTTCTTGTTGAAGTTCAGTACTGATGTTGTACTCACTTTTTTCCTGATGTCTTCAGTTCTAAACCGGTCTTTTCTTGAAACTCCCAGCATCCATCACTCTGCACTTCATGTCTGTTGTGATTAGTTTTCTTCTATCGTTTGATGTCAGCATCCAGGATTGGCATTGATAGAAGAATGTTGGGAGAAAGATCGTGTTGAACAATGCTATTTTAGTGTTCGCGGTGACAAGTTTGCATTTCAAAATTGGTGCCATTGGTCTTATAATTTGATTTTCTTTATTGCATCTATTTTGGATTGTGTAAGTTATTCTTCCATTTGCTGAGATGTGTGTTGAAAGATTGAATTAGTTTTAATTTTCCCTGGGTATTTGATTTATCAAGTATATCATAATCTATTTGATCTTGATGATATGAAATTGATGAATGTTAATGAAGAACTGTATAATTGGTCATTTTCTTTATTTATTTTCATGATACACATTAACCCTTTCATTCTTCTAAGCCGATATACTGGCAGACATTAATTTTTTTAAAGATGACGTAAAGACAGTCTGCTGGATACTTGAGAATACATTGCAATAAAATGTGTCTGAGGTAAAGAAATTAGAGTGAAAGGGTTAATAAACCAAAAATAACTCGAGTCTCTGTGGCAAAGGGACTAAGCCTATTTGTCTTCTGTTCTGAAGAATGCATGTTCAAATCAGACCATATCGTTAGGTTCAAAGTCAATTTGTAGAGATCTCTAGAATGCTGCTAGAGTTACATTATATACTTTGCAATGTTTTGGTGGTTGGCATGCTATTACTGTGAGAGTATCAAACCGTATGAATGGAAGTCATGTGCACCATATGAGGGAAGATGTGTGCATCATATGAGGAAAGTCATGGGCACCATATTAGGAAGCATGTGCACCATATGAGGAAAGTCATGTGCACCATATGAGGGAAGCTTTTGCACCACATGAGGAAAGTCATGTGCACCATATTAGGAAAGTCATGTGCACTATATGAGGGAAGGCATGTGCACCATATGAGGGAAGTCATGTGCACCATATGAGGAAAGTCATGTGCACCATATGAGGGAAGTCATGTGCACCATATGAGGGAAGTCATGTGCACCATACGAGGAAAGTCATGGGCACCATATGAGGGAAGATGTGTGCATCATATGAGGAAAGTCATGGGCACCATATGAGGAAAGTCGTGTACATCATATGAGGAAGGCATGTGCACCATATGAGGGAAGTCATGTGCACCATATGAGGAAAGTCATGTGCACCATATGAGGAAGCCATGTACATCATATGAGGAAAATCATGTGCACCATATGAGGGAAGTCATGTGCACCATATGAGGAAGTCATGTCATCATATGAGGAAATCATGTGCACCATATGAGGGAAGTCATGTGCACCATATGAGGAAAATCATGTGCACCATATGAGGGAAGTCATGTGCACCATATGAGGGAAGTCATGTGCACCATATGAGGGAAGTCATGTGCACCATATGAGGGAAGTCATGTGCACCATATGAGGGAAGTCATGTGCACCATATGAGGGAAGTCATGTGCATGATATAACTAGCTAATTAACTAACTATATGTATTCTTCTTCTTCAACGCTCTTCAATATCGACCACTTGTCAACCACTCTGTGTGATTTGTATGTGATCTTAGCCTAAGAGCAGTAGGCCAGCACATCCGATTTCTGCGATGCTTTTTATTTACTAGGGTAGCATCTCTAGGGCCTACATCAGTCGCCTCTTACGACATGCATTGTAGGTTGCAGTGGTACTATTCTTTGCTTCCTTGCGGGCCCTGGCACAACACTGGTGACTATATGTATAAACTATCAGATCCTACTCTAGATATCTGATACTTGCAGACTTTTACCTCTAAATAATCAAAACTGCAGTTATCATGCCTTCCAAGAGCCAAGTGGGCAAATGTGAACATAATGTTGTTGATAGGGCTCACTGCAACAATCCATACACAGTCCCTGTTTACTGGGTAATTGCCAGGGTATCCAGGAGAGCTGATAGTACCATGGTCAGAATCATTTAGGTATCCTCCACACACTGTGGAAAGTAAGATACAATTAGTATTCCTGTGATCAAGCATCAACAATTAGAAGAAGTACTGAATCTGATGGTGTATAACTGATTCCATCTATTTCTTTAGGTAAGGAAAGGAACCTTTTTTTCATATCTCAAGTTATATTGGTCAAAATAGTGTTAGGTCCATATACTTCATTGACCGTTGTCACATAATGAGTGATGTGGTGAACATCACACCGTCGGTTTTACTTGACCGTGATTTTCCTGATACCCAATCGAGGTCCGTTCGACAATAGAGCAATTACAGTTGGAAAAATATTCCACACTCACTGTGGAATTAAACCGGGTCACTCGACAAAGAAGCAAGTTACTAACAACTACACTACTGAGGCTCTCATCTGTTGAGTGGAACTTAAGAAATTTAAGATTAACAAACAGTTGACTAATAAAGTAATTACTATTTAAACTGTTTGAAGCAGTAGAAATATATCAATCAATCAATCAATCAAGTGCCGTGCCAGCTGGCGTAGGCGATCATATCTCTCCACAACTCTCTTTGTGTGGTGCATGTAATCAGTTCTGACGTCGATATTTTGTTGAACCATGATGTCAGGCCATCCAACATCTTCTCCCTCTGTCTTCCACGATCTCTCCTTCCCTGAATTTTATCTGTAGTCACCAAATTTTATAAACCTTCTCTTCGCATTATATGCCCGAAGAATCTTGATTGTCGGATTCTTATTCTTTTGATAATGTGTCTAATTCGTATTCTTTTGATAATAATTCTTATTCTTTGTGTGCAGGCCTGATTTAAAACCTCCACATTTGTTTTATTATAAGAACAAGAAATATATAAACAAGCAAATACAGTATAGCTTGGTGGAGAATTAAGAAACTTAAATAAGAGCCATGAAAGTAATTGGTTTCACTAGTAAGTGTCACTGCAGATGTGTTAGAGAAAGTTTGCTACTGTCTTACAAGATATATAAGGTCTCATATGAATATACAGTGTCTCATTTAGTGTTTAAGGACATAAAGAATAAGTGATCAGAAGAAACTAAAGATAATGACACTAAAATATAAGGATAGAAGAGAACTAAAGATAATGCCACTAAAATATAAGGATAGAAGAGAACTAAAGATAATGACACTAAAATATAAGGATAGAAGAGAACTAAAGATAATGACACTAAAATATAAGGATAGAAGAGAACTAAAGATAATGCCACTAAAATATAAGGATAGAAGAGAACTACAGATAATGACACTAAAATATAGGATAGAAGAGAACTAAAGATAATGACACTAAAATATAGGATAGAAGAGAACTAAAGATAATGCCACTAAAATATAAGGATAGAAGAGAACTAAAGATAATGCCACTAAAATATAAGGATAGAAGAGAACTAAAGATAATGCCACTAAAATATAAGGATAGAAGAGAACTAAAGATAATGCCACTAAAATATAAGGATAGAAGAGAACTAAAGATAATGACACTAAAATATAAGGATAGAAGAGAACTAAAGATAATGACACTAAATAAGTATGTATGTATGAAAACTAAAGATAATGACACTAACCAAAACACAATGGACAGATTGGAAATAAAATAACAACACTACAACATACATGGTAGATGAGATGTCCAGTGTACATGAAAGCCATCATTGGTTACAGATGCATCTGATCTGAACCAGAAATACAGCTGATTATGGGTACTGTTTATTGGTCCACTATTCTGTAGTTGTGTTCCACAGTACTTGCCAATGATGTGTGAGGATGGTGTTGAACCATCATGGATTTGTAGAAAATCATAGTTACACTCTTCATGATATTCCAGGGAGAAGTTAGAGAATGTAACTGATAGAATCTGAAAAAAAATAATAAAACTATATCAAAATACAGTTTTTAGTTTAGTTTAGTTGTTGGATCACTGCATGTCAAACCAATTAGTCCATAAGTGCTCCGATCTCCTCAGTATGTCTCTCAGTTTAGTTTAGTTGTTGGATCATCATCACTGCACATCGAACCAATTAGTCCATAAGTTTTCACGATCTCTTCTTCTTCTTTGCGTTCTTTCTTTACGAAGAAATTTTAATCACTCTTTGTGATATGTTTGATCTTTGCCAAGAACGTGTATATGTTGCACATTGGTTTGGTAGGCCCCTAAACGCATAGACTTGTACATGTTTAGGACACATACATCCGATTTCAGCCAAACCTCCTTAGACGCCTCTTATGACATGCGTGGCAGGTAACAATGGTTCTATTCTTTGCACCCCAAGTTTGTGCCCGGGTAACCACTCGGGTGATCCAATATCCTCCTCAGTATGACTCTCAGTTTAGTTTAGTCATTGAATCATCATCACTGCACATCAAACCAATTAGTTCATAACTGCTCCGCTCGCTTCCTCAGTATGTCTCTCAGCATGTGGCGACTAACAACACCGGTTCTTTGTTGGTTTAGTATTCTTCTGCGTCTACCAGCATAGTGTTCCTCTCTAGTTACACCACATTTGCCTTGGAATTCTTACAGTCTGGTTAGTGTTGTATATTTACTACTATTACTTGAATCATGTACACAACCTCTGTCCCTTAGGGAATTTATAATATCAGCCAGGTCCATTGTTTGCCCACTATTTACAACCGCCATACCTGCTAGCCTATTGTCACGCTAATTTCCCCTTAAACATGCATACCCTGGCACAAAAATAAAACTGATTTTGGTCAGCTTAGACCTCCCCAGCAACTCCATCCATTGTCTCCAAACCCAGCCTGTTTAAATCTTCCTGAGCATACTCATTGAGTCGCTGAGAAAACATGCATGAATAAAATACAGTAGTGACTGATAAATAGTGGCAAGAGAATTCTAAAACAAAAGCAACATACAGTTCTGACAGAAAAAAAAAACAGCAGCACATTCTACTGACAGAATTGATTGTTTCATAGGACCATCATCATTGCACTTTGGTGAGTAACCATGTGTTCTCTGATATCTTTCGTACACAGGAAGTTCTTAGTGGCAGTTTACAAACTCTGTAGCACCGTGAGTTTCCTTGATGTAATTTAGAAGATAGTGAAAATATTTTGTAGAAATTTTATTATAAAAAAAAAATCTTTTGAATGAATTTTGCCAGGGCTGTAGCTTTTTAATCTGCTATTTTCGATTCTGAACTGCCAAGGTTTATTTTAGATGCTCAGCTTGAACATGGGACCTACGTTTTATTGTACATCTCCGCGTAACTAGGAACTCGATCTCAGCTACACTGCGATCGGTGTTCACTGTAAAAATATCCCTGTGGCTCCACAAGGGAGTGAACTGAGTACCTTTGCAATGAGATGAGCACAGAAAATTAACAGCAACCTACACTACTGATGTAAAGAAAGTAGCAGCAACAATGGCAACAAACTGGTACAAGAACTTTTACTAAAAACTAACAATTATGGATTGAGTAAGGAAAAGTGTACTATGACATTACTAGTTTTTATATTGTGAAATTTGAGGGATTAAAGAAAATAGTTCTTCTTCACCTCTCAACTCTCAATGGAGCACAGGTCTTCAAGACACTTCTTCCAGCTCTTCCTTTTCATGCCATTCCTTCCAATTCTTTCAGGTTTACCTATCTTTTTAATATCAGTCTCCATGTATGTCTAGGCCTTCCCCTACTCCTCTTTCCTGCAGGTTCCAAAACCGATAATGTCTATCCAAAGTTTTTCATCTCTGTTGCAAGCTGGACTGTTTTGTTCTAATCTAGCAACATTCTAATGTTCCAGCAACCTATTCTGGCAGTTTTCCGACAGGAAAGAAGGTTAGTCGGCATCACCGGATCCTTTTGGCATTCCTGGCCATACATCATTTGCTCCCCTGTTGAGGGACCTTCCCCTGGTTTGGATGGTTGAGTTAGGTTATTTCTTATTGTTGTTCTTTTCATGTTAGTTGAAGATATGTTGGCTTATTTTTTCCTGCAGTTTGAGGTAGCAAGCCACATGCCAAAAGAAAAGACTACCTTACCTTATCTATGCTTGTAGTGATCACCCATACACAGCTAACTTCATTAGAGTATGTGGAACCATTAGTTCTGGGATAACGAAATGAGCCTGACTGTCCCTGCAGGAAGCCGCCACAACCTAGGAACAACAAAATTATATATATTTTCCACAGTGCTAGGACAGGATCAGAAATGATAAGAAGAAAATATCAAAAACAAATTTATCACCCTAACAAACTGTAATCAAATTTTGCAACCACCCCCACAATACCAGTTTAACTTGAGAGACTGTGTATGCTCATACAAACAGCATATGATAGGAATGTATGCATAATTTGCTTCTTCTACTTCTTCTTTGAATGCTCCATATCACCCACTTGTTAAATCATTATTTGGGACCTGTATGTGGTGATCTGAGCCTACGAACAACTGTACATTGTGCCAATTATGCACCAACAAGTAGGCCAGCACAACAGAGTTTGCTGCACTTGTTATTTAAGGGTAGCTTTCCTAGGTCCCTACCTCAGTCGCCTCTTAAGACATGCCTTGTAGTTTATAGTGTTACTATTCTTTGCTCCCGTAATGGGCTCCAGAAACAAACAGGCATGTATAATTCGCACAAAAATCATATGCAAGTAAAAGTTCAAGGATATGAAAATGTGCAATAATTTTTTAGACATAAATGGTTACTGTTTGTTATGCGATCAATGTCATGGTACAGGGGCATTCCCATTCGTGCTCTGTCCTCCACTGCACCAGCCATCCCAAAGTCCATATGCTCACCGTACCCATGAGAAGTTGATTACCATATCTTCTTGTTCTACCACGAAGACAACATTGTCTGGCATGTCCAAACTTAACTCCTTATTCTCGAACTCGTTCCAGTGTCTGAGACTTGCCCATGTCACATATTTGAGAGTGTACAGTATTGATGATATCGGCTCTGTCCATACTTCTGCCGCTTGAATCGGGCATTGTTTGCAAGAAAGCACACTTGTTACCCAGCACTCCAGCATGCTCAGGTGTGTACAGCCAAGTCATTTTCTTGAGATGTGATCTCCGAAGGATGTCCACCCATTCCACACGCAGACTTCCAGATTGAATCCTGTGAAGCATATTCATTGAGTCTGATATGATAATCGTATGGGTTACCTGTTGCTCAGCCACACATGACAGAGCCCTGGAGGCATCGATGATCTCTATAATGATGCTCGATGTCATTGTCTCGAAAGCGCTGTAGTCCTCATAAATGGCAGAACAATTTGTAAAAATAGAAGAAGATATAAACTAGACTGTTTTTTAAAAAGTTAATCCTATTATATGACTTTTCAAAGATACCTACAAAATTACCAACCGCTTAATTTTTCTCTTAAAATGCAATCTGTTTTTGTCTTGTGTTGCTCCAGTTAGTGGTTTGGTTGATAATTATATTTGCTTTTTGACAGAATTTACTCTACCATCTATCCACCTTTTTTGCGGACTTCCCCTCGCCTTCTTTCCTGATGTTCTGTTGTAGAAGACTGTATACAGTGGAGTTTAGTTGCATTCTTATTAAGTGGGTGAACCACTTCATTCTCTGTTTCTCAATGTAATTCAAGTAAGATTCTATCCCAACCTGCTCTCTTATGTTGATGTTGTGGACTCGATCTTTTCTAGTGTTGGTAACTTTTCGGAGGCATCGCATTTCACAAGTAGTTATTTTTTGTGACTGCGCTTTGTTCATTATCAATGTTTGATTCTGGTAACACAGAGTAGACATGAAAATGCTGTTGATCATCTTCTGTTTAGCTGTCAGTGAGATATTTGGGTGTCTTAACAGTGGGGCTAGCTGGTAGGTTACAGAATAGAAGAGATATTACACATAAATTAATTGTCTTATAAAATGTATAAGTGAAAAATTGCAAAGATTACAATTATATGAGTAAATACCTTGCTGTATGTGTTCACATATGTTTCCTGTAAAATCATCAGAACACTGACATGCAAAACCTGGAGCCTGTGTCTGTGATGTGCATGTACCATTATTCTGACAAGGATTGCTTGAGCATGCGTCGATAATATTGTTGCATGTGATCCCAGAGAAGCCGGGACGACATGAGCATACAAAACCAGCACTACCAAAAGGCTGAAAATAAAAATATCCATTATGTCACAGTCTGGAGTTCTAGTGTGATCGTTACTTGAGGATCTTCTTCTTGACGCTCCATATCGACCACTTGCTAACCACTCATTGTGATTGTGTATGTGATCTGAGCCTAAGAGTGATCGTATCTTGTGCCAGTTATGCACCTACAAGTAGACCAGCACATCTGATTTCTGCAACACTTTTTATTAGCTTAAGTATCTTCCATAGGCTCCTACATCACTCGCCTCTTCGACATGCCTTGTAGGTCGCAGTGTTACTATTCTTTGCTCGCCTTGCAAGTCTCTGCAACATATGGGCTACTTGAGGATCTAAACTACAAGAATCTCTGAATTTAGAGAAGGCATGCCCGTATTGTGTGGGGCACTGATAATAAGAAAAGCAGGCCTTCATATAAAAATCAGTCAGAATCGCCATATCAGGTGCCTTGACTTTGCCTGAATTCATAGCAGAGAAACGCAAGAAGAAGATGAAAGAGTTCTAGTTTTTAAATAATACTGTATTATATTCACTATTATTTGGATATAGGCGTCTGTGGCTTAGTGAGGATGTGGGTCAGTAGTGAGCTCAATCATAACCCTGACTCACTCCATGAAGAGCAGTTTGGAAACAAATTTGTTCCAGTTGATTTTTACAATGGTTAATAATAGAACTCACTGTTCATAAAACAATGGCAAACTACTGAACCTATAATGGTGCCTAACATATCGACAGCATGTTTACTGTGGTTGATGGTGGCGCCCTGTAAAGGATATGCCATGATTTTCATTCATTCATTATTTGGATGCAGTATTATATCTATTACTATTTATGGGAATATATGTTGAGGTTCCAATATCTTTGATGGTGAGTAAGCTATAACCTTCTCTATATCTCCCACATATGTCTTGTATGTGCCACACACTTTACTTACTGCTTCCATTCTTGAGCTATTGATCTTACCAGACACTTCTTCATGTACTGTCCCTGTTGATGTTGAACTAGCAATGAATATTCATATAAATAATATAGATTACACATATTTTGTTTGTTACGCAATTGCACGCCAACTGCCGAGAGTATTGCACAAAGCACAAACTCTGCAGCTCCGGCAATAATCCTAGGGGTCTTTGGAAAAAATCCACTGGCAAACAGAATAACGCGGTTCAGATTCAAACTCGCTGCCTTCAGAATGCAAGGCATAAGCTTAACCACTTAGCCACAGAGACCGCAGGAAGTGTCTTTCTTTTTTTTTCTCCAATCCTGGCTTGCCTCACAGTGTCAGGATAAGTAGAGATTTCTAGAACGAGCCCTTATGTGCGCTTCATAAATAGTATCTTTCTCTGTTAACTCTGAGGTTCACCTTTGAGAAGTGTGTTCTGTTTTAACCATCACATATACAATGTCATCTGTCATTCATAACCATGAATCTCTACAAGCATTTGTCCTGACTACTGAGAATCAGTATGAAAGTTGACATTTTTTCTTGCCATGAAGTTAGAGTTCCTGAATTTTCTGTCTGAGATCCTCTATCTCAGTTACCAGTTATATGAAGAGTATCAACATCACATTCCAGACATACCCATAGGTGCTCTGAACCCAGTCCCAACAAGTCCAACGGTCTAACACGCCAGTTAAATGTTGATTATCCTCTTTCTTGTCAGTCTATAACACTCTGTGCTTATGTAATTATTAATAAATATTCACAGGTTATGGTAACAAATAGTGAGCAGCGCCATCTTTGTCTCTTATACCAGGGTCTGGTCCTTTCTGTGATTGAGTGTACTATGGCGATCCGGACTGTCAGCCATATGTAGATAGAAAGACTGGAAAGAATACAGAATGAGGCTATGTGCAGAAAGAGGATGTGCAAATTCAAGTAATAGTGGTGAATCTACAATACTAACTAGATTGCACAAATTTCAAGTCAAATGTGGTGTATCTAGACAAGATCATTTGCTGGTAACCAAAGAAGAATAGTAAACCAACAAAGAACCGGTGTCGTTAGTCGGTACATGCTGATAGACATACTGAAAAGGAGATCGGAGCACTTATGGACTAAATGATTCCATGTGCAGTGATGATGATCTGATGACTAAACTAAATAAAAAGGTAACAAATTGTCAAAGAAATATGGAACTCACTGCGCACACAGCTCCATTTTGGCATGGGTTCGAAGCACAAGCACTTGCTTGTGTCTGTTGTTGACATCCATAGGGTCCTAACCCTGAGCCAACATATCCATTAGGGCATGCACAGATAGAATTATAACCACCTGCACATATATAAATTATGTTGTTTCACAAATAAGTTATGATAACGTGAACACAGAATATAAGTGTTACAGAAGAGTTCTACGTAAATCTTGGACAGAGAAGAGAACAAATAGATCAATATAGAAAGAATTCAAAATAAAAGAAAACTGGCTAATTTAACAAATAAGAAAGAGAAAATTGAGATGTTTTGGACATATAAACAGGATGTAACCGATGGTTTGAACATGACGGTTGCAGAGGCAGGACATCTGGCGTATTACAGAGAAATTCTGGAGGACTGTTGGGGTGGCAAAGTTATGCTCAGAACAAGCTATTTGATGATGATAAAAAGACATGAAGGGCTGGAGAAGACCATCAAGGGAGGAGGCATACCAGCAAAAAGAAGAAGAGGAAGACCATGGAGAAGATGGATTCAGGATGTAACCGATGGTTTGAACATGACGGCTGCAGAGGCAGGACATCTGGCGTATGAGAGAAGGAAATTCTGGAGGACTGTTGGGGTGGCAAAGTTCTGCTCTGGACAATCTATTTAATGAAATGAATGAACAGTTTCAGGTAACAATCTTATTTAAACAATCAAGATTTCTCTATTTTCCATTACAGTGAATGTTGTGTTTATTACAAATGGGAATTACTTACATAAGTTCTCTAAGCCTGCAACACAATAGAATTACATAAGTTCTCCAAGCATGTATCACAATATAATTACTTACATGAGTTCTTCAAGCATGTAGCACAATAGAATTACTTGAGTTCTTCAAGCATGTAGCACAATAGAATTACTTACATGAGTTCTCCAAGCATGTATCACAATATAATTACTTACATGAGTTCTTCAATCATGTAGCACAATAGAATTACTTACATGAGTTCTTCAAGCATGTAGCACAATAGAATTACTTACATGAGTTCTTCAAGCATGTAGCACAATAGAATTACTTACCTAAGTTCACCAAGCATGTAGCACAATAGAATTACTTACATGAGTTCTTCAAGCATGTAGCACAATAGAATTACTTACATGAGTTCTTCAAGCATGTAGCACAATAGAATTATTTACCTAAGTTCACCAAGCAAGTACACAATAGAACTACTTACCTAAGTTCACAAGCAGTAACAATAGAATTATTACCTAAGTTCACCAAGCATGTAGCACAATAGAATTACTTACCTAAGTTCCCAAGCTAAGTACACAATAGAATTACTTACCTAAGTTCACTAAGCAAGTACACAATAGAATTACTTACTAAGTTCATCAAGAAGTACACAATAGAATTACTTACCTAAGTTCACCAAGCAAGTACACAATAGAATTACTTACCTAAGTTCTTCAAGCAAGTACACAATAGAATTACATAAGTTCTCCAAGCATGTATCACAATATAATTACTTACATGAGTTCTTCAAGCATGTAGCACAATAGAATTACTTGAGTTCTTCAAGCATGTAGCACAATAGAATTACTTACATGAGTTCTCCAAGCATGTATCACAATATAATTACTTACATGAGTTCTTCAATCATGTAGCACAATAGAATTACTTACATGAGTTCTTCAAGCATGTAGCACAATAGAATTACTTACATGAGTTCTTCAAGCATGTAGCACAATAGAATTACTTACCTAAGTTCACCAAGCATGTAGCACAATATAATTACTTACATGAGTTCTTCAAGCATGTAGCACAATAGAATTACTTACATGAGTTCTTCAAGCATGTAGCACAATAGAATTATTTACCTAAGTTCACCAAGCATGTAGCACAATAGAATTACTTACCTAAGTTCACCAAGCAAGTACACAATAGAATTACTTACCTAAGTTCACCAAGCAAGTACACAATAGAATTACTTACCTAAGTTCACTAAGCAAGTACACAATAGAATTACTCACCTAAGTTCACCAAGCAAGTACACAATAGAATTACTTACCTAAGTTCACCAAGCAAGTACACAATAGAATTACTTACCTAAGTTCTCAAGCAAGTACACAATAGAATTACTTACCTAAGTTCACTAAGCAAGTACACAATAAATTACTCACCTAAGTTACTAAGCAGTACACAATAGAATTACTTACCTAAGTTCACAAGAAGTACACAATAGAATTACTTACCTAAGTTCACCAAGCAAGTACACAATAGAATTACTTACCTAAGTTCACTAAGCATGTACACAATAGAATTACTTACCTATGTTCTCCGAGCAAGTAGCTAAAGGATGGCATCCGCCATTATTGATAGTGCATATCCCAACAAAGGAGCATATTACTCCATTTCCTTGGTAACCTGAAATGCAAAAAAGGAACTTTAATTATCCAAACTTAGTAAATTGATAGGATCTTCATGGGCGCCCTAGGTTGAATAAATTGTATGCCAATGTTCTTTTTTTCTACACAGGAAGATATCAATGACAATTCACAGATTTCGTAGCTGGAGTAGTTGTTCATCTCAATTAACAGTAATCAGACTGGTTTATTAGTTTTATCCCATCAATTAACAGTCATTCAGCTAGGTCTGTTTTCTCCCCAATAACACTCTCTGGACTGTTTGTTTCTCCAAATTAACACTCATTCAGCTAGGTTTGTTTTTTCCCCGAATTACGACAGTAATCAGACTGGAGTAGTTTTCTCACTGGAACAACTATCATGCTATAGCGAGAGTCAAAGCGAACAACAATAATTCTATACCTCATATGTGGCAAAATAAAAATAATGCATTGATATGGAGGCAACTTTATCATTGCTATAGCAGATCAAAGCGAAACACAAAATCTATATCTCAATGTGGCAAAAACAAAAATAATGCATTGATATGGAAGCAACTTTATCATTGCTATAGCAGATAAAGCGAACAACAAAATCTATATCTCAATGTGGAAACAAAAATAATGCATTGATATGAGCACTTTATCTTGCTATAGCAGATCAAAGCGAAATACAAATCTATATCTCAATGTGGCAAAACAAAAATAATGCATTGATATGGAGCAACTTTATCATTGCTATAGCAGAATCAAAGGAAAACAAATCTATATCTCAATGTGGCAAAACAAAAATAATGACAACAGATAAAACGAACATGACAAATGATATTTATCAATGGAGAAAATGAAAATGTGAACAGTTTGAATAACGGTTCTGCTAACAACAGATGGAAATGGGATGAAATTAAAGATGAACAAACATGGCTTTACAACAAAATAAACAACTCAAAACAGTATGGAACGGAACTGATAAGAAACAAGATTAAAATACTAAGCATGCATATTCCCAGTGGCAACGTATGAAGATGGACATTTAATAAAGCAGTGGAAAAACATATAAGTGCTTTTGAATACAAGTGTTACAGAATAGTCCTTCGTATATCTTGGACAGAGAAGAGAACAAATAGATCTATCTAGAAAGAACTCAAAATCAAAGAAAACTGGCTGATGCTACAATAAGAAAGAGAAAATTGAGATATTTTGGACATATAAAAAGACATGAAGGGCTGGAGAAGACCATCATGGAAGGAGGCATACCGGCAAAGAGAAGAAGAGGAAGACCACAGAGAAGATGGATTCAGGATGTAACTGATGGTTTGAACATGACGGCTGCAGAGGCAGGACATCTGACCTATGAGAGAAATTCCGGAGGACTGTTGGGGTGGCAAAGTTCTGCTCATGACAAGCTATTTGATGATGACGATGATATCAGATAACTGGAAAATTATGTGTGCTGGTTCTCTGTTGTACTTTAGTGAACAATCCGTCTTGTTTCTCTGTATTTCGGATAATTGTATTCTTTATGTGTGAATATATATATATTTGTGTTTTTTCTTTATTATTTCTGCTGCAGATTTTAAGTCATGTGACTTTTTAATAAAAGTTGCTTGCGAATTTCAATGTTGCCTCTGTTAATCATTTCTCTGCCGACTGTATGAAACTCAAAATGAATTTTACTTCTTTACTTAATATGTATCTATTGCATTAGTTGTTTATTCCCTGATGCTACATTTTATTGTCCTTCTCCGATAAGAGTAGGAACTCGATCTCACCTACACTAAGATCACGGATCTCTGAAAAAATATAAAGATGGCTCCACGAGGGAGCAAACCTGATACCTTTGGCACAAGAGACGAACACCTAACCTCTTCGCCATAGAGACTCCGGAATCAATCAATCAATCAATCAATCACTGATGCTAAAAATGTGAAGAAAGTCGGTCTGAAACATCCTAGAAGAAATAATATTCCCCATGTAGTAAGTGTGTTAAAGATGGAGATAAAATACCCAGAATGTTAAAAATACATTGTTATCCAATAATACCAAAGTGTTATAAGAAAGGTCCTTTCCTGGAACTCACAGGAACAGCGAAAGAAGGGGAGGCCGAGAAATATGTGGAAACGAGATTTGGAGGCAGAGATCAACAATATAAAGAAGAGCTGGACGGATTTGCAGGAGATAGCTAGAGATATAAAGACGGAATGAGTTGGTTGTGGGGCTAATGCCCAATCGGGATTAAAAAAGCAGAGAGAGAGAGTTATAATAAAGAGAAGATTAGGGTATGTTGAGAATACTCTTATAAGAAGTGATCTAAAAGCTGGCATTGAGTGGGAGGCAACAGGTTCAAAAAGAAAGGACATCCTAGGGAAGCAAATGTTTTATTTTTGTTTAAATTGCGTCCTTCCAAGAAGAGCCACAATGAGTGGACCCAGAATTGTTGAACGTGTAAACTCCTAGCGTTGTCATTCTTTCGAAGGAGAGCTGCTGGGAATTTGTTCAAGTGTATTACGGTATTGCCTACTGGCTCTATGAAGGCTGCCACTATATGGCCGCGATCAAGTTGACATTACACTTTTGATCTCTAGTCAAAATACCAAGAGAGTCAGGAAATATCGAACTCAATTTCATATATAAAATTTAAAGAGTTTCCCAGGAAAGAGATGTATGGAGACATTTCTTGAGCCCGTCTGCCCAACATGTTCGTAGCGCGTTGGACTACGGGTGACTATCCCTCTGTGTGTGCGGGTTCAATTCCGCGGGATGGCAGAAAAGCCACAGATTCCCCAGATTTAGGTGTTCGTGGCACCGAACTGAAGGGTTACGATATCCATGGCACCGAGCCGAAGAGCTGAAAAGTGCAAGTGCTTCTGGATCGAAAAAAAAAAAAAGAAATTTCTTGCAAGCGTAAAGTATAACCGTTATGTAAAGTATAACCATTATG
Organism: Arion vulgaris; assembly: GCA_020796225.1. Classification (NCBI taxonomy): domain Eukaryota; kingdom Metazoa; phylum Mollusca; class Gastropoda; order Stylommatophora; family Arionidae; genus Arion; species Arion vulgaris. Next base: position 3,200,916 of record CM036772.1, on the reverse strand, counting down.
TAAAGTACAGGGTGTTCAAGATAAAAGCGGCCAGAGTGACAAATCAAAAGTTGCCAGTTACTTATTGCGTTGTGTAAATTTACTATTTAAACCGGTTCTGACTAGCTCATCCTACGTTACATTTGTTTATCGCCCCGTTCCCGCACTACAATTACACACCATCACACAACCTTGACCTATTCTACGTAATAACTGAACCTTCTCATAAACATATTCCAGATTAGCTCCCTTGACGACGATGCTTTCTTAACGACGAGGCTGCTTTTATCTTGAACACCCTGTATAACCGTATCCGTATAACGGTCCGAGATGAATATAACAATGTTAAAACTGGGAAGAAAGTACCCAGTGTTTTAAAGATATAACGAAAATGCAGTGTGTTAAAACAGAGTGATGTGTATTGAAGATAGAAAGAAGAAACTCCTTACCTGGCGGGCAGGGCCCACACGACCTTGACCCACGGGTGTTGATACAATCTGTACGAGGAGACGTCGAACACCCACCATTATTCTCTGCGCATTCGTTAATGTCAGAGCAGGTATAACCGTTTCCGATGTAACCTAGGATGGAATTCAATTTCAAACAATAACAACTGACACATATAGATATAGTGTTGAAGTTGAGACGTTAACCTCCTTTTCGCAAAGTATAGATTAATTTTACTTTCATTTCGCAGACATTTAGCGCATTTAGTAAACATATTCTGTTTATTAGTAAGCCTATCCTACCATCACACCAAATTGGTCCTATGCAAAGTCAGTTCATCTTGTACTGCCCACAGATACAAATTTGTATCTTTGTAACCATTTGGTTAAATAACTTGAAAACTTGCATGTGAACTACACATATTCCCGACGCTACAAAATATTGTTTGCCATTCAAACAATCATATCTAGAAGTTGTCTTCTTTGTGTTATATATTTAACGCTTCCGTTGGCATGGTTGAAGAAAACTATTGTTTACAGACATTTGATACATTGATGACAAAACTAGCAACATTCAGAACGAAATCCATGGTTTTAAAAAAAATAATTCTTGCATTTCGTATGGACCAAATGAACTCGGGATTGACCGTGTTAAACAAATTATGTCATAAGTGTCACACGGACTTCTAGTTAAAGGCGTATATCGAAATTAGTATGAGGCTATTGGGTCATATTGTTGACTTCTCAACAGACATTGATATAACATTTCTAATGAGTTTGAAGTTGCAATGCAAAAAGTATCATTAATGCTATACGCGCATTTCCGCAAAGAGGCACATATGGGTCATCTGTACCACAGCATTCAAGAACCAGAGAAAAGAGCTATTTTATTGTAGTGATACCTCCCTACCACATATGTTAACACACGCACACTGTACCGAATAAGTAGCGATTTGAAAAGAACGTCTCCAAGTAGCTCTGCCATTGCTAGTCCCAAGCCTGTACGTGAAAGGGAGGTGGCGTTGTGACATGGCAGCTAACTTTACCTGTAATGTAAGTTATTTAAAAACAATAAGACAACTTAGTTTATTTCATGACTTTATTGCAAGTATCACCATTAACCCCCATGTATAAACGAATACTTGGTTCAAACACCGCTGCGGGCAGTTTTGACGCAAATGTTTTCCCATGGATTTTTACAAACGGTTAAAAATAGATTTCACCGTTCACAAAGCAATGGCAAACTACGGAACTTAAAAGTGATGCCTAGAAAATCAACAACTCTATTATTGTGATTGATGGCGACATTATATAAAGAATGATGCCATGATTGATGATATAAGGAGTTCATTCGAATATAACCACACACCAACAATATTTCCGCATGGTACCCATTGTATTTGAAAGGAACTGTAACAACAGTACAGGGATGGCCAAATGTGAAGTTGTGCTAGTTTAGTAGTAGCTTAGTCGACTGTAGTGTAGTAGGTAAGTAGATTAGTGGACGGTAGTAGTGATAAAACTCATAAACTGATTATGGAGTTCTAATAATAGAACAAACACTATTAACTTTCTCCTGTTAGTATTCTGTATTCCATATGGTATTTATATAATGGGAACAGTTGAGGGTGGAAGAAAGAAAGGAGGGCAGAGAAAATCCTGGTTTAATATCATCAAGAGCTGGTCGGGCAGAGTTTCTCCACACTCGCCGGAGGAGTTGAAGAAATAGATTCATGGTGTGCTAACTTGTAAGTTTTTGTACTGATGTCTCTACTACAGTGAGTGACACCCTACGACCCTAACGGGTTATGGGCTTTATTATTATTATATTATATAATGGCATATTGATTATTACAGGTATTATACATAGTACATTATTCTTCCTATATGGTCTAGTCTTCCTCTATATTTTCTTAGGCCCATCTCTCTTGGTCAGTAATCTTGATTCTTCTCACCATTTTCCGTGACCATTTTTAGTCGCCTGCATCCTACATCATATCCATGCTCGCTGCTTTTACGTGCACGCCTTCTAAGCGTTGCACATCAACGCGTGCGGTCCTCTACTATATTATATCACCAATCAAATAGTTTGACTGCAGTCTCATCTATACTACATTATATCATTTCGCGGTATTGTCATCGCCTGTTCTTCTGTCATTGTCCTATCTTATCAGATATATATATGATATATATATATATATATATATATATATATATATATATATATATATATATATATATATATATATATATATAAGACTGGCCTATGAGAGAGAGAAGTTCCGGAGGACTGTTGGGGTGGCAAAGTTCTGCTCAGAACAATCTATTTGATGATGATATATAAGACAAAGATCAATGAAATTGTATGTCTGTCCCCAATTGTTTGGAAATATCTGGACATCCTACGGACTTGAAATTTGACACGAAGGTGGCTTTTATGGATACGAAGAGGGAAAATTATCAAACTATACATTTTTACCTTTCTATAACCATATTCCCAACTTAACGCACATGGTCTTTCTGCATAGAAATAACTGAAAGCATGTATCCATGATTTCACGACGTAGCCGGTCACGTGATCATGTTGTTACTTTCGGCGAAGCCCCCTAATCACAAAGTATGATAGTTTCACAAAGTACAAAAACAATGACAATACACAGCAACGTTTTGACCAACAAGGCTTTTATCAAGCAAACAATACAACAAAGTGACGAATGTCACAGCCCACTACATACGGACTTTGACAAAGATTATTACTTTCCGCTAAAATCCTGTGGTCATATGCTATGATAACGGAATTATTATTATAACAACGTATTTTAAACACATTTATTTATAGCTTTCTGTAAGGTAGCTTTCTCATGCGCTCGATTCACGTTTGGGCCAATTTGTTTTGTTTTTTAAACATTTCTATAAGTTAATAATCTGAATAAATTTAATTTGCCAATTGTTATTTTTCAACTTTCACGGGAATTCAATTGTATCAGGTTTTACTGGCAATCGAAATGATGGACACTTTAAATTGTTATTTGTCAACTTTCACGGAACGGGAATTCTGTTGTATCAGGTATTTACTGGCCGATGCATGGAGAGAAAACGTATTGTTTTTAATGGAAAAGAATCGATTTTGAAGCAACGTGGCATGTTTCTTTATGGGACTGTACAAATAGATTTAAACTAAATTCCCGTTCGAAGAAGGGTCAACTGCTAATTTTATATATATATATATATATATATATATATATATATATAATGTATGAGAGAGAGAGAGAGATCTGCATTTAATAAAAAGACTCGTAAATGATTGGTTACATGTCTCTAAGAATTATGGAAAAGAGAATTGTGTAAGAATATTTTGGTCAAATAGTTTGATGAAGTTTTTTTCAGAATTAATTTTGGTAAAGAAATTCTAAGAATTAGTTTGGTGCAGGTTATTGTTTTGTTGGAATCAGTTTTGGATATTTTGAAAGTATAAAACATAAAAACATACGAAAAGAAGCATGTAGAACAAACACAAGATGCGAGAGGTTAGGCGGTCAGAAATAACAATTAACTGTTTAAACATTGATTAGAATTATGTGAAAATGTGCACTAGAAGAAAAAAAGAGAGAAAATGAATTTTGATATGGATGAAGAACAATATTGTGAACTGAAGTCAAAAACACTATATTTACCTGTTGGACAGGAACCGCAAACAAAGGAACCAGGTATGTTGATGCAAAGAACAGGTGGGTCCGCAGAGCAGTGTGTACCTGTAGCACATTCATCAACATCTACATTACAGGCTGGACCACTTGCTGAGGTGGTCCATCCATTCTGACAGATGCATCTATACCTGGGCTGCAGGATGGAAAGATGCAGTGAGAAATATGGTAATAACTTGATTCGATTTGTGGCTTTTATATTCTTGCTCTACACTAAACATTTCTTCTCCATTTGTAAAACATTTTCTTTTATATTCTTGCTCTCCACTAAACATTTCTTCTCCACTTGTAAAACATTTCCTTTTATATTCTTGCTCTCCACTAAACATTTCTTCTCTACTTGCTGTAAAACATTTTCTTTTATATTCTTGCTCTCCACTAAACATTTCTTCTCTACTTGCTGTAAAACATTTCCTTTTATATTCTTGCTCTCCACTAAACATTTCTTCTCCACTTGTAAAACATTTCCTTTTATATTCTTGCTCTCCACTAAACATTTCTTCTCCACTTGTAAAATATTTCCTTTTATATTCTTGCTCTCCACTAAACATTTCTTCTCCACTTGTAAAACATTTTCTTTTATATTCTTGCTCTCCACTAAACATTTCTTCTCCACTTGTTGTAAAACATTTTCTGTTAGAATAGTTCTCAATCAATGCGTTGCCATTTCTTCTTCATGTGTCAAAAATACTTCTTTTGTTTATTGTTATCACTTTAAATTATTTTCTTCTCATATCTAATTTTCCATGACTTCAAATAATTTTTTTATTGCCTCTATTTAAAAAAAAAAATTCTTTTGTAAACTTTTATAACATCAGCGCCAATGATGTTTTGAAACTATTTATTCGATAATTGTAAAACAATAACCCGTTTTGACAAATCACGGGAAAACAACCGACTCTTACCAATAGCTGTAGCAATAGTTTATAGTTCATATGTACGGTTCCAACTTCACTGCAACGGGTCACCCCATAATTGCTCCGTTCCTGTGCCAACGAAAATCACACAAAATGCTAACAACTGTCTCCTGTGTTGTGAACTAATGCCAGAATGAAACAGCCGTACCGCCACAAAAAGCAACCAGCGCCGCATAAATGCATATGACCATCGCTAAAGTGTCAATACAAAACTGTTTATCACTTGAATTGCAATTCATGTCGAAGGAACATCAATCACGACAAAATCCAGCTTTCTGCACACGCAAAACACTGCATACGGCAGATTGAGTTGGTTCGTTATAACCGCTGTCCGCTATTTTCTGAATACCCACAATCACAACAAACGCACGGTTGACACAGCAAAAGCATTCCATGTAACATTCATAGCTCACAGCGTTGCTCAAGCACTAACTCAGTAGCTCGGCAAACGAAGCCGGAAAATACCCGACCAAACATGGTGGAAATGCGATAGCAAAGTCGTGTCCAGAACCAAACAGTTCCGATTCTGAATGGCCCTCATGATTGCTTGCAGTAGCAATGATTCTGCAATGTACATGAGATTGCACATATTCAGTTGTATAAGGTTGTATTCAGATTGTATTTGACTGTACACTTTCGACTTAATTATGTGTTCACAGTAAATAATCATACACACGGCGCCAATTTTGAAATGCAAACATGTTACAATGAACAATAAAATAGGACTGTACAACACAATATTTTACCCATCATTATGCTATCATTGCTAAACATAGACGCTGAATTGAAACGATAGAAGAAAATTAGTCACGACAGAGAGGAAGTGTCTACGCAGAAAGCTGGGAATTTAAAAAAGAGACCAGTTTAGTAATGAAGACATCAGGGGAAAAAAAGTGGGCACAGCATCAGTGCCGAACTTCATCAGGAAACAACAAATTAAATGGCTTGGCCACATAAGCAGATTACCAACAGACGGTTCGCCTCAAAGAACAATGCTACTCCGATACAGTGGATACAACGCAAAGGGTGGACTTCGTAAATAACGGTGGCGGTGAAAAACATTATTTATGAAGCCCACACAAAAGCCCGATATAGAAATCTCTTCTGATCCTCACGGCGGGAGGCAAAACAGAATTAGAAGAAAGAAAAAGAAATAAGACTAAAACAAATGTTGAAATTGTATAATAGTGTTATATTTCTAGACTGCTAGCTATATTGAAATTGTGTTACTATTACAACTGTCTATTAGTATCGTTCCCTTAAGCTATTCATGTCCCAAAATATACTGAAAGCACAGACGATCCTGAATAATCAGAATAAACACAAATACAGACTGAATCTTCTGCTGATGAAGATATTCTACATTTTGAAGTCTAACGGCCACAGATTGACTTCAGTGTATCAGGTTTTTATCCCATATGACTCCGTCCCTATTGGCAGAAATGTCACGCCATGAAAAACTTTCACACATGACTCAGTCCGGACTCGAACCTCAAACCGCCAGCCACTTAACCAATCACTTCACCATAGAGTTCCCCAACATTTTTTAAATATATGAACCTAAATATTGAAAAATGTGGCAGGCGTGATGTTGATTATATAAGTTATAGTGATCCGATTGTCAATGAAAAATACGGAGCTTACACTTCTATATTCTCTCTATATGATCTCTATATTGTGATTATGGAGCTTACACTGCATTTCACAATATATCTTATGGTATCAAAAAGAGTTTATATCTTTATTTTTACTCAGCTTTCTTCTTTTTTTTTTTCATGTTGTGCCTTTCATCACCCAGTGTATGTGATGTTTCATTCTGTGCCTTTCATCACCCAGTGTATGTGATGTTTCATTCTGTGCCTTTCAGCACCTAGTGTATGTGATGTTTCATGTTGTGCCTTTCATCACCCAGTGTATGTGATGTTTCATTCTGTGCCTTTCAGCACCTAGTGTATGTGATGTTTCATGTTGTGCCTTTCAGCACTCAGTGTATGTGATGTTTCATGTTGTGCCTTTCATCACCCAGTGTATGTGATGTTTCATGTTGTGCCTTTCAACACCCAGTGTATGTGATGTTTCATGTTGTGCCTTTCAGCACCCAGTGTATGTGATGTTTCATTCTGTGCCTTTCAGCTCCCAGTGTATGTGATGTTTCATTCTGTGCCTTTCAGCACCCAGTGTATGTAATGTTTCATGTTGTGCCTTTCATCACCCAGTGTATGTGATGTTTCATTCTGTGCCTTTCAGCTCCCAGTGTATGTGATGTTTCATGTTGTGCCTTTCAGCACCTAGTGTATGTAATGTTTCATGTTGTGCCTTTCATCACCCAGTGTATGTGATGTTTCATTCTGTGCCTTTCAGCTCCCAGTGTATGTGATGTTTCATGTTGTGCCTTTCAGCACCTAGTGTATGTGATGTTTCATGTTGTGTCTTTCAGCACCCAGTGTATGTGATGTTTCATTCTGTGCCTTTCAGCTCCCAGTGTATGTGATGTTTCATGTTGTGCCTTTCAGCACCTAGTGTATGTGGTGTTTCATGTTGTGTCTTTCAGCTCCCAGTGTATGTGATGTTTCATGTTGTGCCTTTCAGCACCTAGTGTATGTGATGTTTCATGTTGTGCCTTTCAGCACCTAGTGTATGTAATGTTTCATGTTGTGCCTTTCATCACCCAGTGTATGTAATGTTTCATGCTGTGCCTTTCAGCACCTAGTGTATGTGATGTTTCATGTTGTGCCTTTCAGCACCCAGTGTATGTGATGTTTCATGTTGTGCCTTTCATCACCCAGTGTATGTGATGTTTCATGTTGTGCCTTTCATCACCCAGTGTATGTGATGTTTCATGTTGTGCCTTTCATCACCCAGTGTATGTGATGTTTCATGTTGTGCCTTTCATCACCCAGTGTATGTGATGTTTCATGTTGTGCCTTTCATCACCCAGTGTATGTAATGTTTCATGCTGTGCCTTTCAGCACTCAGTGTATGCAAAGAGTTCTGGCAAGTGTCCTCTAGTGAATCTCGTATGTAATGTTTCATGCTGTGCCTTTCAGCACTCAGTGTATGCGAAGAGTTCTAGTGAACCTCGTATGTGATGTATCATGTTGTGCCTTTCAGCACCCAGTGTATACGAAGAGTTCTGGCAAGTGCCCTCGAGTGAACCTCGTATGTAATGTTTCCTAACACCTCTGATATTTCTGTACACCATCGTATGTGGTGGCGGCCTATGATATTGAAACCATTGTATGTGAATAGCAGTGTTCGTTGTTGTGTACTGTTCAGTATTAATTGTAATATATATAGCTGAACGGTTTGGTTTGTTGTTTTTTAATATTCTCTAGCACCTGTGTTATTTCTACGAAATCTCTAGTACTCTTGTTTTAGATGATATACTCCCACTATTTTCATTTCTTCAACAAACAGCACATAATCTCTTTTGGTAGGTGTGTGGCTGACTGTACTTAGACAATTTTGTAAAGAAAGATGTTGCAAGTATGGAAACATGCAAAACAGATACAGCTATCAACGGAAACTTTGCAGTCCATACTTAAGGATTACGAAATAATGACGTTGACATTGCTTTGTTAGAACATATTGAAAATGAAGACTGATCATCGCCAGAGTGGTTACCGGGTCCCAAATTTGGGGTGTAAAGAATATAACCACTGTTACCTGCCATGCATGTCGTAGGAGACCACTAAGGAGGTTTGGCTGAAATCGGATGCACATGTCCTAAACTTGTAGAAATCTATGCGTTTAGGGGCCTACCAAACCAATGTGCAACGTATACACGTTCTTGGCAAAGATCAAACATATCACAAATAGTGATTAAAATTGGTCGTAAAGAACGAACGCAAAGAAGAAGAAAAAAGAAGACTGAGCATGAATAATCAAGACATTAAGACACGTACCTGTCCTGGCACTACTCTGTCCTCGTTGATGCATGTTCCATGGCCACAAAGTTCAGCATGCGAGGCCCCGGTACAATCATTATGAGGCTCGCTGCAGTGAATGCCGTACCAGTTGGTGGCACAGATACAACTGGCAAGGACATGCAGACGTTATAAGTGAGAACTAACATTTAGACTATAAGAAAGTTGAAACTAAGAAAGGCATGCAAACTATAGAACACTTAGAACTAGCACAGACAACAAACGATGATGCAATTACAGCTAACAAAGACAGGTAACCTACAAGACAGTTACAGCTAACAAAGACAGGTAATCTACAAGACAGTTACAGCTAACTAAGACAGGTAATCTACAAGACAGTTACAGCTAACAAAGACAGGTAATCTACAAGACAGTTACAGCTAACAAAGACAGGTAATCTACAAGACAGTTACAGCTAACAAAGACAGGTAATCTACAAGACAGTTACAGCTAACAATGACAGGTAATCTACAAGACAGTTACAGCTAACAAAGACAGGTAATCTACAAGACAGTTACAGCTAACAAAGACAGGTAATCTACAAGACAGTTACAACTAACAAAGACAAGTAATCTACACGACAGTTGCAGCTAACAAAAACAAGTAATCTACAAGACAGTTGCAGCTAACAAAGACAGGTAATCTACAAGACAGTTGCAGCTAACAAAGACAGGTAATCTACAAGACAGTTGCAGCTAACAAAGACAGGTAATCTACAAGACAGTTGCAGCTAACAAAGACAGGTAATCTACAAGACAGTTGCAGCTAACAAAGACAGGTAATCTACAAGACAGTTGCAACTAACAAAGACAAGTAATCTACACGACAGTTGCAGCTATCAAAAACAAGTAATCTACAAGACAGTTGCAGCTAACAAAGACAGGTAATCTACAAGACAGTTATAGCTAACAAAGACAGGTAATCTACAAGACAGTTGCAGCTAACAAAAACAAGTAATCTACAAGACAGTTGCAGCTAACAAAGACAGGTAATCTACAAGACAGTTGCAGCTAACAAAGACAGGTAATCTACAAGACAGTTGCAGCTAACAAAGACAGGTAATCTACAAGACAGTTGCAGCTAACAAAGACAGGTAATCTACAAGACAGTTACAGCTAACAAAGACAGGTAATCTACAAGACAGTTACAGCTAACTAAGACAGGTAATCTACAAGACAGTTACAGCTAACAAAGACAGGTAATCTACAAGACAGTTACAGCTAACAAAGACAGGTAATCTACAAGACAGTTACAGCTAACAAAGACAGGTAATCTACAAGACAGTTACATCTAACAATGACAGGTAATCTACAAGACAGTTACAGCTAACAAAGACAGGTAATCTACAAGACAGTTACAGCTAACAAAGACAGGTAATCTACAAGACAGTTACAACTAACAAAGACAAGTAATCTACACGACAGTTGCAGCTAACAAAAACAAGTAATCTACAAGACAGTTGCAGCTAACAAAGACAGGTAATCTACAAGACAGTTGCAGCTAACAAAGACAGGTAATCTACAAGACAGTTGCAGCTAACAAAGACAGGTAATCTACAAGACAGTTGCAGCTAACAAAGACAGGTAATCTACAAGACAGTTGCAACTAACAAAGACAAGTAATCTACACGACAGTTGCAGCTATCAAAAACAAGTAATCTACAAGACAGTTGCAGCTAACAAAGACAGGTAATCTACAAGACAGTTATAGCTAACAAAGACAGGTAATCTACAAGACAGTTACAACTAACAAAGACAAGTAATCTACACGACAGTTGCAGCTAACAAAAACAAGTAATCTACAAGACAGTTGCAGCTAACAAAGACAGGTAATCTACAAGACAGTTGCAGCTAACAAAGACAGGTAATCTACAAGACAGTTGCAGCTAACAAAAACAAGTAATCTACAAGACAGTTACATCTAACAATGACAGGTAATCTACAAGACAGTTACAGCTAACAAAGACAGGTAATCTACAAGACAGTTACAGCTAACAAAGACAGGTAATCTACAAGACAGTTACAACTAACAAAGACAAGTAATCTACACGACAGTTGCAGCTAACAAAAACAAGTAATCTACAAGACAGTTGCAGCTAACAAAGACAGGTAATCTACAAGACAGTTGCAGCTAACAAAGACAGGTAATCTACAAGACAGTTGCAGCTAACAAAGACAGGTAATCTACAAGACAGTTGCAGCTAACAAAGACAGGTAATCTACAAGACAGTTGCAACTAACAAAGACAAGTAATCTACACGACAGTTGCAGCTATCAAAAACAAGTAATCTACAAGACAGTTGCAGCTAACAAAGACAGGTAATCTACAAGACAGTTATAGCTAACAAAGACAGGTAATCTACAAGACAGTTACAACTAACAAAGACAAGTAATCTACAAGACAGTTGCAGCTAACAAAAACAAGTAATCTACAAGACAGTTGCAGCTAACAAAGACAGGTAATCTACAAGACAGTTGCAGCTAACAAAGACAGGTAATCTACAAGACAGTTGCAGCTACAAAACAAGTAATCTACAAGACAGTTGCAGCTAACAAAGACAGGTAATCTACAAGACAGTTACAGCTAACAAAGACAGGTAATCTACAAGACAGTTACAGCTAACAAAGACAGGTAATCTACAAGACAGTTACAGCTAACAAAGACATGTAATCTACAAGACAGTTACAGCTAACAAAGACATAAGTACCTAGCAGATACAGATAAAACAGTCAACGAAAATAAACCAAGAAGGCTAGCGCTTGATGTAATTTTTTAAATTGTAGAAATTGTATGGAAAATTGATTTTAATCGTTGTATGAATTTGCCGAGGCAGCAGCTTTGCAGCCGATTTCTATCGATTTGTATCTGTCAGTATTTCTTTGACCGCCCAACTTGAACGCTGGACATCCATTCTATCGTCCATCTTCGATACGACAAGGATCTCAACTACATTGATACTAGGGATCTCTGAAAATAAATTCTAATCGTTGCGCGCGGAAATCGAATCGAGTACCTTTGGTGTGACTTTTACATGAAATGCTTTTTGCTGTGTCAACCGTGCGTTTGTTCTGTGTATTCAGAAAATGGCGGACAGCGGTTATGACGAACAAGCTCAATCTGCCGTATGCAGTTATATTGCGAGTGCAGAAAGCTGGATTTTGCCGTGATTGCTGTCCCCTTCGACAAGAATTGCTATTCAAGTGATGAACAGTCTTGTGTTGCTACATTCGCGACGGCCATATGCATAGTATGCGGTGCGGTTGATTTTGTGGCGGTAAGCGGCTGTTTCATCCTGGAATTAGTTCACACAGGAAACTTTTCACAGGTGTTAGCATTTCGTGTGATATTCATTGGCACAGGAACGGAGCAATTATGGGGTGACCCGTTGCAGTTAAGTTGGAACCGTACTTATGAACTATGAACTATGAACCTTTGGTACCAGAGGCGAGCCCCTTACATCTACGCCACAGAGGCGCCTAAATGAGATGTGTAAATACTTATAGCCATACTACTATTTCATATTGTGTCAGTATATTTGTAACACGGAAACTGATGAAGCTGATAATGATTGTGACAATATAATAATAGGGAACTATCGCCAGTGTTACAGAGTTCCTGCACTGCCGCTGAGATCTTCCTGCGTAAGAAAGAGAACGGAGCACACATGGTTACTTACTGAAGGGCAATCTTCTTCTTCTTTGCGTTCGTTCTTTACGACCAATTTTAATCATTCTTTGTGATATGTTTGATCTTTGCCAAGAACGTATATACGTTGCACATTGGTTTGGTAGGCCCCTAAACGCATAGACTTCTACATATTTAGGACACGTGCATCCGATTTCAGCCTAACCTCCTCAGTCGCCTCTTACGACATGCGTGGCAGGTAACAGCGGTTCTATTCTTTACACTCCAAATTTGGGCCCCGGTAACAACTCAGGCGAACTGAAGGGCAATGATGTTGGTCCTGTCAATCAAATAATCACTCAATCAATATAATATTAGAATATCAGATTATACGAAGCAAAAGACTATACCTGAAGCTTCCAACTGTATTGACACATGTCGCACCATTTTGACAACCCATATCTGTACCAGCGTATAGTGCGCACTCGTTGACATCTTCAGTACAGCGTGGTCCCTATTGTAGTCACAGTAAAATCAATTATCTACAACTGTGGCCAAATGTCGATGTGAATCGTGGAGCATAACACAAATATAAAATAACAAAAGAGAATCTTTTGAAACAAGGTGTTACAGAAAAGTTCTTAGAACATCCTGGACAGAGAAGAAAAAACAAAGACATCCTACAAAACCTGCATGTCAAGGAGCATTGGCTCATAAATTGGTCCATTATGTCCTGAAGATGAAATATTTTGGCCACGTTAAACGTCACAGTGGTTTGGAAGAAACAGTAATTGAAGGCATGCTTCCTGGAGTATGAGGCAAGGGGCCACCAAAGAAACATTTAACATGACGCTAGAGAATGCGGAAGAACTTGCTATATAGAGAGTTTTTCAAGCGGGCTGTGATGAAGGCAACGTTCTGCAACGGACAAGCTATCGGATGAACACTACAAGTTGTTGTCACAATTAATAGATTATTTCATCTTAGACATTGTTGTCACAATTAATAGATTATCTAATCCTACACATTGTTTATCATACAAACTTTATCATTCAAACTTTATCACCAATTATTTATCATGAAAACTTTGTTTAAAAAGCCCTCAACATTCAGTAAATTTCTTTAGCTGAAATCGGATGCACATGTCCTAAACGTGTAGAAATATATGCGTTTAGGGCCTACCAAACCAATGTGCAACGTATACACGTTCTTGGCAAAGATCAAACATATCACAAAGAGTGATTAAAATTGGTCGTAAAGAACGAATGCGAAGAAGAAGGAGTAAATTTCTCAAGTTTGATCACAGAATGGAAGACAAATATTGGTCTAACGGGTATTTTTTTTCGATCCAGAAGCACTTGAGCTTTGAGCTCTTCCGCTCGGTGCCATGGACATTGTAACCTTTCGGTTCGGTGACACGAACACCATAAATCTGGAGAATCTGTTATTTTTTCAGCCAGCGCGCGGAATTGAACCCGCACTCACAGATGGCTTGTCTCCCGTCGTCCAACGCGCTACGAACGCAGGCGGGCATTCTAACGGGTATAAAGTCGAAGGATTGACTACACTGCACCCAGTTTTTACCCTCTATGGCTCTGTCCCCACAGCAGAAATGGCACGCCACTTGCCGAGAATATCACACAAGGCAAGAAATATCGAAATAGGGGAAGACTGCAGTAAAACTTGGTAAATAGTGAAACACGTACAAACAAAGTACTATAGTTTTACAAAATACATAAACAGTGACGATAAACAGCAACGTTTCGACCAACAAGGCCTTTATCAAGCAAACGAACAAACAGGAGTGACAAATTAAAATGAAACACAAATGGACGACCAAATACCAACGTATCTAAGGAAAATCTGGAATAAAACGAATAACGAAATAAATGTAACACAAAAACACACATAAAAACTAGAAATAGAAAAGAAACAATGAAACATCTAGTAAATATATAACTTGAATACATGCATCATATACCCATATAGATTATAAAGCATGGGAAGAGAAAGTACTAAGAAGCATAAGAATGTAATACATGCAACATATACCCATAGAGATTACAAAGCATGGGAAGAGAAAGTACTAAGAAGCATAAGAATGTAATACGTTGAGCCCGCGTGGTCGCAAGGTACCATACAAAGAAATCAACCGATTCTCCAGAGCAAATCGACTACGATCATCAGAGGAACATGATCGGATGGCTGTGACCTGGACATCGCAAGCTCCTGAATGGCCAGTATCATTGAAATGGGTAGCTACAGGGTCACAGAGCATTGGCGCATATCGCGCAAGTGTTGGGCGAATCGGTCACTGAGTCTCCTGCCGGTTTCCCAATATAGGCCTTGTTGCACCGCTTGCAGATAATGGCATAGATAATATTACAGGACTCGCACTTGAAACTGTCTTCAACAACGAACGTGGCTTTTGGAAAAGACACCGTGCGGGTCTGTATTACATAAGCACAAGTGTTACAGCGCCGACGGCCACACTGGATGGTGCCAAAATGACTCTGGATGTTAGGCTTGAGGCGACTGTGAACTAACATATCCTTAAGGTTTCTGTCCCGTCTGTACGCCACCAAAGGATAGTGTTGGAAGATTGAACGTGTATCAGGATCAGACTGAAGAATGGAGAGATGACGGAATAAGACTTTCTTCACAAGGAACTATGAGGGTGGAAAGTTAAGACAAGTTTCACCCTGTCAGAATTGGAAGTTCTATGCTGGTTAGAGAGAGCCTCCTGGCGAGAAATTTGCTGAACGCGCCGCATAGCAGAAGCAAGCACCTTATCCGGGTATAAGCGCTTACGAAAGAAATCCAGCATCTCGTGAGCTCTATCGAGGAAATCGTCGTCCTCGCTACAGAGGCGACGAAGGCGCAGAGTTGAGAGAATGGTAAAGAATCACGACAAGCCTGGGAATGGGAAGAGGTATAAAGAAGAAAACTATGTGCATCAGTAGGCTTGTAGTATACTGATGTAGTGATGGTGGATAGGCTGATAGTGATAGTGATGTCAAGAAAGTTGACACAAGAGGTAGAGATGTGAGATGTAAACCGAATAGCCGGATTGAAGACATTAATGAAATTAATGAAGCGTGACAAATCGGCTTCAGGCATATCGGTAATGCCAATACAATCATCAATGTATCTATGATACACAGACGGAAGAGGGCCATCATAGGAATTCCATACTAGGTGCTCAAGATGACCCATGAATAGACAAGCATAACTGGGTCCCATTTTAGTACCCATGGCGACCCCACTGATCTGCTCAAAGAACTGGTCATTGAACTGAAAGGAGTTGAGAGTTAGAACTAGTTCTGCAAGACGAAGGAGAGCCGAGGTGGAGACAAGTGGGTTAGTTCTCCTGTCGAGAAAGAACTGGAGAGCTTGAAGTCCGTCGGAATGAGGTATGGAGGTGTACAATGAGCACACATCAAGGAGGAAGAGACGGTAAGTCCTGCCAGGCAACAACTCAATAGACGAAAAACAGACAAGGTGTGGTTCGTATCTTTCAAGAATGAAGGTAGTGTGGTGACTATAGGATTGAAGATACTATCAAGAAATTCGGAGATATGTTCCGTAGGACAAGAGCAAGCAGAAACGATGGGCCTACCCGGATTGTTCAGTTTATGAATTTTGGGGAGCATATAAAAGGCGGGTTTTCCTAAACAGCTATCGATGACACAAAGTGATGATGCGCCGGTAGGAAGGTCGTTAGAGGCAATTAAGTTTTTAATTACTGTACGGACTTTACTATTGTTAGATAGTGTGACATCAGAAGAACTAGTTTTATAGAATTGGGTGTCAAGTAATTGGTTGCGGCCTTCCTGAAGGTATAGTTCTTTGCTCCATACCACTATTGCACCGCCTTTATCGGCGGGTTATGCTTGTCTATTCATGGGTCATCTTGAGCACCTAGTATGGAATTCCTATGATGGCCCCTTTCCGTCTGTGTATCATAGATACATTGATGATTGTATTGGCATTACCGATATGCCTGAAGCCGATTTGTCACGCTTCATTAATTTCATTAATGTCTTCAATCCGACTATTCGGTTTACATCTCACATCTCTACCTCTTGTGTCAACTTTCTTGACATCACTATCACTATCAGCCTATCCACCATCACTACATCAGTATACTACAAGCCTACTGATGCACATAGTTTTCTTCTTTATACCTCTTCCCATTCCCAGGCTTGTCGTGATTCTTTACCATTCTCTCAACTTTTGCGCCTTCGTCGCCTCTGTAGCGAGGACGACGATTTCCTCGATAGAGCTCACGAGATGCTGGATTTCTTTCGTAAGCGCTTATACCCTGATAAGGTGCTTGCTTCTGCTATGCGGCGCGTTCAGCAAATTTCTCGCCAGGAGGCTCTCTCTAACCAGCATAGAACTTCCAATTCTGACAGGGTGAAACTTGTCTTAACTTTCCACCCTCATAGTTCCCTTGTGAAGAAAGTCTTATTCCGTCATCTCTCCATTCTTCAGTCTGATCCTGATACACGTTCAATCTTCCAACACTATCCTTTGGTGGCGTACAGACGGGACAGAAGCCTTAAGGATATGTTAGTTCACAGTCGCCTCAAGCCTAACATCCAGAGTCATTTTGGCACCATCCAGGTGGCGTCGGCGCTGTAACACTTGTGCTTATGTAATACAGACCCGCACGGTGTCTTTTCCAAAAGCCACGTTCGTTGTTGAAGACAGTTTCACGTGCGAGTCCGTAATATTATCTATGCCATTATCTGCAAGCGGTGCAACAAGGCCTATATTGGGAAACCGGCAGGAGACTCAGTGACCGATTCGCCCAACACTTGCGCGATATACGCCAATGCTCTGTGACCCTGTAGCTACCCATTTCAATGATACTGGTCATTCAGGAGCTTGCGATGTCCAGGTCACAGCCATCCGATCATGTTCCTCTGATGATCGTAGTCGATTTGCTCTGGAGAATCGGTTGATTTCTTTGTATGGTACCTTGCGACCACGCGGGCTCAACGTATTACATTCTTATGCTTCTTAGTACTTTCTCTTCCCATGCTTTGTAATCTCTATGGGTATATGTTGCATGTATTACATTCTTATGCTTCTTAGTACTTTCTCTTCCCATGCTTTATAATCTATATGGGTATATGTTGCATGTATTCAAGTTATATATTTACTAGATGTTTCATTGTTTCTTTTCTATTTCTAGTTTTTATGTGTGTTTTTGTGTTACATTTATTTCGTTATTCGTTTTTATTCCAGATTTTCCTTAGATACGTTGGTATTTGGTCGTCCATTTGTGTTTCATTTTAATTTGTCACTCCTGTTTGTTCGTTTGCTTGATAAAGGCCTTGTTGGTCGAAACGTTGCTGTTTATCGTCACTGTTTATGTATTTTGTAAAACTATAGTACTTTGTTTGTACGTGTTTCACTAAGGCAAGAAATACATAGCTCTGGAAATAATTCTTCATACCTCTGGAAATAACACCTTCGTGAACGAACGCCGTGGTCAGGATTTAAATTCACAACCTTCGAAATTAAAGACAACATCGTAACCATAGCATTATCTGCAATAAGTCACTGTCAATTGAGATCAGAATGAAAGTTATTCAGTGCTACATAGAACCAATACTGATATATGGACGCGAGTCATGGACAATGAGCACACAGATAGCAAAATATCTAAAGACCACAGAGATGTGATTTTACAGAAGAAATATGAGAATCTCATGGACTGCTAAAATGACTAATGTAGAGGTGTTGAATGAGGTCAAGACTCAGAGAAAGCTTATTATCAATACAAGAAAGAGGCAATCATCATTTATTAGGTATGTGATGAGAAAAAAAGGAGGGGGGCTTAGAACACATTGTAACAACTGGTAAAATTGAGGGGAATCGAGACAGAGGAAGACAAAGAGAGAAAATTTTGGATAGTCTAACTTCATGGCATGGAAGGGCGTCAACATCTGAGAAGATAGCAAACATCAGAGACAGAGATTTGTGGAGATCAATGATCGCATATGCCAGCCGGCACGACACTTGATGATGATGATCTTAACCCTTTCACTCCGTACTTTCTTTTATCTCCGGAGGCATTAATATTATAGAATGTAGACTAAATTAGACAGTATGCTGACTGCGTCATCTTAGAAAATACCGCAAGCCTGTATATCTGCTCAGAGGAACGAATGAGTTAATCATTTAGCCATAGAGATCCCCTACACATGTTAAAGTTCACATGAAATATACCCACATTATTTGTGTGGATGTTGCTGCCAAGATATCATTTTTAACCTGAAATTACTTCATGTTAACATAACATAACATAACAGTCATGCCAACATAACTGCAACTGCGTATCCTCTTCTTAAATGTTACTTGTATCTTTTACTGTGGTTACATTAAGTCTGAAAGTTACTCTGTTTGGTGTATTTACCGTACCTGCCAGTTAGATGGGCATCTGCAGAAATAGCTGTTGTACATGTCCACGCATGTTCCTCCATTCAGACAAGGGTTGCTAAGACACTCATTGGCTGTTAGAAGCTATGAATGACAAAGATGAAGATGAAGATAGAGATAATAATAAGGATACTGATGTCTCAGATTAAGATGCTGTTTAGCTGTTTTCCTCTAAATAAAATAAAGAAAATGTCTGTTCTCTAATCCTGTTTTGTCTTTCAGCGTCAGGTCCAAAAATAGACACATGGAGCGAGACTTCCTATGCGCTGTGTACAAGATGTAATTTAGCACCTCGGATATTTTGTCGTCTATCGTTTACATGGTCGTCCTATATAATCCACGGAAATGACAAGAATATTTTTCTGTCGCGGGCATAAAAGAAAATTCTAACCTCACAGCTTCGCGGCGACTGCACTAGCAATGAGACCATTACATTCCTCAAGCTACCGTCTCACCTCTCCTACAACACCCTAACAGATGGTACCAAAGACAGTAACGACATTTTTTCTGGTGTCTTTTTGTTTTTTTATCTAATGATGTTCAGTTTGTTCGTAGAAGACATTGTTTTCTTCATTTGTTTTTGTATTTGGCCAGAAAATTTGCAGGATTCATCTTAAACATTTATTTTGAAATGTTTTCAACTTGTGTATGATGTTGTGGATAACTTAACCAGGACTCATTATTGTAGAACAACACTTCAACTCACTACGATGCACAAACCCAGCTTTATAAACATCATCATCATCCTCATCATCACTTGCATTATCTATACTACATATTTTATAGGAAAGAATGATGATAAAAAAGGAACGACAAAGATAGGAAAGAAAGAATCCAGTAAAAAAAAGTAAAGAATTAGAAATGACAAAAATTAAACTGTTACATATGTTTAATGAAACAAATATAAATTAGTTGCAACAACAATATGTGTTGTAGTTATTTTTAGATAGGTCACATGACTTACCGCCTGCAAATTCCTGACTGTAGTTTCCAAAGTGTCGATCTTCAACGAGGAAAAATAAAAAAAGAAATAAAGTTTCAAAACCATTCCATAAAATTCAATAAGTTGTGGCAGTTAACATACATGGTAGAAGAAAGACAGTTTATTTATAATCATTATTTCGCTTGTTGCAAGAAAACATATGTTGTTGTTTTCATTGCAGAAACATTCATTATCTCTCTCTCTCGCGATCACCGCCCACACCGATGTTCCAGACCTCCCCATAAATTATATTCGTATGGAAATCTGACTCATGCAGTCTTATCATTGGTGTGTTTTACGTCACATCTTCAGCACCTTTTGGAGCTTTGGTGCTTATCGTTCGGCGATGTGTCCGATTTCAGCCAGCGTTTACTCGACTCGCTCTCTGGTCTGTAGCCATCTAGTGTTTTTTACGGTGTGGGGTAGCTATCCCCACGTCCTACCTCCCTAGTCGCCTCTTACGACATGCGTGGCAGGTAACAGTGGTTCTATTATTTACACCACAATTTGGGCCCCGGTAACCATTCGGGCGAGCATTCATTCAAGAGCTTATACAGAGAAGACATTCCAAAATAAAACATTCAGAATTTATCTCTCTCTCTCTCTCTCATTAGTCAGATTAACCTCATGCTCAAATTGTATATAACATCATAAATCCATCTTCTCCTTGGTCTTCCTCTTTTCCAGTTTATTGGAATGTCTCTCCTCATATTTGTCTTCACAGCCTTTCAAATATTTGTGTATTATTTATTTCAATTTTCTCATTCTTATTTGTAGTATCAGCCACATTTCTTTATATTAATTTCTTTCAGTACAAATATATTTATTCTTTACTGTTCTAATGATAAACAGATGACTCTGCTGCCTGTAGCATTTATATTCAAAAGCACGTCTATGTTTTTTCACTATCTAGTTGTATGTTCTTGTCTCACACCAGTACGACAGCAATGGGACTATGCATTATCTTAGTGCTTAATCGTTGTTTTCATACCTGTTCAATTCCAAACCATTTTTTAGATGTTAAGAGATAAGGTAATGTTTGATCTTTTTTAAATTTCTATCATCCCATTTCCATCTCTTGTTGGCAGTGAGCCGAGATATCGTTTAAAAAACATGAAGTGTCCTCACCATATCTTTATTGCTTCTCAACCTTTTGGCTAAGATAAAAGTGTAGTGCCCACTTGATTGTGGTCAAAGGGTGACAGCCCTCATAGAGCCAGTAGGCAACTAAATACACTTAAACAAACTCCGCGCAGCTCTCGCTAGAAAAAATGACGACGCTCGGAGCTTTTACACGTTAAACCGTAACTGGGTTCACCCGCTGCCACAGTACCGGGTAAGGGCACAAATGAAAAAAAATATAACATAAAAAAAAAATGTGTTCTAGTGTATTCGCTCTCGTTATCTCTCGCTATTTATCTCTAATGTTCTTTCTTCTCTCTTTTTCTCTCTTCCTGTGTTGCCTAACTCAGTTTGCCAATAATGTACTATGCGAACTCACATTTCTCCCTGTTTCTCTCTTCCTGTGTTGCCTAACTCAGTTTGCCAATAATGTACTATGCGAACTCACATTTCTCCCTGTTTCTCTCTTCCTGTGTTGCCTAACTCAGTTTGCCAATAATGTACTATGCGAACTCACATTTCTCCCTGTTTCTCTCTTCCTGTGTTACCTAACCCAGTTTGCCAATAATGTACTATGCGAACTTACATTTCTCCCTGTTTCTCTCTTCCTGTGTTGCCTAACTCAGTTTGCCAATAATGTACTATGCGAACTCACATTTCTCCCTGTTTCTCTCTTCCTGTGTTGCCTAACTCAGTTTGCCAATAATGTACTATGCGAACTCACATTTCTCCCTGTTTCTCTCTTCCTGTGTTACCTAACCCAGTTTGCCAATAATGTACTATGCGAACTTACATTTCTCCCTGTTTCTCTCTTCCTGTGTTGCCTAACTCAGTTTGCCAATAATGTACTATGCGAACTCACATTTCTCCCTGTTTCTCTCTTCCTGTGTTGCCTAACTCAGTTTGCCAATAATGTACTATGCGAACTCACATTTCTCCCTGTTTCTCTCTTCCTGTGTTGCCTAACTCAGTTTGCCAATAATGTACTATGCGAACTTACATTTCTCCCTGTTTCTCTCTTCCTGTGTTGCCTAACTCAGTTTGCCAATAATGTACTATGCGAACTTACATTTCTCCCTGTTTCTCTCTTCCTGTGTTGCCTAACTCAGTTTGCCAATAATGTACTATGCGAACTCACATTTCTCCCTGTTTCTCTCTTCCTGTGTTGCCTAACTCAGTTTGCCAATAATGTACTATGCGAACTTACATTTCTCCCTGTTTCTCTCTTCCTGTGTTGCCTAACTCAGTTTGCCAATAATGTACTATGCGAACTTACATATCTCCATGTTTCTCATGTAAACTCATATATCTCCATGTTTCTCATGTAAACTCACATATCTCCATGTTTCTCATGTAAACTCACATATCTCCATGTTTATCATTTAAACTCCCACATCTCTATGTTTCTCATGTAAACTCACATATCTCTATGTTTCTCATGTAAACTCACATATCTCCATGTTTCTCATGTAAACTCACATATCTCTATGTTTCTCATGTAAACTCATATATCTCCATGTTTCTCATGTAAACTCACATATCTCTATGTTTCTCATGTAAACTCACATATCTCCATGTTTCTCATGTAAACTCCCACATCTCTATGTTTCTCATGTGAACTCATATATCTCTATGTTTCTCATGTAAACTCACATATCTCCATGTTTCTCATGTAAACTCATATATCTCCATGTTTCTCATGTAAACTCACATATCTCCATGTTTCTCATGTTAACTCATATATCTCTATGTTTCTCATGTAAACTCACATATCTCTGTTTCTCATGTAAACTCACATATATCTATGTTTCTCATGTAAACTCATATATCTCTATGTTTCTCATGTAAACTCACATATCTCTATGTTTCTCATGTAAACTCACATATCTCCATGTTTCTCATGTAAACTCACATATCTCCATGTTTCTCATGTAAACTCACATATCTCCATGTTTCTCATGTAAACTCCCACATCTCTATGTTTCTCATGTAAACTTACATATCTCTATGTGTTTGGATTGGTTAGTATTGTTAAACACAGACGCCCGTGTGGTACCGGTGCCCACAAGGGAAGCAACGAATAGTACCACTGCGACCTACTAGTCGACCTGCATGTCGTAATAGGCGACTGATGTAGAACTTAGGAAAGCTACCCTACTAAACAAAAAGCGTCACAGAAATCGCATGTGCTAACCTACTTTTAAGCGCATAACTGACACAACGTACAACCGCTCTTAAGCTCAGATCACATAAAAATTACACAGAGTGGTTAATAAGTGGTCGATATGGAGCGTTCGAAGAAGAAGAAGAAGTTAAACATAGCAAACCAATCCCTCCTCCAAAAATATATATTTAAATGCAATGAGTGATTAAGTTGAAAACAACAGAGAACAATCAAAGCTACAAGCAAATCAAACAATATACGACGAACAATGCAATCACTAAAGGATGTTTATCATTTCTAACTCACTCGTCTATTGCGGCTGTCGATGTTGCTGCTGTTTATGAAGCTGTTTACCTGCAAATATATTTAGTTACATGTGCAAATGTAAAGGTGAAACAATAAGACATAGTGACATAGGAAGGTGAGGTGTTGGAGGCCTCAAAACATTAGATTATAATGTTCAAAGGCTCATCAATCGACATCGAATTGGCACGGTTAGTCGCTGGACGCTGTTGGAAATATTGCGAAGGAGATCGGAGCACCTATAGATGTAGCCGGAGTGCAATGAAGATATTCCAAACTGAAACTGAATTCAAAAGTGGAGTTCATAGTTAGATTTCTAGTTTAGTTTCCGTTCTCTACGTGCAGGTATCCATGAATACGTCAATTGGACTAGCTGAAGTGGGCCAACATGGTGGAGGGGGGTGCCAAGTCAGTTCTACAGCAACCTGAGTAATCAACAAGATTTGCCACTAAAGTGCAGTATCAAGGGATGTAAAAAGAAATGTGTTGTACAAGACTAAAATAAGCTCTCACGTGCATTTCTGGGCATACGTGGTTATACAAGACTGAGCGAACTTAAGTTTATCATAGAGTATTTGACGCTCATCATCATCATCAAGTAGCTTGTCCTGAGCAGAACTTGCCACCCTAACAGTTCTTCGCAATTTCTATCTCTATTTGGCCAGATGTCCTGCCCGTGCAGTCGTCACGCTCAAATCATTAGTTACATTCTGAATCCAGATCTCCTTGGTCTCTCCTTGGTCTTCCCCTTCTCCTCTTTTCCGGAATGCTTCTTCAATGATGGTCTTAACCAACCCTTCGTGTCTCTTTATATGTCCAAAACACTTCAATTTTCTCATTGTTAGCGTCATTAGCTGCAAGAAAAGAATGATATGCTTTGCCCTGCTCCGTATCTCTGCCCAAGTGGCTAAGCAACAAAACGAATATTTTAAACCGGAACATGGGTGTGGACAGATACAAAAGAATAATTAGAAAACTATCCATCAACACAAAGTGAGAAATGAATTCTGATGCATATTAGAGGCAAACGATTAACTTCATAACACATGGTTTCTCCGTATAGCTCTGTCCCTTTCCTTAAAAAATGTGCACGCCATCTGTAGAGAGTGGTGCACAAAACACAAACTCCGTAGCTCCAGCAACAGTCCTAGAGTCCTGCTGGAAAAAATGCACATGCCGGTACTGATTGGAATCGGCAACCATCAGAACGTAGACATATATCCCCTACTAACCCTTTCACCAAAGGATACCTCTCTATGATAATATTGTTAGTTGACAATTGTTTTTTAGATCCAGAAGCACTTGAGCTTTCATCTCTTCGGCTCCGTGCCATGGACATCGTAACCCTTCGGTTCGGTGCCACGAACACAGTAAATCTGGAGAACATGTGGCTTTTCTGCCAGCCCGCGGAATTGAACCCGCACTCACAGAGGGTCTGTACCCATCGTCTAACGCGCTACGAACACGCTGGGCAGGCGGGCTAGTTGACAAAATAATTCAAATAGGATAAATGAGCCGTAACAACGATCGTACAATTTTCTTCTAAAGCTATTTCTAACAAAAACAAACACCGAAGGATAACTACAAACAGGGGAAACAATATTACAATAGATTTGATTATAAGCGACATCGTTTCTAGTGAAAGTGAATGTCAGACCAACTGGTGTCAAGACACTAACAGTTTCAACCAAACTTGAATCTTTTCTTTCGTATGAGGTCATACTCATGGGCGTCCATCAACATTTTTTCAGGGAGGGACACAATCAAAAACAATTTTACTTCTTAGTTTACTACTCGGAAATCGGTATGACAAGTTTCGCATTAAACTATGGGCGTTCATACGGTAAGGCAAAAGTGGTAAGGCGGAACCCATCCCCCTTGCTTAACGTATGAACGCCCATGGTCAAACTGCTCATTTAAAACAAAAGAAATGTAGACATAATAAATACATCAAAACTAATGAAGTATTACAGTACACGTAGTCATGGGCAGAAATGTGAAACTAGATACCAGAAATTGATTAGAACTAGATTAGGATATAGCATAGATTCCCTGAGATTGTTCTCCACGACGATGTGGGGGCAAAGCCAGCCAGCCTGTCTGCTCTGTAAATATCATTGATAGAGATCGCTACAGCTTCAACGGCTCTTTCGCTGAACAACAGGTAACCCATACGATTATCCTATCAGACTCGATGAATATGCTTCAAATGATTGAATCTGGACGTCAGCGTGTGAAATGGATGGTCATCATTTGGAGACCACATCTCAAGAAAATAGCTTGGTTGCACTGAACATGCTGGAGTGCAGGGTAACGAGCGTGCTGACTTTCTTGCAAACAATGCACCGACTCAGGCGGGCAGAAGTACGGACAGAGCCGATGTCATAAATGCAGTACACTCTCATGTATGTGATATGGTCAGAAGTAGAACCGACTCAGGTGGGCAGAAGTACGGACAGAGTCGATGTCATAAATGCAGTACACTCTCATGTATGTGATATGGTCAGAAGTAGAACCGACTCAGGTGGGCAGAAGTACGGACAGAGTCGATGTCATAAATGCAGTACACTCTCATGTATGTGATATGGTCAGAAGTAGAACCGACTCAGGTGGGCAGAAGTACGGACAGAGTCGATGTCATAAATGCAGTACACTCTCATGTATGTGATATGGTCGAGTCTCAGACATTGGAACGAGTCCGATAATTAGTAGTTAAGTTAGGACATGCCAGA
The DNA here is from genome assembly GCA_020796225.1 of Arion vulgaris. NCBI lineage: Eukaryota > Metazoa > Mollusca > Gastropoda > Stylommatophora > Arionidae > Arion > Arion vulgaris. The sequence continues at coordinate 3,174,564 of CM036772.1, read as the reverse complement.
CAGTGTCGTCTTCGTGGTAGAAAAGAAGATAAAATAATCAACTTCTCATGGGTGCGGTGAGCAAATGGACTTTGGATGGTTGCTGTTGCATAGGACAGAACACGCATGGGAATGCTCGATATGTCCTATAGCGTAGATCGAATAACATAATACATAACATATAAATATCATCATTCCCCATGTGCCTGGGGTGATGTTTTACTATCTGCAAGCCTGTTGATCATTAATAAGTCCCTCAGAACCACACTTACCGAATTTTCTAGATTGTGAACTCTGTTTCTTAAACTTGTTACTTCAGTTCTAAGTTCATCGACCTCTTGTGTATTGCCTGTTTGGACTTCTAGTTGAGACAATCGGTCGTCAAATGCAATACGAGTGTCTTCTTCCTGAAAAGCAACAACAATGTTAGTACACCATATTTTTTGGTGGAGATATTGTTTTCAGAAATAATATTTTCCCTGTTTGTATTTATGTGTGTGTCTATTTTGTCTATCACCAGGTGGAAGGTGGAATTGGTTGTCCACTCTTGCCGTTAAGCGTAGGGGTGGGATCTTTAATTTGCGTACCAGAGCCAGATGAGTCGTCCTTGTTGTGTTATATCCATGTTTATTTAGTGTGGTCTTGATATTACATATCCATCGTTTTCTTGGTCTTCCCTTGGCTCTGGTACCTGATCTCTTTTTATTGTATGCTGTTATTGGTGGTTGGTCGTATTCCATTCTCATTAAATGTCCAAACTACTGAATTTGTTGTCTTTCGATGTATTGGGTTATGTTATATTATTTTATACAGGGTGTTCAACTTAAAAGCAGCCTGTGAATGGAGCTAATCCGGCATATATGTATGGAAATGAGAAGGTTCAGTTATGACGTAGTATAGGTCAAGGTTGTGTGACGGTGTGTAATTGTAGTGCGGGAAGGGGCGATGAACAAATGTGGCGTAGGACGAGCTAGTTATAACCAATTTAAATAGTAAATAAACACAACTCAATGTGTACCGGGTAACTTTCGAATTGTTAATGGGGTTGCAATTATCTTGAACACCCTGTATTATGCGATCGACGTCATGGCACATTTTACACTCCCATTCGTGCTCTGTCCTCCGCTGCAGCAGCCATCCTAAAGTCCATTTTCTCACTGTACCCATGAGAAGTTGATTAGTATATCTTCTCTCTCTATGACATAGACGACACTGTCTGACATGTCCAAACTTAACGCCTAATTAACGCCAATGTATTATGTTATGAAGTTATGACCACCATGCTTCCGACATCCTCGTTTAGTTTGTGAGCTAAATAAAAAATGTTTAGTTTAGATTTAAACTAGTAAAAAAACAAGAAATAAGAAGATGATAGTAAAGAAAAGTTGTTTGACTCTCAGTCGATGCTTCACAAGATCCAGAATGGCAGGTTTCGGTATGAGTGGATGTCGTTTATAGAAGTTTCTAACCTCAAGAGACTTACATGGATATTCTGTCCAGGGCATGCGGGTATTTACGGTAATGAGGAGCGGCCAGGCTAGCATCAACAGCATCGATTGTTTGGGAGTTGAAGATGGATAAGGGGATATTCTTCGGTCTCTTCGTGACTGTCTGTTGGATGAGGACACTAAAATCGATGTTGAATCGATCAAGCGATTTAGACAGTTTGAAGTTACCCGGTGAACAAGTCGAACTGGATGCCTGAGAGGCAGAGTGAGAGGTGTGTTTAATCAGTGAGCCACAGGAACCATCAGTATACATACTCTTCGATATATGTTGGGGGAGACTGAGCACCTATGGTTCTGCCCAAAGTGCAATGACGACAGTTTAGTAACCAATAACAATAGTAAAGAAAACACAAGAATGGAAAAAAAAAACACAAACTAGAAAAAAATGTTCTTTAATTTTATGGTGTATATTTTTTACAAAGACGATTTAATTCCATGACTAATTAATGTTTTATTATACAGATGTGACTTATGTTCTATATCTAATTAATGTTTTCTTATACAAATTCGACTTAATGTTCCATGATTAATTAATGTTTTCTTATACAGATGTGACTTAATGTTCCATGATTAATTAATGTGTTTTCTTGTACATATGTGACTTAATGGTCTATGTCTAATTAATGTTGTTTTATACAGATGTGACTTAATGTTCTATGACTAATTAATGTTTTCTTATACAGATGTAACTTAATGTTCCATGACTAATTAATGTTTTCTTATACAGATGTGACTTAATGTTCCATGACTAATTAATTTTTTCTTATACAGATGTGACTTAATGTTCCATGACTAATTAATGTTTTCTTATACAGATGTGACCTAATGTTCCATGACTAATTAATGTTTTCTTATACAGATGCGACTTAATGTTCCAGAACTAATTAATGTTTTCTTATACAGATGTGACCTAATGTTCCATGACTAATTAATGTTTTCTTATACAGATGTGACTTAATGTTCTATGACTAATTAATGTTTTCTTATACAGATGTGACTTAATGTTCCATGATTAATTAATGTTTTCTTATACAGATGTGACCTAATGTTCCATGACTAATTAATATTTTCTTATACAGATGTGACTTAATGTTCTATGTCTAATTAATGTTGTCTTATACAGATGTGACTTAATGTTCTATGTCTAATTAATGTTGTCTTATACAGATGTGACTTAATGTTCCATGACTAATTAATGTTTTCTTATACAGATGTGACTTAATGTTCTATGACTAATTAATGTTTTCTTATACAAATGTGACTTAATGTTCTATGACGAATTAATGTTTTCTTATACAGATGCGACTTAATGTTCCATGACTAATTAATGTTTTCTTATACAGATGTGACTTAATGTTCCATGACTAATTAATGTTTTCTTATACAGATGTGACCTAATGTTCCATGACTAATTAATGTTTTCTTATACAGATGTGACTTAATGTTCTATGTCTAATTACTGTTCTACTTCAGAAAGGAGACTTACTATGTCCAGTCTGGTAAATAAAAATAAAAAATTCAAGTTGGGAAAATGTTTGCTTCAGGTTCTATCTAACCTCGTAGGTCTCTTCTAGCCAAGGTAATCCACTGCAACAATTGTAACCGTTAGAGTTACAATGGCAATATATGTGATTTACTTAACTTATTCCTCTCCGCTACTCGTGGAACATAGGACCTCAGCAGTTTCTCGCTACTTGTCCCGGTCACTGCCTGTTTTCTTTATGGTCTCACAGAACATTCGAGCACCCTTCAGTTCCTCATGAAGACTTCGTCGCCAGGTCTGCTAAGGACGTCCTCTTTACCGTTTTCCTTCCCGGTTCAACTCTAGTACTTTATATATATATAAGATTATCACTACTGTATTGTAACTCTGAAGTCGGAGAAGACACTCTGATAATAATAAAGTAAGCCTTCACGCAGAAATCAGACGAAAGCAGCACACATGACGCTCTGACTACGCCTGACTTCATAGCAGGCGAATGCAAGAAGAAGAAGAAGTACACTGTATCTTAGGTCCTACTCAAGCTGTCATGTTTCATCTTAGGTCCTACTCAAGCTGTCATGTTTCATCTTAGGTCCTACTCAAGCTATCATGTTTCATCTTAGGTCCTACTCAAGCTGTCATGTTTCATCTTAGGTCCTACTCAAGCTGTCATGTTTCATCTTAGGTCCTACTCAAGCTGTCATGTTTCATCTTAGGTCCTACTCAAGCTATCATGTTTCATCTTAGGTCCTACTCAAGCTGTCATGTTTCATCTTAGGTCCTACTCAAGCTATCATGTTTCATCTTAGGTCCTACTCAAGCTGTCATGTTTCATCTTAGGTCCTACTCAAGCTGTCATGTTTCATCTTAGGTCCTACTCAAGCTGTCATGTTTCATCTTAGGTCCTACTCAAGCTGTCATGTTTCATCTTAGGTCCTACTCAAGCTGTCATGTTTCATCTTAGGTCCTACTCAAGCTGTCATGTTTCATCTTAGGTCCTACTCAAGCTGTCATGTTTCATCTTAGGTCCTACTCAAGCTATCATGTTTCATCTTAGGTCCTACTCAAGCTGTCATGTTTCATCTTAGGTCCTACTCAAGCTGTCATGTTTCATCTTAGGTCCTACTCAAGCTGTCATGTTTCATCTTAGGTCCTACTCAAGCTGTCATGTTTCATCTTAGGTCCTACTCAAGCTGTCATGTTTCATCTTAGGTCCTACTCAAGCTGTCATGTTTCATCTTAGGTCCTACTCAAGCTGTCATGTTTCATCTTAGGTCCTACTCAAGCTGTCATGTTTCATCTTAGGTCCTACTCAAGCTGTCATGTTTCATCTTAGGTCCTACTCAAGCTGTCATGTTTCATCTTAGGTCCTACTCAAGCTGTCATGTTTCATCTGACAATTTTGTCTTCTTCTTCTTCGACTCTCCATATCGATCACTTGTTAACCACTCTGTGTGATTTGTATGTGATCTGAACCAAAGAGCGATTGTACATTGTGTCGGTTAAGCGCCTACAGGTAGGCCAGCATTTCCGAATTATGCGATGCTTTTTATTTACCAGGTAGCTTCCTAGGTCCTACATCCTTCGCCTCTTACGACAAGCCTTGCAGATCGCAGTGGTACTATTCTTTGCTTCCCTTGAGGACCCCGGCATCACACGGGCTATCTCACAATTTAAACCCTACCATAACATATGTTAGTCTTGAAGCAGAATACCACAACAAGTGCTTTCTGAAGGGAGGGAAGACTCCAAGACAGACCACTGATATCATAGATACAAGGATCTCTTCAAGGCCTCAAAGAGAGACTTTTCTATCGTTTCCAACAAATGGGGAACAACTCACTGATGACCGAGCTATATTGAAAACAATGTTACACAAAGGTACAGATTCATTCTAATAGTAAATTAGAAATGATTCTGACAGCAAGATAAACAAGCTCAAACTCAGAAGAGTTCATTGCTACACATACCCCGCTGTCTTCAGTCCTTCGAGGAAATATACGAATCTAACACCGCTTTTAGCCCGCCTGCCCAGCGTGTTCGTAGCGCATTGGACGACTGGTGGCAAGTCCCCTGAGAGTGTGGTTAAATTCAACGGGCTGGCGGAAAAGCCACATGTTCTCCAGTTTTACGGTGTTCGTGGCACTGAACCGAAGGATTACGGTGTCTATGGCATTTGCCGAAGAGCTAAAAGCTCAAGTGCTTCTGGATCGAAACCCCTTAGAAAAAACACCGTTTTTAAAAATACGTCTTATGTATTAAAACGAGTTCTTTATTTTTCTTGTTTGCTATTCCTACATTATCTCATTCTCGTCTTATGTTGGTATGTCCCGTCTCATTCACTTAATCTATACGGTCATCAATAGCGAAGTTGAGAGCCGTCTGAGATAGTGACCGCGCAATGTGAAAATCTGTGGTTCAAAGCCAGCTTGGCCAAAGGTTGTCAACAAAGTTCTGAACTAACTGCCGCGGAGTGCGCCAAGATTGTCTTTTCAAATAACCAAACTGTCGCACAATGCACCAAGCATATACTTTTTTTTTTAAATTTCAGCAGTTACTTAGTGTTTACTCAAGTTGTCATATTTCTTCCCACAAATCAAATCCTACCAGAGAAAATCTAGCTCACAAATATAAATATTTGCTTGTCTGAGCTCTTACCTCAGTTTGTAGAGTATCTATTGATATTGATATGGTGTCCACGGATTGTTGTAGTTCTTCCAGCGGCCTTATCCCATCTTCTAAAGTGGCTAGCCGTCTTGTGACATTCATAGAACTCTGCAAGAGACATTTTGACTAGCACATTTAGTAAATATATGATTTAATGGGGTTTGTTTTAGTACGAACTGACAGTTCAAATTTACAATAAGTTAAAAAATAGAATTTGTAATATCCATAGTTTCTTATGAAAGAAATATATATATATATAGTTATCAGAACACCCTCATTGCACAAGCAAGAGTTCATAAATACTTCGATCTCTCCATCTCTCTCTCTCTCTCTCTCTCTCTCTCTCTCTCTCTCTCTTATATATATATATATATATATATATATATATATATATATATATAGCCTGTGATGTCTCTATCGCTTAGGGCAGCAACAAATGTGCACCATTCTTTTCTATTCTTTACCGTACTTAGTATTGTGCTCCAGCTGAGATGCATCTCTTTACCGTACTCAGTATTGTGCTCCAGCTGAGATGCATCTCTTTGATTTGTGTTCTATTGTTTTCCCCTAGTTCGCCCTGGGTCTCCAACGTTTGTGCCCACCCTCTGGTATCCATCTCAGTTCAGTTTGTCGTGACAGATCCAGTATGCATGCGTAAGCCATTTCCAATTCATTTCTATAAAATACGTTGGATGCTAATGCACATATTCTACCGTTGGCACTGTGCAAGCAGTTTTTATCCATAGACAGCTTCTGACCAGAACGTTCGCAAGATCCCTGGCAGATTAACTGAATGGAAAGTAAGTGCTTTCGCATATCTTATTTTGCCATTCTCCAGCACTCTGATCTGTATTGTAAAGTTGATAGCACACAACTGCGGTATACTGTATATTAATCTTGGTACTGATGCTGTATTGAGTTGATTTCATGACCGTCTGAATGGTCATGATTGCACTTCGGGCCTTACTCAGTCTGCTTTTAATGTCAGATCCAGCTTCTCAATCATAGCTAATAGTTAGTTAGTTTGTTCCTTTCGTGCCAAAGGCGGCACATAGGGCAGAGGTTTTAGATCTCCATGTGATCCGGTTCGTTGCTAGCAGTTGCAGATCTTGTATGGTTTACATCCCAATAGTTTACTTTCTTGTTGGATGGTTCTTCGAAGAGTGGTCTTTGGTCTTCCACGTTTTCTTTTCCCAACTGGTGACCACAAAAGGACTTGTCGATTTAGTCTCTTTTCGTCTGATCTAAGCACATGACCTAAATATTTCCACCGTCGTTTCCTTATAATATTTGATATGGGTTGTTGGTGTGTTCTATCTCTCACTGTGTTGTTAGAAACGAAATCACTCCATTTGACTTTTTATAATTTTCGTAGACATTTATTCTCAAAGCTGTCCAGTTTCTTATCAATTTTCTTTGTTGATTTCAACTTTCACAACCGTAGGTCAGTACAGGAATCACACATGACCTAAATAATTTAACTTTTGTGCATATACTAAAGTCTTGAGATTGCCAGATATTCGTTAATTTAGTGAAGGCACTAGTTGCTATAGCAATACGAGAGTTTATTTCTTTCATCGTGTCTCCGTTGTTTGACACTTTACTACCCAAATATGTAAAATGTTCAACTTTATTTCAAAATATGTGAAAGCAGTTGTACTTGGAAGGATGTTATCTTCTAATTTGACTGGAGCTGGTGGGGTGATGCTCAGAGTTATTATTTATGTCATTATATATTGATCAGATCGTCTTTAAGCCTATGTGGCGCCGGGCCCGCAAGGAAGCAAAGAATAGTACCACTGCGACCTACAAGGCATATCGTAAGAGGCGACTGATGTAGGATCTAGGAAACTACCTAGTAAATAAAAAAGCATCGCAGAAATCGGATGTGCTGGCTACTTTTAGGCACATAATTGATACAACGTACAATGGCTCCTATGCATCGATCACATACAATTCACTCAGAGTGGTTAAAAAGTGGTTGATATGGAGCGTTCGAAGAAAAAAAATCGTCTTTAGCGCACTAGGATCGAGTTTATAAGTGCTCCGATCGCAACTTCACTATACCTGCCAGCATGCAGCAACTAACAGTTTCAGTACTGTACTGATAATTAAAGCATCATCTTCGTCCAGTTATGGGCAGCATGCATCACTGCATTGTGAGTGTCTCAAGAGAGACAAAGGCTAGGGAGTAAATACAAACAGAAAATATGGAGTGAAGCTTATAGGTGAGCAGGCATCATTGGTTCCTGCAATTATCTTTAGTTTTCTTCAATGACACTCACCTTAATGTCTCGATATTTAAGGGTCCCATTAGTGGTCTCAGTGACGTAGACAATGACACTCACCTTAATGTCTCGATATTTAGGGGTCCCATTAGTGATCGCTGTGACGTAGACAATGACACTCACCTTAATGTCTCGATATTTAGGGGTCCCATTAGTGGTCTCTGTGACGTAGACAATGACACTCACCTTAATGTCTCGATATTTAGGGGTCCCATTAGTGATCGCTGTGACGTAGACAATGACACTCACCTTAATGTCTCGATATTTAGGGGTCCCATTAGTGGTCTCTGTGACGTAGACAATGACACTCACCTTAATGTCTCGATATTTAGGGGTCCCATTAGTGGTCTCTGTGACGTAGACAATGACACTCACCTTAATGTCTCGATATTTAGGGGTCCCATTAGTGGTCTCTGTGACGTAGACAATGACACTCACCTTAATGTCTCGATATTTAGGGGTTTCATTAGTGGTCTCTGTGACGTAAAGTTTAGGTGCTCGTCTCTCGTGCTAAAGATACCAGTTCGTGACGTCATCGTGACGCCATCTGGATATTTTTCCAGAGATCCCTGATTACAGTGTAGGTGAGATCGAATTCCTAGTTATATCGGAGACGGACGATAAAACGTAGGTCTTGTGTTCAATTTGAGCACGTAAAAGCACCCTTGAAAGTTCAAAATCGAGAAGAGTAGGCTGAAAAGCCGCTGTCCGGGCAAAATTCATTAGAAATTTTAAAATAAAATTCCGACATAAATATTTTCACCATCTTCAAAATTACATCGGAGACCCTCTCCGGTGCTACGGAGTTCGTGCAGTGCAGCTGAGATCTTCCTGTGTAAGAAAGAGATCGGAGCATACATGGCTACTCACCAAAGTGCAATGATGATGGTTCTATCAATCAATCAATCTCGATATTCGCATCTTGAAAGCTTCTATTCAGTTGTCTTTCTGCTTGCTCATTGCCCGCTTGTCCGTACCATACAACAATGATAGATAACACTTGATGATCTCACCGAGTGGTTACCGGGCCCAAATTTGGGGTGTAAAGAATAGAACCACTGTTACCTGTCACGCATGTCGTAAGAGGCGATACGGAGGTTTGGCTGAAATTTGATGCACGTGTCCTAAACGTGTAGAAGTCTATGCGTTTAGGGGCCTACCAAACCAATGTACAACGTATACACGTTCTTGGCAAAGATCAAACATATCACAAAGAGTGATTAAAATTGGTCGTAAAGAACGAACATCAAGAAGAAGAAGAACACTTGATATCTATTGAATGTTGCTAAATAATTTGGTTTTCCATTTCATTTCTCTTCCTTAATTTTCATCTAATTGCGTTCATCCTGCGTTATTATTTTTCAAACGTATACAAAATATAATACTTGTTCAAGTGATGCAACCTCTATTTCTATAGCACAGCTAATGTGTTTTGTGAATGTTATAGTTTTCATGAAATCATTAACTTACTGAATTCAGAGCATTCTGAAGTCTGTCTATTGAATCTGTATTTGTTCTAGCCTGAAATAGGAAATGATAAAGATGGGTGCGTTAATAAATACAGACACATTGTCTATGTTTAGTCACATGATTAGCAAATGTAACATCGGCGTTTAGTTAGAGTGGACAAGTATACGACTTGCCCTTATTGCCATATGCACATCATATGGCACCACTAATATTACAGAGACATTGACAATGTTCAGAGGAAACACACATGACCAACCCACATGTCAAGTTCAGAACAATCTATATGTAAATGTATACATACTTAAGTTGACCACAAACTACTTTAGAAGTATACAAGTCGATGTCAGTCCAAGACAAGCTTAATTGAGATGTACATGGACTTCAGTTAACCACAAACTACTTTAGAAGTATACAAGTCAATGCCAGTCCAAGACAAGCTTAATTGAGATGTACATGGACTTCAGTTGACCACAAACTACTTTAGAAGTATACAAGTCGATGTCAGTTCATGTCAGTATATATATATATATATCATCATCATCATCATCATCAAATAGCTCGTCCTGAGTTATTTGATGATGATTTGTCCTGAGCAGAACTTTGCCACCCCAACAGTCCTCCGGAATTTCTCTCTCATAGGCCAGATGTCCTGCCTCTGCAGCCGTCATGTTCAAACCATCTGTTACATTTTGAAGTATATATATATATATATATATATATATATATATATATATATATATATATATATACTTGTACACAGACTCCTGACGCTTACAGTCGGATAAATACGAATTTAACACTGTTTTTCAAAATACATATGTATTCTTTGCTAGTGATTTTGTTGTTTTACTGACTATTCACACAATATATTCTCAAGTTCGTATGTTCGATATCGTGAGCGTCTGTAGCGCAAGCGGTAGTGAGCTCGATCACAAACCCAAGTGTACATGGTTCAAACCCCACGGTGGGCAAGTTTGGGAGCAAATTTGTTTACGTGGGATTTTACCAAGGGTAAAATAGACCTCACCGTTCAGAAAGCAATGGCAAACTACTGAACGTATAAGTGGTGTCTATAAAATTAACGACTCGTTTACTGTGGTTGATGGTTACGTCCTGTAAAGGATATACCACGATTTTCATTTGTTTTCATGTCCCATCTCATCCACTTAATCTCTAGAGTCAACAATAACGAAGATGATAACAGTCTGTCCTAGTGACCGCATACTGTAGAAATTCTGGGATTCGAGACCAGCTGCGCCAAATGTTGTTGGTGCGCAAATTGTGGACTGTTTTATTATAGGATACACTTATTCTTTACTTGGGGATCTACTCGTAAATGACAAGTACCACCTGTTTGTTGTCAGGGCTCGCAAGGGGAGCAAAGAATTGTATTACTGCGATCTACATGGCATGTCGTAAGAGGCGACTAAGGTAGAAGCCAAAACGAAGCTACCCTAGTAAATAAAAAGCATAGCAGAAATTAAATGAGCTGGCCTACTTGTAGGCACGTAACTGGTACAACGTACAATCGTTCTTGGGTGTAGATCACATACAAATCACAAAGAGTGGTTAACAAGTGGTCGATATGGAGCGTTCGAAGAAGAAGAAGAAGAAGAAATGACAAGTACATATGATGTCAGAATAAGGTTCGCCTGAATGGTGAGGGACACTGATGATAAAGAAAGCAAATCTTTATGCAAAATCAGTCATAGGTGCAACATTAGGCGCAATGGCCGCCCGAGTGGTTACCGAGGCCCAAATTGAAGTCTAAAGAATAGAACCACTGTTACCTGCCACGCATGTCGTAAGAGGCGGCTAAGGAGGTTTGGCTGAAATCGGATGCACATGTCCTAAACGTGTAGAAGTCTATGCATTTAGGGGCCTACCAAACCAATGTACAACGTATACACGTTCTTGACAAAGATCAAACATATCACAACGAGTGATTAAAATTGATCCTAAAGAACGAACGCGAAGAAGAAGAAGAAAGACGCAATGGCTTGACCTAAACTCATAACGGGCTAATGAAATAAACAAACTTAAATTTACCTAAAGGTTTATAGCCAAATAACTGACTTCATCGCACAAAGGTGTTGCATCATTTGGCATGGTCCCGCACCGCAGAAATGACACCCCACTCGCCAAGAGTTTTGCATCATTTGGCACGGTCCCGCACCGCAGAAATGACACCCCACTCGCCAAGAGTTTTGCATCATTTGGCACGGTCCCGCACCGCAGAAATGACACCCCACTCGCCAAGAGTTTTGCATCATTTGGCACGGTCCCGCACCGCAGAAATGACACCCCACTCGCCAAGAGTTTTGCATCATTTAGCACGGTCCCGCACCGCAGAAATGACACCCCACTCGCCAAAAGTACTGCACAAAGAACAAACACTGTAGCTTCGGAAAGATTTATATGGTCTCTGGGGAAAATGCACTCGTGAGCAGAACGGCTTGGTCCGGATTCGAACCTATGATCTTCTGAACGTACGACAACGTCTTAAACCTAAGCTACCTTGTAGATTGGCTGGGGACAGCAAAGGCTAACGGAGAGCGAACCAAGCAAACGCTGGTTGAAATCGGACACTTTACCGAAGGATAAGCACTAGAGCTTCAAATGGCACTGAACGATGTGACGTTAAATACGTTCTTGACAACGGCTGTTTATATATCACAATAAGAATGATCAAAATTGCTAAAAGAACGATCGAGAGAGAGAGAGAGAAAACCTAAGCTGGAAGTAACAAGAAGAGACCGGTTTAGAAATGAATACATCAGGAAAAAAAGTCGAACAACATCAGTACTGAATTTCATCAAGAAACAACAAATTAAATGGTTACCAATACTGGTTACACATTACAAGATTACCAATAGACAGTTCACCACAAAGAGCAATGCTGCTCCTATACAATGGAAACAAAGCAGTAGACCTGCCACGCAAAAGATGGATCTCAGAGATAATAGAGGCCACGAAAGACACTGCTATGAAACGCACACAAAAACCGGTTCTAGAAATCTCTTCTTACTTTGAAGCTGTGAGGGAAATCAGGGCTGTAGAAAAGAAAGAAAGGCAAGGCTCATAGAGAGGCTCGACCCAGGTGCCTCATTTTTAGACCTGACGCTGATAGGCAAAACAGGATTAGAGAATAGATAGACAGAATATATGTAGCTGTTAGGGCAATTCAACTACTTTTCTATCCCCACCCTTTTTTTCCTGTAACTTACTCTCTTCTGAAAGCTTCAATGTTCCCTATCACCAGCCTAATCTTGTCACAGCAGATTTAGCTCTTTTCTCAGGACACTATAGATACTTTTCTACATCGTATTCCCCCCCCCTTTCCCACCTCCCAGTAGCTTACTCTCTTCTCAAGTACTTATATATCAAATAACCACGCTAAACCAACCAAAACGGATTAGCTCATAGGGCTATATTTGTATTTTACTATCTCCAAAATATTTAGTTTTTACTCAAGGTGTTATGACTCATCTAATTATAAATATAGATTTTAGGGCAATATACAGTTCCGTACTAACTGCCGTTGGGTGCGTCAAGATTCTACATTCAATTAACCCAACTGTCACACACTGCGCCAAGAATATACTTTTTATGTCCGCAGTAACTTAGTGTTGATTCAAGTGATCATATTCTCATCCTACCAGAGAAAATTTAGCTCTCAAATGTAAATATTTGCTTGTCTGAGCTCTTACCTGAGTTTGTAGAGTATCTATTGATGCTGATATGGTCTCCACGGAATGTTGGAGTTCTTCCAGCGGCCTTATCCCATCTTCTAATGTGACTAGCCGTCTTGTGACATTCATAGAACTCTGCAAGAGACAGTTTGATCAGCACATTCAGTAAATATATGATTTAATTGGTTTTGTTTCAGTGCAGACTGGCAGTTCAGCGTTATAAGTTAAAATAGATTTGTAATATTCATAGTTTCCTATGGAAGATACATATAGATATATATATATATATATATATATATATATATATATATATATATATATAGTTAGTTATCAGATGATCATCATTTCGAAAGGAAGAGCCCATAAGTGATTCTCTCTCTCTTTCTCTCTCAACATGTGACGTCTCAAGCGCTTAAAGGAGCATCAAATGCACAACATTCTTCTCTATACCTGAGCGTCCTCTGTATTGTGCGCCAGCTGAATTTCATATCTTTCAGTTCTTATTCTACTGTTCTGCTCCATGTTGCTTTGAGACGTCCATGTTTTCGTTTATCCTCTGGTGTTCATCTCAGTGCAGTTTTCGTGACGAAGCCAGTATTCATGCTTATCACATGTTCGATCCATTTCTAGCATATACTTTGGATGATGGTGTCTCTATTTTCTTGTTGGAACTGTGCAAGTAGCTCTTGACCCTAGATAGTATCTGGCCAGAACACTCGCAATAACCATCAAAGACAAGCTGCATGAAAGGTGGAGAGTTTTAACATATCTTGATCTGTCATTCTCCAGCATTCTGATCAGTATAATAAAGTTGATAACACATATCTGCGTATATATTAACCTTGGTTCTCGCCAGTGTGGTGCCGGAGCCCGCACTGGAAGCAAAGAATAGTACCACTGCAACCTACAAGGCATGTCGCAAGAGGTAACTGAGGTAGAACCAAGGGAAGCTACCCTAGTAAATAAAAAGCATCGCTGAAATCCGAAGTGCTGGTCTTCGTGTAGGCGCATAACTGGAACAACGTATACATGCTCTTAGGCTCAGATCACATACAAATCATACAGAGTGGTTAACAAGTGGTCGATATAGAGAGTTGAAAGATAAAGAATCTTGAATCTGATGCTGTATTGGAGTGATTTCCAGACCGCCTGAAGTATCATGAATGCACATTTTGCATTACTCAGTTCTAAATATATTTGTTTACTATTTATTTTTTCTTCCTTAATTTCCTGTTAACTTTTCGTTTATCTTTCGTTATTATATTTCAAACGTATACAAAATATAATACTGGTTCAAGTGCTTCATCTTCTATGTTTTTAAACACATCTAATCTGTTTTGTGTATGCTGTAATCTTAATGAAGTCATCGACTTACTGAGTTTAGAGAATTCTCAAGTCTGTCTATTGAATCTTTGTTTGTTCTGGCCTGTAATAGAAAATGATAAAGATGGGTGAATTAATAAATGCAGACACGTTGTCTATGTTTAGTCCCATGATTAGCATTGTAACATCGGGGTTTAGTAACAGTGGACAAGTACAAGACAGTCCCTAATTATCATATGCACATATGGCACTAGCAAAATTACAGAAACACTCTTCCTATTTCCCCCCCATTTTTTAGGGTCTCTCTGGCGTATCGGTTAGGTGCTTGTCTCTCTGGCGTATCGGTTAGGTGCTTGTCTCTCTGGCGTATCGGTTAGATGCTTGTCTCTCTGGCGTATCGGTTAGATGCTTGTCTCTCTGGCGTATCGGCTAGATGCTTTCCTCTGGCGTATCGGTTAGATGCTTGTCTCTCTGGCGTATCGGTTAGATGCTTGTCTCTCTGGCGTATCGGTTAGATGCTTGTCTCTCTGGTGTATCGGTTAGGTGCTTGTCTCTCTGGTGTATCGGTTAGATGCTTGTCTCTCTGGTGTATCGGTTAGATGCTTGTCTCTCTGGCGTATCGGTTAGATGCTTGTCTCTCTGGCGTATCGGTTAGATGCTTGTCTCTCTGGCGTATCGGTTAGATGCTTGTCTCTCTGGGGTATCGGTTAGGTGCTTGTCTCTCTGGTGTATCGGTTAGATGCTTGTCTCTCTGGTGTATCGGTTAGATGCTTGTCTCTCTGGCGTATCGGTTAGATGCTTGTCTCTCTGGCGTATCGGTTAGATGCTTGTCTCTCTGGCGTATCGGTTAGGTGCTTGTCTCTCTGGTGTATCGGTTAGATGCTTGTCTCTCTGGCGTATCGGTTAGATGCTTGTCTCTCTGGCGTATCGGTTAGGTGCTTGTCTCTCTGGCGTATCGGTTAGGTGCTTGTCTCTCTGGCGTATCGGTTAGATGCTTGTCTCTCTGGCGTATCGGTTAGATGCTTGTCTCTCTGGCGTATCGGTTAGATGCTTGTCCTCTGGCGTATCGGTTAGATGCTTGTCTCTCTGGCGTATCGGTTAGATGCTTGTCTCTCTGACGTATCGGTTAGATGCTTGTCTCTCTGGTGTATCGGTTAGGTGCTTGTCTCTCTGGTGTATCGGTTAGATGCTTGTCTCTCTGGCGTATCGGTTAGATGCTTGCTCTCTGCGTATCGTTAGATGCTTGTCTCTCTGGTGTATCGGTTAGGTGCTTGTCTCTCTGGCGTATCGGTTAGGTGCTTGTCTCTCTGGCGTATCGGTTAGGTGCTTGTCTCTCTGGCGTATCGGTTAGATGCTTGTCTCTCTGGCGTATCGGTTAGATGCTTGTCTATCTGGCGTATCGGTTAGGTGCTTGTCTCTCTGGTGTATCGGTTAGATGCTTGTCTCTCTGGTGTATCGGTTAGATGCTTGTCTCTCTGGCGTATCGGTTAGATGCTTGTCTCTCTGGTGTATCGGTTAGGTGCTTGTCTCTCTGGTGTATCGGTTAGATGCTTGTCTCTCTGGCTTATCGGTTAGATGCTTGTCTCTCTGGCGTATCGGTTAGATGCTTGTCTCTCTGGCGTATCGGTTAGATGCTTGTCTCTCTGGCGTATCGGTTAGATGCTTGTCTCTCTGGCGTATCGGTTAGATGCTTGTCTCTCTGGCGTATCGGTTAGATGCTTGTCTCTCTGGTGTATCGGTTAGGTGCTTGTCTCTCTGGTGTATGGGTTAGATGCTTGTCTCTCTGGCGTATCGGTTAGATGCTTGTCTCTCTGGTGTATCGGTTAGATGCTTGTCTCTCTGGCGTATAGGTTAGATGCTTGTCTCTCTGGCGTATCGGTTAGATGCTTGTCTCTCTGGCGTATCGGTTAGATGCTTGTCTCTCTGGTGTATCGGTTAGGTGCTTGTCTCTCTGGTGTATCGGTTAGATGCTGTCTCTGTGTATCGGTTGATGCTTGTCTTCTGGCGTATGGTTAGATGCTTGTCTCTCTGGCGTATCGGTTAGATGCTTGTCTCTCTGGCGTATCGGTTAGGTGCTTGTCTCTCTGGTGTATCGGTTAGATGCTTGTCTCTCTGGCGTATCGGTTAGATGCTTGTCTCTCTGGCGTATCGGTTAGGTGCTTGTCTCTCTGGCGTATCGGTTAGGTGCTTGTCTCTCTGGCGTATCGGTTAGATGCTTGTCTCTCTGGCGTATCGGTTAGATGCTTGTCCTCTGGCGTATCGGTTAGATGCTTGTCTCTCTGGCGTATCGGTTAGATGCTTGTCTCTGGCGTATCGGTTAGATGCTTGCTCTCTGACGTATCGGTTAGATGCTTGTCTCTCGGTGTATCAGGTTGGTGCTTGTCTCTCTGGTGTAGGATGTCTTGTCTCTCTGGCGTATCGGTTAGATGCTTGTCTCTCTGGCGTATCGGTTAGATGCTTGTCTCTCTGGTGTATCGGTTAGGTGCTTGTCTTCTGGCGATCGTTAGGTGCTTGTCTCTCTGGCGTATCGGTTAGGTGCTTGTCTTCTGGCGTATCGGTTGATGCTTGTCTCTCTGGCGTATCGGTTAGATGCTTGTCTCTCTGGCGTATCGGTTAGGTGCTTGTCTCTCTGGTGTATCGGTTAGATGCTTGTTCCTGTGTATCGGTTAGATGCTTGTCTCTCTGGCGTATCGGTTAGATGCTTGTCTCTCTGGTGTATCGGTTAGGTGCTTGTCTCTCTGGTGTATCGGTTAGATGCTTGTCTCTCTGGCTTATCGTTAGATGCTTGTCTCTCTGGCGTATCGGTTAGATGCTTGTCTCTCTGGCGTATCCGTTAGATGCTTGTCTCTCTGGCGTATCGGTTAGATGCTTGTCTCTGGCGTATCGGTTAGATGCTTGTCTTCTGCTATCGGTTAGATGCTTGTCTCTCTGGTGTATCGGTTAGGTGCTTGCTCTCTGGTGTATGGGTAGATGCTTGTCTCAGGCGACGGTTAGATGCTTGTCTCTCTGGTGTATCGGTTAGATGCTTGTCTCTCTGGCGTATCGGTTAGATGCTTGTCTCTCTGGGGTATCGGTTAGGTGCTTGTCTCTCTGGCGTATCGGTTAGATACTTTGCTCTCTGTGTATCGGTTAGATGCTTGTCTCTCTGGCGTATCGGTTAGATGCTTGTCTCTCTGGCGTATCGGTTAGGTGCTTGTCTCTCTGGCGTATCGGTTAGATGCTTGTCTCTCTGGGGTATCGGTTAGATGCTTGTCTCTCTGGCGTATCGGTTAGATGCTTGTCTCTCTGGCGTATCGGTTAGATGCTTGTCTCTCTGTGTATCGGTTAGATGCTTGTCTCTCTGGTACAGGGTTAGATGCTTGTCTCTCTGGCGTATCGGTTAGATGCTTGTTCTCTGGTGTATCGGTTAGATGCTTGTCTTCTGGCGTATCGGTAGGTGCTTGTCTCTCTGGTATCAGTTAGATGCTTGTCTCTCTGGTGTATCGGTTAGATGCTTGTCTCTCTTGCGTATCGGTTAGATGCTTGTCTCTCTGGTGTATCGGTTAGATGCTTGTCTCTCTGGTGTATCGGTTAGGTGCTTGTCTCTCTGGCGTATCGTTAGATGCTTGTCTCTCTGGTGTATCGGTTAGATGCTTGTCTCTCTGGTGTATCGGTTAGATACTTGTCTCTCTGGTGTATCGGTTAGGTGCTTGTCTCTCTGGTGTATCGGTTAGGTGCTTGCTCTCTGGTGATCGGTTAGATACTTGTCTCTCTGGTGTATCGGTTAGATACTTGTCTCTCTGGTGTATCGGTTAGGTGCTTGTCTCTCTGGCGTATCGGTTAGATGCTTGTCTCTCTGGCGTATCGGTTAGATGCTTGTCTCTCTGGCGTATCGGTTAGGTGCTTGTCTCTCTGGCGTATCCGTTAGATGCTTGTCTCTCTGGCGTATCGGTTAGATGCTTGTCTCTCTGGTGTATCGGTTAGATGCTTGTCTCTCTGGTGTATCGGTTAGGTGCTTGTCTCTCTGGCGTATCGGTTAGATGCTTGTCTCTCTGGTGTATCGGTTAGATGCTTGTCTCTCTGGTGTATCGGTTAGATACTTGTCTCTCTGGTGTATCGGTTAGGTGCTTGTCTCTCTGGTGTATCGGTTAGGTGCTTGTCTCTCTGGTGTATCGGTTAGATACTTGTCTCTCTGGTGTATCGGTTAGATACTTGTCTCTCTGGTGTATCGGTTAGGTGCTTGTCTCTCTGGCGTATCGGTTAGATGCTTGTCTCTCTGGCGTATCGGTTAGATGCTTGTCTCTCTGGCGTATCGGTTAGGTGCTTGTCTCTCTGGCGTATCCGTTAGATGCTTGTCTCTCTGGCGTATCGGTTAGTGCTTGTCTCTGGTGTATCGGTTAGATACTTGTCTCTGTGCGTAGAGGTTGGTGTTGTCTCTCGTGCCAAAGGCACCAGGTTCGCTCCCTCGTGCAACCATCTAAATTTTTTTCTAGGGATCCCTGATATCAGCGTAGGAGATATCGAGTTCCTAGTCACATCGGAGACGGACGAGAAAACGTAGGTCCCGTGTTCAATTTGAGCACGTAAAAGAACCACTGACAGTTCAAAATCGAGAAGAGCTGACTGGAAAGCCGCTGTCCGGGAAAAATTCATTAGAAATTTCGAAAAAATTCCTACATAAATATCTTCACCATCTGCAAAATGACATCGTGGACCCTCTCAGGTGTTATGGAGTTCGTGCAGTGCAGCTGAGATCTTCTTGTGTAAGATACAGATCGGAGCACGCACGATTACTCACCGAAGTGCAATGATGATCCTATCAATCAATCAACATCATATTTTCCAGTTTTCGGTTTGGATACTCATTTAATTGACGTTAATAGCCAAGACCAGAAAATGTTGAAATGTTGACTCATTTAGTCTATAGAAGTGACCTGATCTGTCTTCTGCAGGCTTACGTCCAAGGATGTCGAAACTACTGTAATGGAAACTGATGTTCGCTGTTTGTGCCAATTACAGGACGTCGAACAGGTAAATCTTGTAGGAGTTGCTACTCAGAATATTGTTCGTCTGATGCAGGCCGATATCTGAACAGGTAAATCTTGTGCTACCAGAATATTGTTCGTCTGATGTGCAGGTCGATATCTGAACAGGTAAATCTTGTAGGAGTTGCTGCTCAGAGATATTGTTCGTCTGATGTGCAGGTCGATATCTGAACAGGTAAATCTTGTAGGAGTTACTCAGAGATATTCGTCTGATGCACGAATTGAACAGGTAAATTGTAGGTTGCTGCTCAGAATGTTCGTCTGATGTGCAGGTCGATATCTGAACAGGTAAATCTTGTAGGAGTTGCTACTCAGAGATATTGTTCGTTTGATGTGCAGGCCGATATCTTAACATACGCATCATCGTTACACTACTACTACCTTATGTGGATAGCTCTCATGACGATCTCTACAAACTGTTCCAGACTTCAGTGCAGCAGTTTGTTTTCATGGTCACCGCCCGAAGGTACCGTATTGTCTTGATCAGTTCAATTTCATGGAGCTTGGTGCTGTCATGTCAACTATTTCATGTTGTGATCCTACAGACACCTTATAGCAACCGACAGTCTCAGTCATTCAATAGCGAACATAACAGCCAAAGATAACATACATTAACAACTTGTAACATTCAATCACCAACACAACAGCCAACAGCCATATATCATTTAACAGACAACACAACAGCCAACAGCCATATATCATTTAACAGACAACACAACAGCCAACAGCCATATATCATTTAACAGACAACACAACAGTAATGCCAAGAAATATTGGTCTCAGTTCCATGGAGGAGATTGAGCGAGTTGCCCAGGATAGAGCGATATGGATAAATTGCTTGCAGGCCCTATGTAACTTATAACGGTACAAGAGGAATTAGTATTACAACATTAATGCAACAGCCAATATGCAACAACCAAAACAACAACCAATACCAGCAACCAAGAGCTAACCGGACATTAGACAACTCACCAAAGTAGCAGCATATTTCAGATCAAGGTTGTCTACATAAACTCCTCCTGACCCTGGCCTAAATGTGATGTTATGATTTACTCCTGACTGAAATACTAGGTGTCCATTCTCTGTAATTATTCGAGGCCTGTAGAGAAGAACATCAATAGTTCACACAATAAACACATGGCATGACATGGAACTGATGTCATGCATATAAATCTGGTTTACGATAGTTTAAACAACAACTGATGCTCTAATGAATAGATCAGTGGAGTCTTTGTGTCGAACTTGTCTTCTTCGTCTTCTTCAAAAGCTCCATGTCGACCACTTATTAACCACTCTGTGTGATTGGTATGTGATCCGAGCCTAAGAGTGATTGTACGTTGTGCCAGTTATGCGCCTACAAGTAGTATATATTAACTCCATCCTATTTCTTTTTTTTTCGATCCAGAAGCTCTTGAGCTTTCAGCTCTTTGGCTCGACGCCATGGACATCTTAACCATTCGGTTTGATGCCACGAACACCGTAAATCTGGAGAACCTGTGCTTCTGCCAGCTTGCGGAATTGAACCGCACTCACAAGGGACTTTTCACCCGTCGTACAACGCGCTACGAACACGCTGGGCAGGCGGGCAACTCCAACCTATACCACAAACCGCAATAACCGCTTACAAACGTTCACCAATCACATGCTCGTTATACATAGAAGCTTTCCAAGCAGAACACTCTCTTTCACTTTATGCTAACCATTTCAAGCTTTTATCGTCGCTAAGAAATGGTTACTTATATAATGAAGCACTGAACTATATATATTATTGTTATTAACATAAATAATTTCCGTCACCCCGTTCAGACTTTGGGATTTAAAGTCACCTTACTTCACATGTATAGCCCATAATGTGCATGTTGGTAGGAGGGTCTATTCCTTTTCTCAAGTGTGGACCGACGAATGTGGGATTTAACCAACAACCCTCTTGGATCCGAGACGATAGGCGAAAGCTTATGCATTACACTTATGACCGTCCCAAATATAAATGTAACACACACTACAAATAACGTAAGCAGAGAATCTCTATGTGATAACATTGATGTTGTCATAAAACAATAGTGGTCGGATCTCAGTAACGGTCCTGGTATTGAAAGAGTTAGCAATCAATAGCCATTATCGTTACCAACATCAACATGGTGCGATTATAGAAATGATAGATTTTTCATCACATTCTCTGTGGCGCATAGGTTAGATGCTCGCCTATCGTTACAAAGGTATTCGGTTCGTTTCCTCTTATCATCATCAAGTAGCTTGTCCTGAGCAGAACTTTGTCATCCCAACAGTCCTCCAGAATTTCTCTCTCTCATAGGCCAGATGTCCTGCCTCTGCAGTCGTCAATGTCCTGCCTCTGCAGTCGTCAATGTCCTGCCTCTGCAGTCGTCAATGTCCTGCCTCTGCAGTCGTCAATGTCCTGCCTCTGCAGTCGTCATGTTCAAATCATCAGTTACATCCTGAATCCATCTTCTACGTGGTCTTCTTCTTCTTCTCTTTGCCGGTATGCCTCCTTTCATGATAGACTTCTCCAGCCCTTCGGGTCTTTTTATATGTCCAAAATACCTCAATTTTCTCTTTCTTATTTGTAGCATCAGCCAGTTTTCTTTGATTTTGAGTTCTTTTAGGATAGATTTATTTGTTCTCTTCTCTGTCCAAGATATACGAAGGACTCTTCTGTAACACTTATATTCAAAAGCACATATATGTTTTTCCATTGCCTTGTTAAATGTCCATGCTTCACACCCATATGTTGCCACTAGGAATATGCATGCTCTTAGTATTCTGATCTTTGCTTTCTTATCAGTTCCGTTTCATACTGTTTTTAGCTGTTTAATTCATTGTTGTAACTCTCATATAACGATCGGGATATTTTTACAGAGATCCATGATCTCGGTGTAGGTGAGATTGAGTTACTAGTCCTATTGGAGACTGACGATAAAACGTAGCACGTAAAAGAACCATTGACAGTTCAAGATCGAGAAGAGCAGGCAGGAAATACGCTGCCCTGGACAAATTCATTAAAAGGAGTAGAAAATAAAATTCCAAATAAATAACATTCATCATTTTCTAAATTATATTGGGACCCTCGTGGGTGCTAGGGAGTTCGTGCACTGTCGTTGACATCTTTCTGAGTAAGAAAGACATCGGAGAACACATGGTTACTCCTGAAGTGCAACGATGATGGTCCTATTAATCAATCAATCAATCAATCATTATATTAACTGTAAATATACTCACTGGTCTGGCAATATCTGTCGTTTCTGTCTGACATTTTGATCTGTGTTTGTTACCAATGACAACACAGTCAACAAAACATATAAGCAGCTGATGATCTCCATCATGAACCGCAGCACCGGCACGCCCCCCAAGTAACTGATGCTTGATATGTACAAGGTACTAGCTGGAACGTTTTGAAAAATGCGAAAAAAGTTAAAAGACACTATTGTTCGATTTCAACTCAGCGACAAGACACACATTTAACCCATGAATAAAACGACATCCATTCTTGAAAAAAAGTTGGAACTTTAACACTGCAATGTTCTGTATTTGTTGATTTGTTTGTTTGTTTGTTTTAATGTCGAGAATTAAAGCCTCTTTATACTGAGACATGAACTTTCATCCTAAGAACGATTCAATTTTTGATTATATCAGAGCTGAAATGTCAATAAAAACAAATATGTGAATTTATTTCAATTTATTGCAGCTATTAACCCATTCGCTCCAATGAGTTAATATATCGGCTCATGGTATTTTAAAAACATGACGCAAAGTCAGTATACTGATATAAATATATCCGGAAGTTAAAGAAATTGCGGAGAGAAAGGGTTAAATAAACAGTGAACTATCAATGCGTATATCTGTTCTCTATCCATGATACTCCTTTCAGTGTCAGGTTAAGAAGGGACGTTTGGAGAGGGATATCCATGAATATATGATTTAAATGAAATTACATTTAAGAATGTGGTCATCGATAACGAAGTGGATAACAAGCTGTTCTGGTGACCCTCTGACGTAAAAATTCCTGGGGTTTGAGTCCAGCTTCCGAAAAAAACATTAAAGATATTCACACTGTACGCAGTTGGAATACAGGACATCGGAATCCTTTACTTGGGGACGACAATTATAAATACCTCTTAAGTCGGAATAAGGATTGTCTGAATAGCGAGGGATACTGGTGATAAGGAAAGTAAGCCATCACACAAAAATCAGTAAAAAGCGCCATATTAGACCTCATATATTGATTGCGTTGGAAAAAATAAAATGAAAGAATAAAGACAATATTAACCTGAAACAAAAACGTTATTGAAGATAAGTGTCTGTAGCGTGGAGGTAAGGTACTCGCCTTTCATTCCACAGGAACTAGGTTCGTTCCTTCGTGGAGCCTTCGCAATATTTTTCTAGAGATCCTTTAACTCAATGTAAAGGAGATCGAGTTTCTAGTCATATCGAAGATGGACGATAAAAACGTAGGTTCCGTGTTCAAATTGAGCATGTAAAAGAACCCTTGACAGTTCAAAATCCAGAAGAGCAGGATGAAAAGGCGCTGTGCAAAATTCATTAGAAATATTTAAAAATAAAACTCCTACATAATATTTTCGACATCTTCTATATTACCTCAGAGACCCTCGCCGGTGCTAGATAGTTCGAGAACTGCCGCTGAGACCTCTTGTGTAAAAAAAGAAATTGGAGCACACATGGCTACTCACCGAAGTGCAATGGTGATGGTCCTATCAATCAATCAATCAATCAATCAGTCAATCAATAGAAGTAATGTAGATCGACAATTATTTTATATAGCAATGTCGGTATAGTATCATACATTACAGAGAATGAACGTATAAAACATCGGGGCTGAGGAGAGGGTAGGGATTGGGTGGGAGGGGGGGGCTAAAAGCAAAGTAGAAAGCAAATGGTCACTTACAAAATTATTAGAAAGCAAATGGTTACTTACAAAATTATTAGAAAGCAAATGGTCACTTACAAAATTATTAGAAAGCAAATGGTTACTTACAAAATTATTAGAAAGCAAATGGTTACTTACAAAATTATTAGAAAGCAAATGGTTACTTACAAAATTATTAGAAAGCAAATGGTTACTTACAAAATTATTAGAAAGCAAATGGTTACTTACAAAATTATTAGAAAGCAAATGGTCACTTACAAAATTATTAGAAAGCAAATGGTCACTTACAAAATTTATGAATGAAAAGTCACTTGGAGAAAAATTAAGTGTAAAACTGAGAAATAAATTTGACATATGGAAAATACGTGTACAATGAAAAAGAAGGAAAAAAATAACAAGCTCAACGCCTTCAACACGCTAGAAAAACAAAATGAACCCATCACTCCGTAAAGATTGAAGTGCATTAGACCTCGGCTCTCATACGTGAAGACGCGTGTTCAATTCACGGTAAGGCCAAGGATTTTATTCTGTTATGTGCATCATGAACAATCCTAACTTGAACAGCTTCACGGCGACTGCACTAGCCATGTGGCCATTAAATTCCTTAGGCTCACGTCCCACCTGTCCTACACCGTCTAAAAAGAGATACTACATGCAGTAGCGACAGTATTTTTGTTTTATTACTCTCTAATTTATTTCTTAACCACGGACACTTTGTTCTACAATGTATATTGAATTAGACAGTATTTATTAATAATAATAATAGTTCCTCTCGTACCGTTATACGTTACATAGGGCCTGCAAGTAATTTCTTCATACCGCTCTATTCTGGGCAACTCGCTCAATCCCTCCATGGA
The DNA here is from genome assembly GCA_020796225.1 of Arion vulgaris. Lineage (NCBI taxonomy): Eukaryota > Metazoa > Mollusca > Gastropoda > Stylommatophora > Arionidae > Arion > Arion vulgaris. The sequence goes on along the minus strand of CM036772.1, from coordinate 3,149,373 downwards.
ACTGAGACCGATATTTCTTGCCTCTCTCAGCAAAGTTCGTTTCAGGGTCTCCTTAGGTTGTGCTCTCTTTCTTAATCCCTTTGTATCCCACTTCAATGCCTGCTTTGATATTCGTTGATCATTTCTTCTCAAGGTGTGTCCCAATATATCTCCATCTTCTCCTTCTTATAACAGTTGTCACTTAGACAGTATTTACTCGTCGCAAAATTTTCGCAAATAATGTGAGACAATAAAGCAGCTTAGAAGATCGAATAGGTTAATAATATGGAAAACATTAATATTTCTACTAGTAAAACTCAGAAAATATTCATCTTCTTATCGAACGCTCCATATCGAATGCAAGAAGAAGAAAATCACTGTTTCTTAGGTCCTACTCAAGCTGTCATGTCTCATTTGACAATTTATCCTTCTTCGACGCTTCATATCTACCACTTGTTAACCACTCTTTGTGACTTGTATGTGATCTGAACCTAGGAGCGATTGTACGTTATGCCAGTTATGCGTAGACAAGTAGGCCAGCACATCTGATTTCTGCGATGCTATTTAGTTACTAGGGTAGCTTCCCTAGGTTCTACATTAGTCGCCTCTTACAACATGCTTTGTAGGTCGCAGTGGTACTATTTCTTGCTTCTCTTGCGGGCCCCGGTACCACACGGCTAAAACTCACAACATAATATTCTTTATTACATTCCAACCAATAACACAATAAAATAATACACACAATTGACTTTTGTAAAACTGTGATACGTATGAGTTATTCGCGCGATATTTATATAAGTTTTATGCAGTATACAACTGGACTTAATCTAGTCTTGTGGAAAAAAGTTGAGACTAACAAATCAACAGTATCTTACAGTTCAGGTCAAGACAACCTAAATGTCTAAGAAATTATGATACATATGCAGATAACCATGATGTAAACAACAAAGGAGAATGGCAAAATGGGAGAGATGTTATGATGACTGCAGTAACGGTATATTTTTATGACTTCAATTTCCTGTTCCTTCAATTATCGTTCTATTAATTACATGTCGAAGAGCAGCTAATTAATTGTGTCTGCGAATGATAGAGCTATTGTTTGTTTTAAAGAAATATTATATTACATAGGATGTTCATACATACATACATACATACATATCTTCAGAATGTTCATAGAGCTTAACATTCTGGACGCCCTCAAAGAGTGTGGCCGCAATGAGGATTTGCATTTAATCCTATTACACCGCAATTGTACCAAACGTAGGCACTGACAAAAGAACAAGAAAGGAAAGTTACCACCTGTGAAATGAGATGCTTGAGGAAAGCGGTAAATACAACAAGAAGAGACCATATAAGAAATGAGGAAATTAGAGGAACAGTCGGAACAACACCAGCTGTTAGATTCATTGAAAAACAGAGATTCAAATGGATTGGACACTTGGTGAGAATGAACCCGAATACACCAGTTACAAGAGGGTGCAACTTGAAAATGGAATCATCAAGAGGAAGGAACAGAACAAGAAAAGATGAGTTGATGAGCAAAATCCGAGGACAAAGCAACAACAACAAAAAAAAAATAAAAATAAAAGAAAGAAGACACTTGAGAAGTTGATTAGTATACCTATTACCACGAAGACGACACTGTCTGTCATGTCCAAACTTAACTCCTAATTATCGCACTCGTTCCAGTGTCTGCGACCCGCCCATATCACATAAATGAGAGCGTACCCATTGTTGACATCGGCTCTGTCCATAATTCTGCCCGGTTGAGTCGTATTTTTTGCAGAAAGTCAACACCCTCGTTACCCTGCACTCCATCATGTTCCGGTGTGTACAGCCAAGTTATTTTCTTGAGATGTGATCTCCGAATGATGTCTACCTATTACATGAACATACTTCCAGATTCATTCCTTTGAAGCATATTTATCGAGTCTGATATCATAATCGTGTTGGTTACCTGTTGCTCAGACACCCATGAGAGAGCCATGGAGGTAGCTGTGCTATCTATAGTCATGCTCGATGTTGTTGTCTCGAAAGCGCCGCAGTCCACATGAAGTGTGCTACCGTTTCGTTTTGCTGAATAAGCCCACCATGATCTGGTTCCGCTTTTCAATGCGCTATGTCCTTGGTTTGCCAACGATGGCCATGAAACACGAAGTCACACAGGTAAAAGCTTATCTGAGCGTGTCTGAAGACACAAATCATCCTCTGCACAAATCCATAAATGAAAACAAGGGCAAGCGTCTGAAGATAGGTCGATCCTGGATGGCTGAGGCAGAGGATGTTATTAAACATGTCTGTACTCTAGACGAGCTGAGGCGTAGGGAAGAATTGATGTTCATAACAGAGGATATGATTGATTAAACCAGGGTTGTCAGTACACTTGAACGCTGCTGTAGAGAATGTACCCCTGGATTCGCCAATGCGGAGATTATTGCACTCGTGGATCAGCACTCCCATCCAGGTTATATTATTATTACTTGGAGCGGTCTGTAGTATAGGCAAGATAGTTTGACCTACGCTTTCTTTGTGATTTTGGCGAATACCTTGCTAACCCTTGACCATTAGACTCGTCGGAGTATACGATATATACACTTCATGACATTTTTTACACATAAATAACCACACACGATCCCCAGTGGTGTCGGTTTGCTGCCTTTGCAAACGTGATACCTTCTTTTTGTCCACTCTTTTACTCTTGGATTCTCCGAAAGGAGTTAATTCTTATTTTCATGTTTGTTGGCCTACACGCTCTGATATAACCAATAAAAGGTTCGCCTTAGGTTGAAAGGGCGTGCCTCTGCTTAACCCTTAACCATTGGGATATTGGGATTTCGATCATTTATGATCGATGCAACATGTGGCCATAATTTTGTATCCATTTTGCATTTAAGTTGGTAAAATTTATGTTATCTAAAGCAGAACATATGATAATCTAATAAAAAATTATTAAAAATTAATTATATTTTTTTAGATGTCTAATCTCGTTGACTGGAGCACACCTCATTTCCCACTTGCCATTTTGTAGAAACGTCCAAATTGCTCAAGCCAAAAATCCCCAAATATGTGATAAAATGTATTCTAATAACTCAGATTACTGTCCTGATGAAGACACCAGTGATTTTTGAAATATCTATGCTTGGGTCAGATGAACATTCTGTGCCTGTGTCACTTTGACTCTGTTTGCAAGATGCCCGTTAACTTTTTTCCTGATTATTTTGTCCATCAAATATCATTGCGTAATCATATTTTTGTTCAATAATATCTTTTACTTGCAATGTTTAGAAATTATATACCTATTTAATATTTATGTATGATACTATAAGTGTTAGTTCTTTATAGGCTGCTTACTAGACCAATTCGGTATCATTTTCTCTTGAAGGCCATATTTATTGCCTTTTTTTTACAATATGAAAATATTGAATATTATAAATTTCATGATTATTGCCTTTCATATTTCTCAAACATGTTTAAATTCATATATGTTTTGCAAATATGAAGACTGTAAAAGACTGTAATAAAATATTCCATTATATTCGTCATACTTATTTTTTTCCTTCTTTGTGACTGTAAAAACATTTGTCATTTGTAGAATAATCTATTTTTAGACTTCATAAGTAGGTCACGGATATCATAAATTACATCACACTTATGTTAAAACCACATATCCTGATAGCCCATCCAATTAGCTTTCCAAACATATATAACATGCCTATTTTCAATGCAAAGAACTTGTATGGTTGCTAAATATAGAGCAGGGCAAAATATCGAAAAAACCTTAAAAACCTGCCAATGGTTAAGAGTTAAAGAGGCTTTAATCCCCTACTAAACAAACAAACAAACAAACAAACAAATGCCGGTGTAATAAAAGTATGCTCTTTCTCTAAAGTTGGAGAAGTTCGCCTGTATGGCGAGGGACACCTTAAAACGTTAAATATGCTTTCACGCAGAAATCAGTCCGAATCGCCATACCTGGCACCCAGACGACGCATGAGCTTATAGTAGGTGAAAGCAGAAGAAGAAGAAGAAAGAAAAACATGCTTTAATCAACGAGATTAGACATTTAAAACGTGTCCTTATGTGGTCACCAGTTGGGAAAAGAAAACGTGGAAGACTAAAGACCACTCTTCGAAGAACCATCCAACAAGAAAGTAAACTATTGGGATGTAAAACCATACAAGATCTCCAACTGCTAGCAAAGAACCGTATCACATGGAGATCTAAAACCTCTGCCCTATGTGCCGGCTTTGGCACGAAAGGAACAAACTAACTAACTAACTATAGTTAACATATATTCTATACATTTAAATGCATAATTGGTGCAATAATGCGGCCAGTTTATTAACTATGTCGAAATGCAAATAAAATTACGAACATCTCATTAGTCAAACGTTAGAGAGTTAAAGATAACAATATTTGTTATTGTGTTTTTAAATTCAATTATTTACGGACTTTAATAACCACGTTATGTTTGTGTCTTTGTTGTTGATAACACTTTCACAGCATTGCACACCAAATTTAACACAATATACTATCTTTCAAAAATATGTATACATGTAAACATATTCATTTGCTTCATTAGATACATTTGCATTTTTCCGTTATCGTCCATTTGTAGTGTTCTCTTTAATTCGTCACTCCTTTAGTGTCGTTTGCTTGATAAACGCCTTTTGGTCGAAACGTTGCTGTTTATCGTCGCTGTTTCTGTATTTTGTAAAACTATAGTACTTTGTTTGTACGTGTTTCGCTATACATGTAAATATGAGTGAAATATCACTTTCAAGAACTGTGCATGACTGCGCAAACTTAAATTGGTTCAGCTTTCATCTCCTGGTACGGCTAGGGGCGTATCGGATATTATTGTCTGTTTTTGATTTCGTGTGAGATATAGAGCCTCGTTGACCTACGTTAACTAATTGGTGTCTTTTGAACAGCAGACAAATCTTGACACAGGTCAACAACTATCATTGCTTGACATGGCCGTGTGTTTGCAGTTAACCAATTATGCAAAGTACATTTTAACACATAAAGATACATATTTACACCACTTGAAAAATCATGTTTATTTCGTTGAAACAAGATAGCAATAGGGTTATTCATGCAATGAATACATTGAAAGACAACAAATGCAGTGGTTTGGACATTTAATGAGAATGGGATACAATGAAACACCAATAACAGCATACAAGAAAAAGAGATCAGGTACAAGAGCCAAGGAAGACCAAGAAAAAGATGGATAAACAATGTCAAGATCACACTAAATAAACACGGATATAATCTAACAAAGGCGACTCATCTGGCACTGGAACACAAATTAAAGCTCCCACCACTAAACTAACGGCAAGAGTGTATTGTCTATTCCCAGGTGGAAGATGTAGTTGGATGTCCACTCTTGCCATTAAGCGTAGGGATGGGAGCTTTAATTTGCGTTCTAGGACCAGATGTGTCGTCATTGTTGTGTTATATCTGTGTTTATGTAGCGTGGTCCTGCTATTGTCTATCCATCTTTTTCTTGGTCTTCCCTAGCTCTAGTACCCGATCTCTTTTTATTGTATGCTGTTATTGGTGGTTGGTTGTATTTCATTCTCAAATGTCCAATCCTCTGCATTTGTTGTCTTTCGATGTATTCGGTACATGAAGTTATGCCCACTCTGCTTCCTATGTCCTCATTTCGTAGTCTATCTTTCCTGGTGACTCCCACTGCCTTCCTCAAGCATTTTATTCCACCCGTGGTGAGCTTTTTGTGGTGTGCTGCTGTAAGAGACCAAGTTTGGCACTGGTAACAAAATGTTGGTAGGAAAATACTTTTTATCATCTGTCTTTTCACATCCATCTTGATCTTTAGGTGTTGTAGTAATGGTGCCAGGTGGTAGGTCACTGAACTTGCTTTTTAACACCTTGTCTCTATTTCTCTATCGAGTTTTCCGTCCTCTGTGAAAATGCTGCCTAAATATTTGAATTCAGAAACTTGCTTTATTCTGGTAGTGTCTATTTGTATGTTTGCTTGTTTTAGTGTTCCGCTGATGTTCATAGTCACGGTCTTTTGTTTGTTTATTTTCATGTTGTACTTCCTATATGCTATTAGCAGTAAGTTCATGTGATGTTGTAGCTGATCTTCATCTTCATACATTAAACTTTGGTCGTCCGCTAAAAGTAATTCGTTGATTTGGTTATTTAATTAGTCGCAGTGATCATTGTCTATGTCAATAAGGTCTTTTTCACACTGTGCCTCTTTCACTATTCTGTCTATATATATGTTGAAAAGAAGAGGTGAGAGCACACAACCATGTCTTACTCCTGATTTTTTTTCGAGTGAGTCAGTCATTCCGTCTGTTGTTCTTACCCCACTGTGGCTATTTGTGTATATTGCTCTGATATTGTCTAGCAGTTGTCCCTTGATCCCATAGTGTTCTAGTGTTTCCCATAGAATACTTCTATCTATTCTGTCAAATGCCTTTTCTTGATCTTCTTCTTCTTCTTTCTTTTGTCGTCACACTGCTACCAGGTTGTTGCCCAGTGTCGTGGTTTTCTGTTTTTGTCTTGCGCTGTTCTGGTGGCTTGTGTGATTGTTATCTTTGCTCGTTCACAGGATTCTGCTACGCCATCTAACCATCTGTTCCGTGGTCTTCCTCTTGCCTTCTTTCCCGATGTTCTGTTGTAGAAGACTCTGTATACTGTGGAGTTTGGATGCATCTTTTCTTGATCGATGAATAATAAGTGTAACTCTTTATTATATTATATTGCGTTTTCCCTCAGTTGTCTCAGAGTGAATAGAGCGTCTGTGCATACCACTCCTCTCCTAACTCCAAACTGGAGGGTTTATTTGTGGGTCAGCGATGTTTCTTATGCGCTGTTCTAATATTTTTGCGTATATTTTACCAGTGTGGCTTAATAATGAAATGCCTCTGTATGTTTCGCATTCTCTTTTATTGCCTTTATTTTCCATAATGGGACTATTACTGATTTTCGCCAGTCATCAGGAACTTTTCTTTCTGTCCATACGGCTGTGAATATTCTGTTTAACCATTTTACACCTATTTCTCATGCTTTAACTGCTTCGTTGGATATGCCATCTGCGCCTGGTGATTTGCTGTGACGACAAGAGTAGACAACCTATTCCATCATCCACCTGAGAAAAGACAATAGACTAAAACAATAGGGTGGGAGGCTCTATGGTGAAATGGTTAAGATTTATGTCTGTCGATCTGAAGAATGTGGGTTCGAATCTAAACCGAGTCACATGATACATTTTGTCATAAGATCGCTATAATTGTTGCTTTTAGCTACGGAGTTCGTGCTTTGTGATTGCGGGTTATTTCTGTTTAGAAGGACCAAATCATATGGAGGAAACGGGTGCAATGAAGTTAACCCTTCTCCTTTCATCTCCTTGGACATCATAAATACAATAAATTATATAGTTAAAACATTATTTTTTTAAATTGATGTCCACTGTGTATGTTGTATATGATCATCGTCTTGTCTCCCATCTTTAATTGATGTCCACTGTGTATGTTGTATATGATCATCGTCTTGTCTCCCATCTTTAATTGATGTCCACTGTGTATGTTGTATATGATCATCGTCTTGTCTCCCATCTTTAATTGATGTCCACTGTGTATGTTGTATATGATCATCGTCTTGTCTCCCATCTTTAATTGATGTCCACTGTGTATGTTGTATATGATCATCGTCTTGTCTCCCATCTTTAATTGATGTCCACTGTGTATGTTGTATATGATCATCGTCTTGTCTCCCATCTTTAATTGATGTCCACTGTGTATGTTGTATATGACCATCGTCTTGTCTCCCATCTTTAATTGATGTCCACTGTGTATGTTGTATATGATCATCGTCTTGTCTCCCATCTTTAATTGATGTCCACTGTGTATGTTGTATATGATCATCGTCTTGTCTCCCATCTTTAATTGATGTCCACTGTGTATGTTGTATATGACCATCGTCTTGTCTCCCATCTTTAATTGATGTCCACTGTGATGTTGTATATGATCATCGTCTTTCTCCATCTTTAATTGATGTCACTGTTATTTGTATAATCATGTCTTGTTTCTTTAATTGATGTCCACTGTGTATGTTGTATATGACCATCGTCTTGTCTCCCATCTTTAATTGATGTCCACTGTGTATGTTGTATATGATCATCGTCTTGTCTCCCATCTTTAATTGATGTCCACTGTGTATGTTGTATATGATCATCGTCTTGTCTCCCATCTGTTTTTGTTTTCTTTACCTGAAAGAGACATGTTGGTCGAAGTGTCGCTGTATCTAGAGTTTTTACTTTGTAAACATACGTTATTTCGTTTAAACGTATGTCGAATACCCAATTTTAGCTGTGTATATTAAGTTTCATCTACAGCTGAGACTGAACTAGATATGTTGACGGCTGAAAACAGCACACTACTACTGTTCTGAAACATACATTAGCGTACATAACTCCACACACACACACACACACACACCAAAACACATCTACATAAACACATACAAGCGCACACACAGACTTAGGTTCAGGTATAACCCACAATCACCTTCACTAACACACATACACATACACGCACAAGCAAACATATACGCACGCACACATTGGAATAAATAACGTAAGATTTCCCGTAGACTTTTCAGATGTTAGCTTATGAAGTCACTTCACTTCACATTTCTAGTATCTAGTGTGCGGGAGGCAGGAGGGCAATTCCTTTCCTCGCGCGTGAACGTCGAGTGTGGAATTAAACCCACAACCTTTGTGTCCGAGTCGATAGGCGTACGTTTATGCATTTCTCTAATCCATGGGTTCTAAAGTGGCGCTACCCGCCCCCCACCAGTGGGCGCTGAAACCTTCCAGGGGCATAGTGGGTTCAGAAACATTTAGATTGAGTTTTGTTTTTTCGTGAAATTGCGTTTGAATAATCATTACAAATTTGAATTGTGCATTTTAATTCATTTTATGCCCATCTTACACGATCCATTTTTTCATCAATTTTCTTTTTCATGTAAATAATCATTTGAAAATTGACAATGTATGACATAAATATATATACATATTCTATGTGAATGGGAAAATAGAGTATGTAAATATATGTGGTGGGGGGGAAAGAGGCACTGGTCAACTTTTATAATGGGGAGGGGAGGGGGCGGAGGCGTTACAAAGTTTATGTCGTGCAAAGTGGGGGTTACAAAGTTTATGTCCTGCAAAGTGGGTGGGGGCGTTACAAAGTTTCTGTCGTCAAAGGGGGGGGGCAAAGTTTTGTCGCAAAGTGGGGCGTTACAATGTTTCTGTCGTGCAAAGTGGGTGGGGCGTACAAAGTTTCTGTCGCAAAGTGGGGGGGGTGCGTTACAATGTTTCTGTCGTGCAAAGTGGGCGGTGGGTCGGAAAAGTTTGAGAATCTATGCTCTAATTAATCCCACACAAACACACAAACACATATCGTAAAAATCGAAAATCGTGACATATCCTTTACAGGCCGTAGCTACCAACCACAGTAAATGAGTCGTTCATTTTCTAGGCATCACTTATACGTTATGTAGTTTGCCACTGATTTCTGAACGGTATCATCATCAGCAGGTGCGGTGCCGGATAACGTAGGCGATCATAGATCTCCACAAATCTCTGTCGTTGGTGTTTGCTATCAACTCAGATGTTGACGCTCTACCGTGCCATGAAGTCAGGCCATCCAACATTTTCTCTCTGTCTTCCCCTGTCTCGTCTACCCTCGATTTTACCGGTTGTGACGATGTGTTCTAAACCTCCCCTCCTCATCACATGCCCGAAAATGATGAGTGCCTCTTTCTTATATTGGTGATAAGCTTTCTCTGTGTCTTGATCTTCTGAACGGTATACACATATATCATAATTATAATAATTCCTCTCGTACCGTTATATATTACATAAGGCCTGCAAGCAATTTCTCCATACCGCTCTATCATGGGCAACTCGGTCAATCTGTTCCATGGAACTGAGACCGATATTTCTTGTCTCTCTCAACAAAGTTCATTTCAGAGTCTCCTTAGGTCGACTTCTCTTCTTGAACCCTTTGCATCCCACTTCAATGCCTGCTTTGATATTCGTTGATCATTTATTCTCAAGGTGTGTCCAACATATCTCCATCTTCACTTTCTTATAACAGTTGTTACTAGTGGATGACTAGACATTTCTCTGCTTTCATCACTTCTGAATTCGTCTCATTTTATGTTCATACTTTTTCACAGACATCTATTTTAAAATGCATTCAACTTGCTTTCTATATCTTTACACATACACATACAAACACTTAATACACAAAAAACATACCGACTAGCACACGTACAGACGTACACAGACACGCGCATTAGTACATACTTATAAGCGACAAGACACACGCATACAACTTCCCAAAAACGGACCAGCCCGCGTACACACATATACGCACACATGCAATCATCAATGCGGTACGCTCTTAATTTGCGTGACATGGGCGGGTCTCAGACACTGGAACGAGTTCGAGAATTAGGCGTTACGTTTGGACATGCCATACAGTGTCGTCTCGTGGTAGAGAGAGAAGATATAGTAATCAACTTCTCATGGGTACTGTGAGTAAATGGACTTTAACGTCGATCGCATAACATAACATAACATAACATAACATAACATACAAACATGCTACAACTGCAAGAGACTAACGTGGATCTACTGTTCTGGTCATGAGGGTGCTCGCGGCAACAAGAGAGCAGACATGCTTGCATCGAAAGCATCGATTGTTGGGGAGTTTAGGATAAATAAGGGGGAAGTTCTTCGCTTTCTTGATGATCTACTGTTGGATAGTTTAGTTAGTTAGTTTGTTCCTTTCGTGCCAAAGCCGGCACATAGGGCAGAGGTTTTAGATCTCCATGTGATACGGTTCTTTGCTAGCAGTTGGAGATCTTGTATGGTTTTACATCCCAATAGTTTACTTTCTTGTTGGATGGTTCTTCGAAGAGTGGTCTTTGGTCTTCCACGTTTTCTTTTCCCAACTGGTGACCACATAAGGACTTGTCGATTTAGTCTCTTTTCGTCTGATCTAAGAACATGACCTAAATATTGCCACCTTCGTTTCCTTATAATATTTGATACGGGTTGTTAGTGTGTTCTATATCTCACTGTGTTGTTAGAAACGAAATCACTCCATTTGACTTTTTATAATTTTCGTAGACATTTATTCTCAAAGCTGTCCAGTTTCTTATCAATTTTCTTTGTTGATTTCCAACTTTCACAACCGTAGGTCGGTACAGGAATCACACATGACCTAAATAATTTAACTTTTGTGCATACGCTAAGGTCTTGAGATTGCCAGATATTCGTTAATTTAGTGAAGGCACTAGCTGCTATAGCAATACAAGAGTTTATTTCTTTCATTGTGTCTCCGTTGTTTGACACTTTACTACCCAAATATGTAAAATGTTCAACTGTTGATAGGACACTAAAATAGATATGTATCAATGTTGGATGAGGACACTAAAATAGATATTGTATCAACTGTTGGATGAGGACACTAAAATAGATATTGTATCAACTGTTGGATGAGGACACTAAAATAGACATTGTATCAACTGTTGGATGAGGACACTAAAATAGATATTGTATTTACTGTTGGATAAGGACACTAAAATAGATATTGTATCAACTGTTGGATGAGGACACTAAAATAGATATTGTATCAACTGTTGGATGAGGACACTAAAATAGATATTGTATCAACTGTTGGATGAGGACACTAAAATAGACATTGTATCAACTGTTGGATGAGGACACTAAAATAGACATTGTATCAACTGTTGGATGAGGACACTAAAATAGATATTGTATCTACTGTTGGATGAGGACACTAAAATAGATATTGTATCAACTGTTGGATGAGGACACTAAAATAGAATTGTATCACTGTTGGATAAGGACACTAAAATAGATATTGTATCAATAGAGGAATTTAAAGAGTTTGAAATTGCCGGTTGCATAAGTAGAGCTGGTCGCTTGACGGGCAGAGAGAGAAGCGTGTTTAACCATCGAGCCACAGTAACCATTAGAATGCATACTCTTTGAAACCTGTTCAGAGAGACTGAGCACCTATGGGTCTGCCCGGTGTACTGTGACGTCAGTTCATAAACCAATAACTAATAACAAACAAGCACACAAACACACACGCCCACACCCCCATACATACACACAACTACAATCGCGAGTGCACTCACACACACATACACACACACACACAAACACCACACACATTCAGGCATAGTATAATAATAATAATAAACTCTTTAATTAATATAACTCAGTAACAGGTTGGTCACGTCACGAGATGAAGTAGACAACGCCCCCTTTATTACATAACTTAAAGAATGCCAGAAAAAAGTGATAGTGGTTGACGTCCATGCAAGATACTATTACTACGACGCAGAACTGATTAGTTGGTTCGCTCCCTCGTGGAGTCATTTGGGATATTTTCCCAGAGATCCCTGATCTCAATGTAGGTGAGATCGAGTTCCCTGTCCTATCGATGAAGAAAGATTAAACGCAGGTCCCACGAAACGTCGCTGTATCTCGTTTTGTACTTTGTAAAACTATGTTTGTTTTTACTTATTTCATCTTTGTTACACAGTTGTATTACAGTTTTTCCTTTATATCAGTAGTGTATTGTATGGAGTTCAGTTTAAGAACTAAATATTGTGTGCACTGGTATATGTAATGTGTTGGTTTTGTTAAGTTTAAGAAAGGGGTATTGCGGGTGTTGACAAGTGTAATATAGTGTCATGCATTCACAATATTAAATTGTAATCGTATCTAAGATTAATGAGGACTATAATTTTCCCTGCTAGATTTTACTTTTTCTTTATCCTTTACTTGGGGAGTCTAAATTACAAGTACATCAGAAGTCGGAGCGTCTCGCCTGAATGGCATGGGATACTGATAATAAGGAAAGCAATCCTTAACGAAAAAAATCAGTAAAAGGTGCCATATTAGGCGCCCTGAATTCATAACAGACGAAAATAAAAAATATTTCTTGTATTAATATCATCATAATCAAATAGCTTGTCCCAAGCAGAACTTTGCCATCCCAACAGTCCTTCAGAATTTCTCTCTCTCTTAGGCCAGATATCCTGCTTCTGCAGCCATCATGTTCAAACCATTACACCTTGAGTTCATATTCTCAATTGTCTTCCTCTTCTTCTCTTTGTCGGTATGTCTCCTTCCGGGATGGTCTTCTTCAGCTCTTCGTGTTTTTTTATATGTCCAAAATACTTAAATTTGATATTTCTTATTTGTTTTGTAGCATCAGCCAGTTTTCTTTGATTTTGAACTCTTTATTAATATATCTTTATTAATATATCTTTATTAATATATCTTTATTAATATATCTTTATTAATATATCTTTATTAATATGTTAGTCCCCAACATCAGTATAAGAAAGAAAGTTGGCACAGAACCTTGCTTGAATTACATCGAGAAGCAAAGAATGAAGTGGTTTGGCCACTTAATAAGAATGCATCCAAACGCCAGAGTATACAGAGTCTTCTACAACAGAACATCAGAAAATAAAGCGAGAGGAAGACCACGAAAAAGATGGTTAGGTGGCATAGCATAATCCTGTCAAAGAGCAAAAATAACAATCACCCAAGGCACCAGAACAGCCAAGACAAAACAGAAAACCACGACACTGAGCAACAACCCGGTAGCAATGTGACGACAAAAGAAGAAGAAGATTAATACATCTACTTAAAATGTGAAACTATTAGTCATAAGTCTTTCTAGTACTTCTAGAACAAAACTAGCAATGACAGTGATACTTGTCACGCCCCCTAGTCGTACCAGGAGACGTAATATAATCTCGTTAACAATATCGTCTCGTGTTTGTTTATTCGTGACCTTGTTATAAGCGTTACATTCCACACTCGTGTACACCTACACAGTTTTCATGATGGCATAATTATGTGTACAAGCAAGCCAGAGCGTTGATATCCCCAACAAGAAAGCGATATCGTTTGATGACCGTTCAAGACGAACAACATGTTAGTAGAATTGTGTCAAAGATTGTTACTTCATGACGTCAATGTGGTGTCGGTACTTGCAAGGGGAGCAAAGAATAGTACCACTGCGACCTACAAGGCATGTCGTAAGAGGCGACTGATGTAGGACATAAAGAAGCTGTCGTAGTAAATAAAAGCATCGCAGAAATCAGATGTGCTGGCCTACTTGTTGGCGCATAACTGGCACAACGTACAATCGCTCTTAGGCTCAGATCACATAAACATCACACAAAGTGGTTAACAAGTGGTCGATATGGAGCGTTCAGAGAAGGAGAAGAGCTGCTTCAAGAGAACTGTAATTTTTAAAGCATGATATGATATATATATATATATGTTTGATAGATTGATTGATTGATTGATTGGACCATCATAATCACACTTCGGTAAGTAACCATGTGTGCTCCGATATCTTTCTTACACAGGATGATCTTAGCGGCATTGCACGAACTACGTATCACCGACTAGGGTACCAGGTGTAATTTAGAAGATGGTGTAAATATTTTGTAGGAATGTTTTAAGAAAAATCTTTCTAAATAATTTGTCCCTGGTAGCGCCTTTCCAATTTGTTCTCTTCGATTTTAAACTAACATGGGTTCTTTAAACCAAGAACCACGATGTCAACAAGAGAATATGAGCACCATCATCCAAAGACGATGATGGATATGGATTGTACATTTGATGCGCATGGAGATTGGCTCTGACACGAAATCTGCACTGAGATGGACTCCAGAGGGTAAACGAAAACATGGAAGACTCAAGAAAACCTAGAAGAGAACGATAGAGCAAGAATTGAAAGAAATGAATCATAGCTGGAACACAATACAGAGGAAGGCCATGAATAGAGCAAGAACTGAAAGAAATGAATCATAGCTGGAACACAATACAGAGGAAGGCCATGAATAGAGCAAGAACTGAAAGAAATGATTCATAGCTGGAACACAATACAGAGGAAGGCCATGAATAGAGCAAGAACTGAAAAATGATTCTAGCTGGATTACAATACAGAGGAAGGCCATGAATAGAGAAAAATGGTGTGCGTTTGTTGTTGCCTAAACGCCAAGGGCGTAACAGAATAAAGAGAGGAGCGAGGAAGGGTTATTTTACGTGCTCAACTTGATCACGAAATCTACGTTTTATCGTCCGTCTTCGATATGACTTGGAACTCGATCTCACCTACACTGAAATCAAGGATCTCTGAAAAAAAACATATTCCTCTATACGGGAATGAGTCGTTTACTTTTGGAACGAGAGGCGAGCATCTAGCCTCTACGCCACAGAGATCTACATACCACAGAGATCTACATACCACAGAGATCTACATACCACAGAGATCTACATACCACAGAGATCTACATACCACAGAGATCTACATATCACAGAGATCTTCATATATATGTTTATTAATTGATAGTGCCATCATGATTGTACTTTGGTAAATAACCATATGTGTTTGCAATATCTTTCATATACTGGAATAACTTCTTTCGCTCTGCAGCAACTACTTTTCAAACCACGATCTTGTCTGGCTAAGCGAGTAGGGATCGAGGGAGAGCTACTCTGGTTTAAGTAGTGATGCAGACCAGTAACTTTGGATCGCTCGCAACACAGACGAGCAGAATCCCAGAGTTACTATTAATGGACGTTTTTCCCGGCCGATGGGAACAGCTGAATAATTAAACATAAAAGGATGAGGTGTGCATCCAGAGAAGAGACATTGGCCCACACGGGTGAAACTCGAGCCCTGAGGTTGGGCGCGATTTGAGTTGCGTGTCCTGACAGTCTCGTCACATAGTAAATGCGAGAACGGTGAGAAACCTGATAAACACGGTGAGCAGGCACCAAGGTAGAGCGAACACGCACACTGACGAAACACGGGTGAACCCACCGGTGGGGCAGACAGGCACGGTGCTGATGATGTAGGGACGAAAAGTCGTGGCAAACGTAGGGGTGAGCTGGCCACCCAATACGCAGACAAACTGGAGAGCCCAGCAAAGGCTTGAATCCAGTGCAAACGAGCACCCAAAAGAAACGCGAGGTGGGCAAAACGGTGGCGAGCCTCGAAGATGGGAACTCCATCCAGAGAACAATAACGACGTTTCCCCTTGCAGAGAACTACTACTGCCTTGTAGTTGATTGGGGACAATCAAAGGCTAGCGAAGCAAACCGTACACAAAACTGAACGGCAGGCAAACCAAGTAGTCCACAAAAAGACAGGTAACCTGGGCAGATGATGCTCAACAACCCGGGAGGGAAGGTTGTCTAAGGGTTGCTACACTAAAAGAAAATAGCAACCTGCTGCCTTGCAGGTAGCTGAGGACAGCCAAAGACTAACGGAGAGCGAACCCAGTAAACGCTGGCTGAAACCGGACACATCGCTGAAGGATAAGCACCAAAGCTCCAAATGGTGCTAAAGATGTGAGGAAAGAAAACACCTCTGCTAAAGGCTGCATGAATCAGATTTACACATGAATAAGATTTATGGATAAATCTGGTACATCAGTCTAAGCGATGATCGCGAGAGAGAGAAATCACCATTTGTTGTCTGTATGGGATGTGGGGAAATGAAGTTCGTGGTGCCAATTAGTCGCTGACAGATCCATAGAGCAGCACATGCGATTTGCGCATTAAAAATGTCGTTAGTTTCCTAAATCGCAGCCCAAAATATCTTAGACTCAGATAATATACAAATCACAAAGAGGAATTTAACAAAAGATCGATATGGCGCGTTAGAAGAAGAAGAAGACAAGGCATGTCGTAAGAGACTGCTGACGTTGGGTCCTAGGGAATCTACCCTAGTAAATATAAAGCGATGCAGAAATCGGATGTGCTGACCTGTTTGTAGGCGCTTAACTGGCACAACGTACAATCGCTCTTAGGCTCAGATCACATACAAATCACAAAAACTGGTAAAACAAGGGGTGGATATGGAGCGTTTGAAGAAGACGAAGAATTAGCTTTGTAAAAGTAATAAATAACAAATAATGCAAAAAAAGATCAAGTTCCATGAAATAGATGACTTACAGTACAACACACACTATCTTCTATACACCAAGACTAATTATCTTTCCTGGCTTTCGACACTCAATTACTCCCTCCACATGATAACTGCATGAACCAGAACCCGGCACGGATAGTTTTTGCGTATTCCATCTCCTGTATCTGATTACAACACACACATATTCTATGGTTAAGATCGACGAATTCCTCCCACTTTGATGCGGACATTTCTTATCCTTTCCGTTATCTACACTATTCTCATCTTCCTCTGGACACAAGCATTGGTGTGGTGTCAACTGCCACGCGCTATTGAATTGATAACGTCAATTTTGTAAAATGTACTTGACTTAACCAGTCATCCTTCACGGAACGTAGATCTGCAGGTCGGAATCTCGTAAGAACTACACATATATTTTTGCACATAGACTGTACAATTTGTGGTGCTCCAATACATTACTTCAATAGTTTTGCAAAGATACTTTGAGCATATGTATATTGTATTGTGTATTTCATGAGGATCTAGAGCGACTTCTATTTGTCTTATTTAGGCTTGAAGAAATACGTTATATTTCCATATCGCAGTTCACTAGTTGATTCAGTATTGTACATTTATACGTTCATTTTTTTCATGGTAATATTCATTTAGCAGTTTCATAATTATTTTCTACCTCTTTAATTTCATTAAAAGAAAATATATTTTATATGCTGGTCTATTTTCTATAGAATTTTATCCACTTATTAGTATTTTTCTATTTTCTATTAAAAAAATTATTTCTTAACTCTTTCACCTTCTGAACAATATACCGGTTCACTGTATTTGTTAAGATGACGTTAAGTCAGTAGGCCTATTCAAGTTAACTTACTATATATTGCAAAGTAAATGCGTCCAGAACTAAAATAATTTACGGTGTGCAAGGGTTAAAATATATAATTATTGTTCATGTTTTTAATGTAATTTCTGTAGGTCTTTTCACCCAAACTACATTAATCTGCCGACAATCGTATTGTTTTTCTATGTTTTCTATTTATTTACGTTTACTGTTGGTTCGAATAAGGATCGAGTCGTTTTGCTCGTAAGTGCATTTTTTTTAACTATTGGAAATTACTTAGGCATGTTTCAGGAGCTACAGTTCGTTCTTTGAGCAGTACTCTCTGCAAGTACGTGCCATTTCTGAGGAGAGGGAACGAGTTGTGGGAGAATCCTGCTATACTGAATTCAATCTTTCTTATATCTATTTGTTAATATCTGGTAAACTCTGTTTTCATCGCTAAACGTTCTGATGGTTAATAATGGCGCACACTTCAAGTATGTTGCCATGTGCAGAAGCTCATCTTCCTCGCAGTCCGTCTGAAAAACAACCTCTCAAACTCTAGCTATTTCCCCCTTATCCTTCTTCTTTGCTGTGTTCAAGATATCTTTAACACATTCATTCATCGTCATCATCAAATAGCTTTTCCTGAGCAGAACGTTGCCACCCCAACAGTCCTTCGGAATTTCTCTCACAGGCCAGATGTCCCGGCTCTGCAGCCGTTCAGTTACATCCTGAGTCCATCTTCTCCGTGGTCTTCCTCTTCTCCTCTTTGCTGTTATGCCTTCTTCCATGATGATCTTCTCCAGCCCCGCATGTCTTTCTATTTGTCCAAAATACCTCAGTTTTATTTTTCTTATGTTATGTTATGCTATGCGATCGACGTCATGGCACATTGGGCATTCCCATTCGTGCTCTGCCCTCCGCTGCAGCAGCAATCCCGAAGTCCATTTGCTCACCGTACCTGAGAGAAGTTGATTAGTATATCTTCTCTCTCTACCACGAAGCCGATACTTTCTGGTGTGTCCAAACTTAATGTTTAACTCGAACTCGCTCCAGTATCTGAGACTTGCCCATGTCACATAAATGAGAGCGTACCGCATTGATGATATCGGCTCTGTCCATACTTATGTCCGCTTATTTCTCTTTCTTATTTGTAGTATTATTCAGCGTCCTTTGATTTCGAGTTCTTTCTGGATAGATCTACATATATCTCTCTACACATTCACTACATAATTGAAAAACACGATATGGCCAAATTCATTTTTCCTCACATTCTCTAGTTTGAAAAATATATAAATTTCAGAGAAATAACAAATTTGAATAAACTAACGATTGGGACACAATATAGATATCTTTCATCATCAGGTGCCGTCTCCACATCGAAGGTTGGCTGCAATTAATCTCCAGCATCCTCTGTCTTTCGCCTTAGCGTTGCACACTGCCAGACTGTAACCTGTCCATTTCTTAAAGTTTCCTCCCACTTATCTCTCGGTCTTCCTCTTGCTCTTCAACTTTCCTCTCTAGTAAATGTTTTATCATGGTGTCATGTCTTTTATGTGCCCAAAATACTTTACTTGTCTGAAGATATAGATATCTTTGCTGTAGATAAAACCCGGATGTTGTTGTATCAGAATGACGTTGCTGTAAATTTAGCACTAATCTTACATGTAATTTTTGTGTGTGCAGTGGGCGTCAGGTGGGTTCTTTTAAGACATAATCTTGATGCACCCTGCGATGGCAGTTAGTGCAGAATTAAGTTAAAATCCGGTTGTCAGCGTTGCTGGATTCGCGTTGTGATATGATTTAGTTTATTAGTATATGAATTTTAATGTCATTTAATTAAACTCTTACAATACGCATATTAAAACCACCTTTTAGGCACTGTTTTTGAGGAGCAAAATTTAAGGCAAAGGTGTCCTTGCAAAATTTGCAATAGATTTCTTATGTTCAACAGCAGAGAAAACCTTAAAATACTTATTTATTAACAATTAGTTTGAAAAATATAGTTTACGATAGTTTGTGATGGTTTGTGATGGCTTATCATGTGGCGTTTAGTAAAAGGGCCTATACCCTTTTTCGCAGGCGCCTATACCCAGAGAGGGTGCTTGTCTGGACTATGCATCTATTTCAGAAAATCACTCGCCAGCAGGCCCTCACTAGCCAGCATAGGACCACTAACTCTGACAGAGTAAAACTTATCTTAACTTTCCACCCCCATAGTTCACTGGGAAAAATGTTTTATTCCTTCATCTGTCTATCCTTAAGTCAGATCCTGAGACCCGTTCTGTCTTCCCCAACTACCCTTTGGTGGCTTACAGACGGGACAGAAGTCTTAAGGATATGTTGATACACAGTCGCCTTAAGTCCGTAACATTCTGGATATATAAAACTCGTAAAGTTAGCCTCGACGCAACATGCTTATTTCAGTGGCCGTAATTTTGTATTAATTTTACATTTAAATTCATATAAGTTATGTTATCTAATGCAAAACATATGATAATTTCATAAATAATTGTAAAAAAAAATATATTATATATTTGTAAGATGTCTAATCTCGTTGTTTGAAGCACGCTTATTTTCTAACCGGCACATTTGAACCTACGCCATTTTGTCAAAAAAGTCTAAACGTCGTTTCAACTTGCTCCAGCCAAAATCGAAATATTTTTAATTAAATGGATTCTAACAACCCAAATTACTGTCCTGATGAAGACAACAGTGAATCTTCGAATTTGTTAACATCAGAAGTTGACATATCCGAAGCGGAGATGGAAAATATAACAAAACTATCCCTGAACACTGTCGCATTGAACAGGTAGGAGTTTACGTTTTCGCCATTAGACTTACCTATGTGAAACTGAAACTAACATTGTTTTTTGTTATGGGGACTATGGTGGATTCTGTGATAATAATATGTTGTCTTGTTAAATAAATTAGCAATGTTGATGAGTTATATTGTTATAAATGCTAGAAAAATAAGTTATTGATATTTAATATGCTTAGCAACTGGTTGCTAGGAGAAAGCTATAATTTGTTATTCAAGATACAGGCTTCTTGTTTACGCTATTGTACTTGTTAGATCTTGTTTATTTCACGTTTTTGTGATTTTCAGGTCAGATGCAATGTTCCTACACTATGTATGTTTGTATGAATGTTAAAATTATTTACTTATTCCTATATCAATATGCTAACAATTATTTTGTTTCTATTTTGTCAAGCCCTGTAGGACATGACCAGTCCTACGACAATCTTGACTGTGGTCCAGAAGATACATTGCCACCTTTTCGACCTGCAAGGCTCCCTGGTCTGCATCTGCCAGATGTCATAACAAGAAACGATCATCGGCAGTATCTCACCCTCGTAGTAATTATTAACAATAGGAGTGTATGTCAATTTTCTCATGGCAATTTTTCTCATCTTACAGTATGGAAAAGATGTGATTGATAAGTGCATTATGACTGATTTTGTGATTGATAAGTGTGTTATGACTGATTTTAATGTATGTAAAACTGACAACTGTGTGTTCATGTTATTCACATTGTGTTAACTGCTTTTCCATGCATTTTGTAAAGTAGTATTGCAGGTTTTGAATCTGAATTCCCAGTCAGTGTATTTTAACTAAAATAATTTCACAAATATAATGTTTTAAAAATCTTTTTTCTCATCTACAGTAAGCTTCTTCAAGCTGTATTTTTGTACAGAATTGTTGCAGCAAATGTGCAATTTTACCAACCAACAAGCAGCTGCAACAGGGCACACAAAACCATCATATGGTACATGGACAGACCTACATGAAGAGGAACTTTTAAAATTTGTTGGTCTGCTCATGTACATGAGTCTAGTACAGGCGTACAGGCTCCAAATGCAGAGTTATATTGGTCTAGTAAGCAACTCTTTCATGGTTTGTGGGCTAGGGCTTTTATGCCTATAAACCGATATAAAATAATTCAAGCATTCTTGAAAATCTCCAATCCTGAAACTGAGCGAGCTGACGACAAACTAAAAAAGTTAGGTTCGTGCATGATTTTCTTAGGATGAAATGTATGAAGTTTTGGCAGCTGCATGAGTGTATTAGTGTAGATGAGAGAATGGTTAAGAATAAGGGGAAAATATGGGTTTAGACAGTACATCAAGGATAAGCCAACTAAGTGGGGATGAAATTATGGGTGGTTGCAGATTCAATAACGGATATACATATAATTTGATGTTTATACAGGAAAGACGAGTCGCTCAACTCAAGGATTGGGATACGATGTTGTTTATAAATTATGTAGATCTATTTTCCAGCAAGGGTATCGAATTTTTATGGATAATTTTATACTTCTTTTCATTTATTTGTAGATTTATTAAAGGTGAAGACTTTAGCATGTGGGACTATTTTGGCAAATAGAAAGGATTTCTCAAGAACTAAAAGATACTAAATTATTTAATAGAAATGCTAATAGGGGAAAATGAGATGGGTTAGGAAAGGTAATGTGGGATTTGTTCAATGGAAAGATAATAAAATAGTTAACTTAATTAGCACTATGCATAAGTCTGTAAGTAGTAATACATTTTGTACCCGCAGGACAAAGTCGGATGGCAAGTTTAGGAATATCTTGGTGCGTCAGCCTATAGTTATTAAAGATTATAATAAATACATGGGGGGGAGTTGATAGGTCAGATCAAATGATTGGGAAATATAATGTTCTTCGTAAAACATCAAAATATTGGAAAACTTCTTTATCACTTTATTGACATTGCTAGGTTAATTCTTTTATACTATTTCAGGAATAACCCCCCAACATCAGGATATTCCGGAACTGGTCAGACCAAAGAGATATAGTCAGTTAGATTTTACTATAGAGTTAATTAAAGAGCTAGCTAACTTTGATAAAGACATTCAAGTTCCCTTGCTGGATAATAGAAGTAAAAATGTTCTCAAATAGTACCTGGTCTTAGAAAAACTCAAAAATTGTGTTAGATGCTATAGGATTAGAAAAGTTGAAAAGAAATCAAAAGTTTTTTGTCAGATTTGTAAAAAAAAGTTTCTGTTTTAATCAGATAAGAAATTGCCTGGTTGATGAACATTCTGTGCCTGGGTCAGATGAACGTTCTGTGCCTGGGTTACCTTGAGTCATGTTTGCAAGATGCCAGATAACTTTTTTCCTGTCTATTTTGTATATCACATATCATTGTTTACTCATATTTTTGTTAAATAATATCTTTTACTTGCTATGGTTAGAAATTATATACCTATTTAATGTTTATGTATCATACTATAAGTGTTAGTTCTTTATGGGCTGCTTACTAGACCAATTCTGCGTCATTTTCTCTTGTATGTCATATTTATTGACTTTTTTTCTTTAAAATATGAAAATATGCATGTCTTATAAATATTATGATTACTGCCTTTCATATTGTCCAAACATGTTCAATTTCAGATATGTCCTGGATAAATGAATATTCTAAAAGACTGTAATAAAAGATTTCATTATATTTCTCATACTTTTTTTTTCTTCTTTGTGATTGTAAAATTATTTGTCATTTGTAAAAAAATCTATTTTTAGACTTTTCATAAGTAGGTCACGGATATCATAAATTACATCACACATATTTTAAAACCACATATCCAGATAGCCCATCCAATTAGCTTTCCAACCATATATAACATGCCTATTTTCAATGCAAAGAATTTGTATGTTTGCTAAATATAGAGCAGGACATCAAAAATATCAAAAACCTTAAAACCTGACAATGGTTAAGAGTTAAGTCCAATATCCAGACTCATTTTGGCACTGTCCAGTGTGGCTGTCGGCGTTGCAACACGTGTGCTTATGTGATACAGACGCGTACTGTATCTTTCCTTTAGCCACGTTTCTTATTGACGATGGTTTCACATGCGAGTCCGTAATCTTATCTATGCCATTATCTGTAAGAGGTGTAACAAGGCTTATATCGGCGAGACAGGCAAGAGGCTCAGTGACCGATTCGCCCAACACTTGTGCGACATACGCCAATGCTCTGTGACCCTGTAGCCACTCATTTCAATGATACTGGCCATTTAGGAGCTCACGATGTCCAGGTCACAGCCATCCGATCGTGTTCCTCGGATGATCGAAGTCGATTTGCTCTGGAGAATCGGTTGATTTCTTTGTATGGTGCCTTGCGACCACGTGGGCTCAACGTATTATATTCCTATGCTTCTTAGTATTTTCTCTTCCCATGCCTTGTAATTTATATGGGTATATGTTGCATGTATTCAAGTTATATATTTACTAGATTTTTCATTGTTTCTTGTCCGTTCTATTTCTAGTTTTTATGTGTGTTTTTGTGTTACATTTATTTCGTTATTCGTTTTTATTCCCAGATTTTCATTAGAAACGTTTGTTTTTGGTCGTTCATTTGTTTTTTTTAAATTTGTCACTCCTGTTGCTCGTTTGCTTGATAAAGCCCATATTGGTCGAAACGTTGCTGTATTTTGTCATTGTACTTTGTGATTACGTGTTTTAGTAAAAGAGGAACTAAAAGTATGGTTTGTCACGTGGCGTACGTAGTGTAAGAGTTAACAATGAATGCGACTTAATCCCAATAGCTGCAATACATTGGTTTGCAATTACAAACAGAACTTAGTTTACAGAGAGTTAAAACTATTCAATCCTTCAATCAATCAATCAATCATTCAAACTATTCTCTACAATGGACATAGAGTTCTTCATGGGATAATCATGCATGAAGCAGTTTTGCAATATAGCCCCAACGGTTTATAACTATTTCTTATTTGTGAGACTACACAGCTAAACATTTGCTCATAGCAGAGACCAGTTACTTGTGGAGATCCAGGCGTTGGTGCAGAAGTACAAGATGGAGAGCACCAGCTGGTTATATGTTTTGTTGACAGTGTTGTCATTGGTAACAAACACAGATCAAAATGTCAGACAGAAACGACAACTATTACCAGATCAGTGAGTATATTTATAGTTAATGTAATGATAAAATTAATAACTGTGATTGTTGGTGTTACGTGGTGTAGAGGTAAGGTGCCCGCCTCTAGTGCCAAAGGTACCAGGTTCGCCCCCCATGAAGCCATCAGAATATTTTTTCCAGAGATAGCTGATCTCAGTGTAGATGAGGTCGAGTTCCTAGTCCTATCGAGACGGACGATAAAACTTAGGTCCCGTATTCAATTTGTGCGGGTAAAAGAACCTTGACAGGTCAAAAAATAAAAAAGAGCAGATTGGAAAGCTGCTGCCCGGGCAGAATTCATTAAAAAATATTTTAAATAAAAATATGTTTTACAAAATATCTAAATCATCTTCAAAATTACACCGTGGACCTTCGCCGGTGCTACGGAGTGCGTTCACTGCAGGAGAAATCACCCTGTGTAAAAAGAGATCGGAGCAAACATGATTTGCTCACAGAAGTACAATGATGATGATACTATCAATCAACCAATCAATCAATCAACCATATTTGCAATTGCTTGTTGAGTAATATATATGAGGTAACCCTTTGTTTATCGTCAAGAAAAACATTGTGATCGAACAAAACTTTCTTCATTTCTTTCATTTTCCAAGTGCATGTACAAATCAAATTGAGAAATTTCTAATTTCTTGACACAAATTATGAACAACGTGTAAATTTGTAGATTTATGAATCACCCGTGTGTTGTCGAGCCCTCAAAGAGAGCAAAGAATAGTAACACTGCGACCTAGAAGGCATATCGTAAGAGGCGAGGTAGGGGCCTTGGGAAACTACCCTAGTAAATAAAAGGCGTCGGCGAAATCAAATGTGCTGGACTATTTGTGGGCGTATAACTGGCACAAAGTACAATCGCTCTTAGGCTCGGATCACATATAAATCCCAAAGAGTTGTTTAACAAGTGGTTGATGTGGAGCGTTCGATGAAGATAAAGTCTTTTCTGTTGAGAAAGTATTAAACTTTTCACAACAGTTGAGTATTTTCTAGCTTTATCACAACAGTTGAGTATTTTCTAGCTTTATCACAACAGTTGAGTATTATTCTACTTTATCACAACAGTTGAGTAGTATTCTAGCTTTTCCAGACAGTTGAGTATAGTTCTAGCTTTATCACAACAGTTGAGTATTATTCTAGCTTTATAACAACAGTTGAGTATTATTCTAGTCTAATATCTGCCGTGGAGTATTGGTTTTGCTTAACCTCAGCCGTGGAGTATTGGTCTTGCTTAACCTCAGCCGTGGGTGTTGGTTTTGCTTAACCTCAGCCGTGGAGTGTTGGTTTTGCTTAACCTCAGACGTGGAATGTTGGTTTTGCTTAACCTCACCCTGTGGAGTGTTGGTTTTGCTTAACCTCAGACGTGGAGTGTTGGTTTTGCTTACCTCAGCCGTGAGTTTAGTTTTCTTAGACTCAGCTGTAGAGTGTTATCTTGATTTATATCAGCTGTAGCTTGGTGTTTTCTTGTTAGTCTCAGCTGTAGAGTGTTGTTATCTTACTCTCAGCTGTAAGTTTGATCTAGTTTGATCTCATCTGTGAAGCATTACGTTGATTAATCTCTACATTTTCAAGTAATTACTGTATTTATCTCTACAGTCAAGTATTACTGTTATTTTTTCTCTACAGTCAAGTATTACTGTGATTTATTCTCTATAGTGAAGCATTACTGTGATTTATCTCTAAAGTGAAGAATTACTGTGATTTATTCCCTACAGTGTATTACTATGATTTATTCTCTACAGTGAAGTGTTACTATGATTTATTTCCTACAGTGAAGTGTTACTTTGATTTATCTCTACAATGAAGTATTGCTGTGTTTTATTCTCTACAGTCAAGTATTACTATGATTTATTCTCTACAGTGAAGTATTACTGTGATTTATTCTCTTCAGTGAAGCATTACGTGATTTATTCTTTACAGTGAAGTAGTACTGTGATTTATTCTCTTCAGTGAAGTATTAATTTGATTTATTCTCTACAGTGAAGTATTAATTTGATTTAAGTCTACAGTGAAGTATTACTGTGATTTATTCTCTTCAGTGAAGCATTACTGTGATTTATTCTCTACAATGAAGTATATTTTGTGAGCTATAGTTGTTGAAAAATCTTGTTATATGTTTGCAACCAGTGACATGTCATGTCTGTGCATATTGTTTAAACTATTGATGTTCTTCTCTACAGGCCTCGAATAATTACAGAGAATGGACACCTGATATTCCAGTCAGGATTAAACCATAACATCACATTTAGGTCAGGGTCAGGTGGAGTTTTTATAGACAACCTTGATTTGAAATTTGCTGCTACTCAGGTGGGTCGCTGAAGTTTGTGTGGGTCGATAAATTTGGTGTGGGTTGTTGGTTATTGCATTTGTTGATGTTGTATGAATTTTTGACTAATGCGCAGACCAGAAGTGTCCATCGTGGTTCTCGCGGCTGTAATGGTGCCTGGATGATACATCCCTGGCGTCATAATCTATTCCTCCAGTTCTAATGTTAAACAGAATTTCATATTTTGCATGTGGCAAAAATCTAGCATGTGATGCGCATGGAGACTGTCTTTGATACGAAAACTGCACTGAGATGGACTCCAGAGGGTAAACGAAAACGTGGAAGACCCAAGACAACCTGGAGGAGAACGATAGAGCAAGAACTGAAAGAAATTAATCATAGCTGGAACACAATACAGAGGAAGGTCATGAATAGAGAAGAATGGTATGCGTTTGTTGCTGCCCTAATCGCCAAGGGCGTAACAGAATAAAGAGAGAGATGAGAGAGAGAGGGAGAGAGGAGAGAGGGAGAGATTATTACATTTATTCATGTTATTTTTAATATTACTTTATTATCAGTAGTATTATTATTATGGCAATTGTCACATGGCGCCCGCACCTCCATAGTCATTAGTCATATGCGCCCCAATATATAAAAACATTGGATTGGGTAGACTGTTAAATTCATGTATAGTTTTTGTATAAGTTGTACGGATCGTTGGCTGTACTGTATGAATGTTTATCTCTTGGCGTTGTAACAACAGAAGAGGAACCCGTATGGTTGAAAATCATCATGCCGTTGAGGCACAGAGAAAACGAACTGCGCGGAAAGACAGAACACACATCCCGCACATATCTAACCTAGATCATGTATGTGTATCCATGTATATCCCACCTGTAGTAGGGAATTGTGTTCTAGGATTGGACTCTACAGTCACCTCCGCACACACACCAGAGAGATGCAGCAGTACACGTCTGAGACTGTTGTCATCATCGCTTGCGCTAGACGGCTATTATTATGAATGCTTAGCTGTTGTGTGGGTTGTTCGCTGACGTGCGGGATATTGGCTGTTGTGTGGGTTGTTCGCTGACGTGCGGGATATTGACTGTTGTGTGGGTTGTTCGCTGACGTGCGGGATATTGACTGTTGATATTGATTATTAACGGTTGTTTGTGTTGTTAAATGTTGTATAAGTTGTTCCATGAGTTATTGGTTGGAGTACGGATTGTTGTATTAGTTGTTTAATGGACTGTTGCGTACTTGCTTGCATAGCCAACTACATACTCATACGGACGGTGGACTCAGGTAAAAATTATGGGAAATCAGACCACAATCGGTCAAGTGACATTGCATTCCAATATTGTTGTATAAAGAGGAATTCATTTTAAAATCAACACAAAATGCAAAATCATAAAGTTATATTATGCAACAAGTTAAGTTTAACAATAAGAAATATCAATATTATGAATGTTTTTCATCAATAAATAACGATAGACTCACAGAATTGAGTAAAAATGCAAAAAAGCTTGCAGTGTTCTATCAAACATATAAATTCCAGCCCCCAACTGAAACTAGGTAAGGGTTTACCGGTCAGTTATGAGGCCCAATATTAGAGTTTGCTGTGCTTTTTTTTATCAGTTTATTTTTATTTCAGGCTAGAGCAACTACAGATTTAATAAACAACCTGCAGAATTCTTTGAGAAGGGTAAGTCTATTATTTCATACAGAATTCAATAATAATTTCTCCGTTATCTTCTGCGATCAACTTCTGCTATGCGACTACTGCAGTATGTGTCATAAACATGGCGGTGCGCTTGAGGTCTTCACCGGTCCCACATAATTTGTTCTGAAGGGTTGTTTCTATTTGCCAGATTTTAATTTTCACACTGCTCATGTTGGGTAAGTCTTGCAGGAACTGCTTTGGTGCTCCACAGGTGCATGCAGCAGAGTTCCTGAGACCCATTCTATGGAGATATTCTCTGAGAAGGATACAATTCTCAATTATATTTGTAATGAATTCTGTCTTTTATTGACGTAACACTACTTAACGCAGTTCTTTGTTTATAACACCTTCTGCTATCGTGATGTTCTTTAAGATGTCATAGCTCATTGGTTTATTTTGTCAGGTCGGACGACTTCCCATATGACCAATCAGAAACCATGCTACATAATAACTTAATATTTTGTCAGGTCGACGACTTTCTATGATCAATCAGAAACCATGTTACAGAATAACTTAATATTTTGTCAGGTCGGACGACTTCTCATATGACCAATCAGAAACCATGTTACAAAATAACTTAATATTTTGTCAGGTTGGACGACTTTCTGTATGATCAATCAGAAACCATGTTACAGAATAACTTAATATTTTGTCAGGTCGGACGACTTCTCTATGTTCAATCAGATCAGAAACGATGTTACAGAATAACTTAATATTTTGTCAGGTCGGACAACTTCTCATATGTTCAATCAGATCAGAAACATGTTCGGAATAACTCAATAGGTCTAGTATTATAGAATGGAGTTTTCTGTTTGCAAACTCAAATTATTAGACCATGTTTATAAATGTGTGTCTTATTAATACAACATGCATACACTCTTCTATGTGGTAGAAAGAAGTCATAATAATGAATCTGATGAGACCATAGGTTTCAAAGTGGGGTACTGCCCACCCTTCAGTGGAAGTTGAACAATTCCAAGGGAGGGGACGATAGTGGGTTCAGATTCATTTGGTGGCGTTCAGGCGACCAATAGATCGGAGGCTCTTTATAGAAGGAATTAATAATATATATTTTAAACTCTTTCGTGTAGAATAAATGTTTCAAGATGAGAAACATGTGACCATCACTTGTTCATATTTCACAAACGTGAATGTACGCCTATCTTAGTGTAAGTTGAATTATCAAGTGTTAAACAATCTTAGACGAGGGAGGAGAAAAGATGGGGTTACATATGTCTTTGCAAGTGGCGAATGTGGAAAAGTTTATAGGATCCTGGACTAGATAAATGTTAAAATAAACAATTTTCGTGATTTTGGGATTGAATAAATGTATTCAAGATGGAACACATGTTGACCACCACGTTTTCAATACTTTAACAGCATAAAAAAGTAATCATAATCATTAAGCAGTATCATTAGTTGTTATTTATGTTGAATATATCAAAGTGCTTGAAGACGGAAAATTGTTATAATCGATGGGGGAGGGCGCAGGAAAGAGGGGGGGGCGTTACATAATTTATGTTTTGCAAAGTGGGCGGTGGCCCAAAAAAGGTTTGGGATCCTGTGGACTAGACCAACTGATATATAACCAATACGTGCAGTGTTTTTGATGAAAACCACACATAGGACAGAACCTTATTACTAAACGCCACTGTATATAGTCTTCCACAACAATACATCCGGAAAGAAGGCTAGAGGAAGACCACGAAAAGGATAGATAAATGGCAAAGCAGAATCCAGAAAATTACGAAACTGTGCAACATCCTGGTTAATCACAAAGTACTGTAGTTTTACAAATTACAAAAACAATGACAAAATACAGCAAAGTTTCGACCAACAAGGCCTTTATCAAGCAAACGAACAACAGGAGTGACAAATTTTAAAAAAAAAATGGACGACCAAAAACAAACGTTTCTAATGAAAATATGGGAATAAAAACGAATAACGAAATAAATGTAACACAAAAACACACATAAAAACTAGAAATAGAACGGAAGAGAAACAATGAAAATCTAGTAAATATATAACTTGAATACATGCAACATATACCCATATAGATTACAAGGCATGGGAAGAGAAAGTACTAAGAAGCTTAGGAATGTAATACGTTGAGCCCACGTGATCGCAAGGTACCATACAAAGAAATCAACCGATTCTCCAGAGCAAATCCTCTGCGATCATCCGAGGAACACGATCGGATGGCTGTGACCTGGACATCGTGAGCTCCTAAATGGCCAGTATCATTGAAATGAGTGGCTACAGGGTTCACAGAGCATTGGAGTATGTCGCGCAAGTGTTGGGCGAATCGGTCACTGAGCCTCTTGCCTGTCTCGCCGATATAAGCCTTGTTACACCGCTTACAGATAATGGCATAGATAAGATTACGGGACTCGCAATGTGAAACCATCGTCAATAAGAAACGTGGCTAAAGGAAAGATACAGTACGCGTCTGTATCACATAAGCAGACCTGTTGCAACGCCGACGGCCACACTGAACAGTGCCAAAATGAGTCTGGATATTGGACTTAAGGCGACTGTGTACCAACATATCCTTAAGACTTGTGTCCCGTCTGTAAGCCACCAAAGGATAGTTGGGGAAGACAGAACGGGTCTCAGGATCTGACTTAAGGATAGACAGATCACGGAATAAAACATTTTTCACCAGTGAACTATGGGGGTGGAAAGTTAAGATAAGTTTTACTCTCTCAGAGTTAGTGGTCCTATGCTGGCTAGTGAGGGCCTGCAGGCGAGGGTTTTTCTGAACTCGATGCATAGCCCAGACAAGCACCCTCTCCGGGTATAGGCACCTGTGAAAAAAAAAATCTAACATCCTTGTTAGATTGTGACGACACAAGAAGAAAGAAAGAAGAAGACACCCATCGAAAAGGCAAAGAACTTAGAAAGTGACCATCCTGTTGTCTTCAGGTTTGCAAACACATAGTATATGATATAACATGGCTTTATTAGAAGGCAATCTGGTAGCTAAGAATGAGCACAGTGACCCCATCCTTGATTGTTTAATTACTGAACAACACACGGAGCTCCCGAGTAATATAACAGACTTTTATAAAGTGTTGACCACATCACCATGTGCAGACGGTCAATTTAAATACGGGCATAACACCGTATTACCCTGTATAACATGTGGTATAACACCGTATTACCCTATATAACATGTGGTATAACACCGTATTACCCTGTATAACATGTGGCATAACACCGTATTACCCTGTATAACATGTGACATAACACCGTATTACCCTGTATAACATGTGACATAACACCGTATTACCCTGTATAACATGTGACATAACACCGTATTACCCTGTATAACATGTGGTATAACACCATATTACCCTATATAACATGTGGTATAACACCGTATTACCCTGTATAACATGTGGCATAACACCGTATTACCCTGTATAACATGTGGTATAACACCGTATTACCATGTATAACATGTGGTATAGCACCGTATTACCCTGTATAACATGTGACATAACACCGTATTACTCTGTATAACATATGGTATAACACCGTATTACCCTGTATAACATGTGACATAACACCGTATTACTCTGTATAACATATGGTATAACACCGTATTACCCTGTATAACATGTGACATAACACCGTATTACTCTGTATAACATATGGTATAACACCGTATTACCCTGTATAACATGTGATATAACACCGTATTACCCTGTATAACATGTGATATAACACGTATTACCCTGTATAACATGTGCAACGATTTAAACACATAACGTATTACCCTGTATAACATGTGACATAACACCGTATTACCCTGTATAACATGTGACATAACACCGTATTACCATGTATAACATGTGACATAACACCGTATTACCCTGTATAACATGTGACATAACACGTATTACCCTGTATAACATGTGTTACACGATACCCTGTAACAGACCGTATTACTGTATAACATATGAGCATAACACCGTATTACCCTGTATAACATGTGGTATAACACCGTATTACCCTGTATAACAAGTGACATAACACTGTATTACCCTGTATAACATGTGACATAACACCTATTACCTGTATAACATGTGACATAACACCGTATTACCCTGTATAACATGTGGCATAACACCGTATTACTCTGTATAACATGTGACATAACACCGTATTACTCTGTATAACATGTGGCATAACACCGTATTACTCTGTATAACATGTGACATAACACCGTATTACCCTGTATAACATGTGACATAACACCGTATTACCCTGTATAACATGTGACATAACACCGTATTACCCTGTATAACATGTGGCATAACACCGTATTACCCTGTATAACATGTGACATAACACCGTATTACCCTGTATAACATGTGACATAACACCGTATTACCCTGTATAACATGTGACATAACACCGTATTACCATGTATAACATGTGACATAACACCGTATTACCCTGTATAACATGTGACATAACACCGTATTACCCTGTATAACATGTGATAACACCGTATTACCAATTGTATAAACTATGTGACATAACACCGATATTACTACCTGTATAACATGTGACATAACACCGTATTACCATGTATAACATGTGACATAACACCGTATTACCCTGTATAACATGTGACATAACACCGTATTACCTTATAACATGTGCATAACACGTATTACTCTATAAACATGTGCATAACACCGTATTTTACTTGACCTAGTATTAACATGTGAATAACACCGTATTACCCATGATAACATGTGCATAACACCGTATTACCCTTTATAACATGTGACATAACACCGTATTACCCTGTATAACATGTGCTATAATACATTATTACCTATATAACATGTGTATAACACCGTATTACCTGTATAACATGTGGATAACACTGTATTACCCTTATAACATGTGGCATAACACCGTATTACCCTGTATACAGCATGTGGTAATGAACACCGTATTACCTGTATAACATGTGGATAACACCGTAACATTGACTCTATATAACATGTGGATAACACCGTATTACCCTATAACATGGATAACACCGTATTACCCTGATATAACATGTGCATAACACTTTCTCTATAACATGTGGGATAACACCGTATTACCCTATATAACATTGTGGATAACACGTATTACCTTATAAAGTGGTAACACGTATTACCTATAACATGTGGTAACAAAGTATAAAAGAGAAAAGAACAGAAGAATGTATATTATTTAACTTGTTAATATCACTGTTCACAATTTATAGAAATCAATAGAATTCAATTTCAAATTCTACTAGAATCGTAAACGACATATCCAGGTAGAAGATTCTGTCAGACGTATCCAGGACTAAACGTTCCGTGAACAACGTAACATCGTCAATAAACAATCTCAGAACACAGGTAAGATTAACTCATATTTTTCTTTGATGTTCATGTATTTTTGTGTATTTAACCCATTCACTCCCATGAGTCGATATACCGGCTCAACCATTTTAAGATTACGCAAAGCCAGTATAATAGCTAATTTAGCATTTATTTTTACTATAAATGCTTCAGTAGATTAGATACATTACGGAGTGAAGTTGTTATGGCTTACTTTTTTTCATAACAATATTTTGGCATTAGTCAGATCTAATGTACTCCCCTGGAATACGAGGCAGTGAACGACCAAGACGAAGGTGGCAGCAGGACATCATAGAAATCTTGAACATGACGTTAGAAGAGGCTGGAGAACTCGCAAGAGACAGAGCTTTTCAGGCGGGCCGTGATGAATGCAACATTCCGCAAGGCAAACAATTTTCTCCAGTTATAATCTGATCCGGTGTGATCTCCTCAGATTTGTAGATTTTCGTACATCGCGTTCCGCAAAGGAAATGCTACTATTTGAATTTACTCTCCTACAACAAATACGCTCTAGCAGCATTGATACAACAGTGTTGTCCAATGTTTGTATATATTGAGTGACTGACTGTTGAATGTGGATTCTCTGGGGTCAGGAGCAATTTCAAAACACACAAATATCGAGTGTAGATTGAACCAACAAACCTCTTGTGTTCGAGTCGATACACTATGCATTATGATAACCAGTCCCCAGCTTCAAGTGCTCAATCAAGTGCCATGCCTGCCGGCGTAGGCGATCATGTCTCTCCACAACTCTCTTTGCTTGGTGCATGTAATCAGTTCTGACGTCGATATTTTGTCGAACCATGATGTCAGGCCATCCAACATCTTCTCCTCTGTCTTCCACGATCTCTCCTTCCCTGAATTTTACCTGTAGTCACCAAATGTTCTAAACCTTCTCTTCGCATTATATGCCCGAAGAACCTTGATTGTCGGATTCTTATTCTTTTGATAAGGTTTCTTTGTGTGCAGGCCTGATTTAAAACCTCCACGTTTGTTTTCTTTGCTGTCCATGGAATTCTCAACATTCTTCTGTAAAACCACATCTCTGTGGCTTCCAATGATCGTATTGTTTGTTTGGTCAGTGTCCATGATTCGCTGCCATACATACGAATTGGTTCAATATAGCTTTGGGAGTACTCGTTTTCGCAGTGTCATTGGTAGTGAGTTCACGCATAGTGTGTTCTTCATTTTCATAAAAGCTGCTTTCGTTTGAGCTATTCTACTCCTAATCTCTGTTGTACATCTTCCATCTGGTGTTAAGAATGTTCCTAGATACTTGAATGCTAGGCATTCAAGTGCTAGGCAAGTTAAATCTGGATTCTGTCTATATTCTAATATCTAGAGTCATTTTGGAACTGTCCAGTGTGGCTGTCGGCGTTGCAATACGTGTGCTTATGTGATACAGACTCGTACTGTATCGTTTCCTTTAGCCACGTTTGTTATTAGAGACGATTTTACAAGCGAGTCCCGAAATATAATCTACGCTATCACTTGCAAGCGGTGTGCGAAGGCATTTATCGGCGAAACAGGCAAAATGCTCAGTGACCGTTTCGGCCAACACATACGCAATATACGTCAATGCTCTGTGACCCCTGCAGCCACTCATTTCAATGGATCTGACCATTTGAGTGCTCGCGACGTCCAGGTCACTGCCATCCGATCATGTTCATCTGATGATCGTAGTCGATTTGCCCTGGAGAATCGTTTTATTTCTTAATATGGTACCTTACAACCTCATGGACTCAACGCTCTACATTCCTATGCTCCTTAGCCCTTTAGTTGCTAAGGAGGTATATATACGTTTTTCCCATTCACTTCTAAAGACACATTAACACGTCTGTTATTATCTCTCCTCTATGGGCTAAAGACGTGTTAACTCGTTAAACATTGCTACTGTCACTGCTATAGTTGTACATTCACGTTTGTGACCTAGAAACAAAGAGTACCTATTTTTAGCTCAGCCTTCAGAAAGTATGCAGCAGCGAAAGGGTTAGTACTTTCTCTACTCATGCTCTATATTTTATATGTGTATATGTTAGATGTGAGCGTCTGTAGCTCAAGCGGTAGTGAGCTTGATCACGAACCTAGCGTACCTGGTTCAAACCCCACGGTGGGCAAGTTTGGAAGCAGATTCGTTTCCGTGGGGTTTTTACAAAGGTAAAATAAACCTCACCGTTCAGAAAGCAATGGCAAACTACTGAACGTATAAGTGGTGCCTAGAAAATCAACGACTCGTTTACCGTGGTTGATGGCTACGTCCTTTAGGATATGCCACGATTTTCATTTCATATGTTAGATGTATATCAGTCATATATTTACTTGATTTTTTATTGTTTTTCTTCTTTTTCCCCTTTCAGTTTCTCTATCATTATTTCGTTATTCGTGGTTAGTCATATATTTACATTCATTTTTAACCGTTGTAATATCTTTGTCAAAGTCTATATGTAGTGTTCTGTCACATTCGTCACTTTTGTTGTTTCGTTTACGTGAAAACGGCCTTTTTGGTCGAAACGTTGCTGTGTATTGTCATTGTTTTTATATTTTGCAAAACTACAGTACTTTGTTATTCCGTGTTTCATAAATCAACTATGAAATTCATCTATGTAAATTGCCACTGTAAAACAACACTGTAACTAGCAATGAAACAGTAAAGTACATCTGTAACACATGGAACACAGAGTCTAAAGCACATTGTCTAAAAGTGAAGGATTTACATCAATGCACCGGATTTGCTAATATGGCTCCGTCCTATTCTGAAGAATTGGCACGCCATCTACCCAGAGTGATGCACAAAGCACAAATTCCATAGCTCCTGTAACAATACTAGGTTTCTCTTGAAACAAAATTACAGAAGTAACTGTCCGGATACGAACCTACAACGTTCGGGAACAACAAGCAAACGTATTAACCACTTGGTCACAGAAACACTAAGTCACATCTGTAAACTAACGACAAGCAAACGTATTAACCACTTGGTCACAGAAACACTAAGTCACATCTGTAAACTAACGACAAGCAAACGTATTAACCACTTGGTCACAGAAACACTAAGTCACATCTGTAAACTAACTATAACCACTTGGTCACAGAAACACTAAGTCACATCTGTAAACTAACAACAAGCAAACGTATTAACCACTTGGTCATAGAAACACTAAGTCACATCTGTAAACTAACGACAAGCAAACGTATTAACCACTTGGTCACAGAAACACTAAGTCACATCTGTAAACTAACTATAACCACTTGGTCACAGAAACACTAAGTCACATCTGTAAACTAACTATAACCACTTGGTCACAGAAACACTAAGTCACATCTGTAAACTAACTATAACCACTTGGTCACAGAAACACTAAGTCACATCTGTAAACTAACTATAACCACTTGGTCACAGAAACACTAAGTCACATCTGTAAACTAACTATAACCACTTGGTCACAGAAACACTAAGTCACATCTGTAAACTAACGACAAGCAAACGTATTAACCACTTGGTCACAGAAACACTAAGTCACATCTGTAAACTAACTATAACCACTTGGTCACAGAAACACTAAGTCACATCTGTAAACTAACTATAACCACTTGGTCACAGAAACACTAAGTCACATCTGTAAACTAACGACAAGCAAACGTATTAACCACTTGGTCATAGAAACACTAAGTCACTTCTGTAAACTAACAACAAGCAAACGTATTAATCACTTGGTCATAGAAACACTAAGTCACATCTGTAAACTAACGACAAGCAAACGTATTAACCACTTGGTCATAGAAACACTAAGTCACATCTGTAAACTAACTATAACCACTTGGTCACAGAAACACTAAGTCACATCTTTAAACTAACGACAAGCAAACGTATTAACCACTTGGTCATAGAAACACTAAGTCACATCTTTAAACTAACTATAACCACTTGGTCACAGAAACACTAAGTCACATCTGTAAACTAACGACAAGCAAACGTATTAACCACTTGGTCATAGAAACACTAAGTCACCTCTGTAAACTAACTATAACCACTTGGTCACAGAAACACTAAGTCACATTTTTTAAACTAACGACAAGCAAACGTATTAACCACTTGGTCACAGAAACACTAAGTCACATCTGTAAACTAACTATAACCACTTGGTCACAGAAACACTAAGTCACATCTGTAAACTAACTATAACCACTTGGTCACAGAAACACTAAGTCACCTCTGTAAACTAACGACAAGCAAACGTATTAACCACTTGGTCACAGAAACACTAAGTCACATCTGTAAACTAACGACAAGCAAACGTATTAATCACTTGGTCACAGAAACACTAAGTCACATCTGTAAACTAACTATAACCACTTGGTCATAGAAACACTAAGTCACATCTGTAAACTAACGACAAGCAAACGTATTAACCACTTGGTCACAGAAACACTAAGTCACATCTGTAAACTAACTATAACCACTTGGTCACAGAAACACTAAGTCACATCTGTAAACTAACGACAAGCAAACGTATTAACCACTTGGTCACAGAAACACTAAGTCACATCTGTAAACTAACGACAAGCAAACGTATTAACCACTTGGTCACAGAAACACTAAGTCACATCTGTAAACTAACGACAAGCAAACGTATTAACCACTTGGTCACAGAAACACTAATTCACATCTGTAAACCAACGACAAAGCAAACGTATTAACCACTTGGTCACAGAAACACTAAGTCACATCTGTAAACTAACGACAAGCAAACGTATTAACCACTTGGTCACAGAAACACTAAGTCACATCTGTAAACTAACGACAAGCAAACGTATTAACCACTTGGTCACAGAAACACTAAGTCACATCTGTAAACTAACTATAACCACTTGGTCACAGAAACACTAAGTCACATCTGTAAACTAACAACAAGCAAACGTATTAACCACTTGGTCATAGAAACACTAAGTCACATCTGTAAACTAACGACAAGCAAACGTATTAACCACTTGGTCACAGAAACACTAAGTCACATCTGTAAACTAACTATAACCACTTGGTCACAGAAACACTAAGTCACATCTGTAAACTAACTATAACCACTTGGTCACAGAAACACTAAGTCACATCTGTAAACTAACTATAACCACTTGGTCACAGAAACACTAAGTCACATCTGTAAACTAACTATAACCACTTGGTCACAGAAACACTAAGTCACATCTGTAAACTAACTATAACCACTTGGTCACAGAAACACTAAGTCACATCTGTAAACTAACGACAAGCAAACGTATTAACCACTTGGTCACAGAAACACTAAGTCACATCTGTAAACTAACTATAACCACTTGGTCACAGAAACACTAAGTCACATCTGTAAACTAACTATAACCACTTGGTCACAGAAACACTAAGTCACATCTGTAAACTAACGACAAGCAAACGTATTAACCAC
This sequence comes from Arion vulgaris, assembly GCA_020796225.1. Lineage (NCBI taxonomy): Eukaryota > Metazoa > Mollusca > Gastropoda > Stylommatophora > Arionidae > Arion > Arion vulgaris. Next base: position 3,109,743 of record CM036772.1, on the reverse strand, counting down.
TTGGTCATAGAAACACTAAGTCACTTCTGTAAACTAACAACAAGCAAACGTATTAATCACTTGGTCATGAAACACTAAGTCACATCTGTAAACTAACGACAAGCAAACGTATTAACCACTTGGTCATAGAAACATGAATCAATCTGTAAACTAACTATAACCACTTGGTCACAGAAACACTAAGTCACATCTGTAAACTAACGACAAGCAAACGTATTAACCACTTGGTCATAGAAACACTAAGTCACATCTGTAAACTAACTATAACCACTTGGTCACAGAAACACTAAGTCACATCTGTAAACTAACGACAAGCAAACGTATTAACCACTTGGTCATAGAAACACTAAGTCACCTCTGTAAACTAACTATAACCACTTGGTCACAGAAACACTAAGTCACATTTTTTAAACTAACGACAAGCAAACGTATTAACCACTTGGTCACAGAAACACTAAGTCACATCTGTAAACTAACTATAACCACTTGGTCACAGAAACACTAAGTCACATCTGTAAACTAACTATAACCACTTGGTCACAGAAACACTAAGTCACCTCTGTAAACTAACGACAAGCAAACGTATTAACCACTTGGTCACAGAAACACTAAGTCACATCTGTAAACTAACGACAAGCAAACGTATTAATCACTTGGTCACAGAAACACTAAGTCACATCTGTAAACTAACTATAACCACTTGGTCATAGAAACACTAAGTCACATCTGTAAACTAACGACAAGCAAACGTATTAACCACTTGGTCACAGAAACACTAAGTCACATCTGTAAACTAACTATAACCACTTGGTCACAGAAACACTAAGTCACATCTGTAAACTAACGACAAGCAAACGTATTAACCACTTGGTCACAGAAACACTAAGTCACATCTGTAAACTAACGACAAGCAAACGTATTAACCACTTGGTCACAGAAACACTAAGTCACATCTGTAAACTAACGACAAGCAAACGTATTAACCACTTGGTCACAGAAACACTAATTCACATCTGTAAACTAACGACAAGCAAACGTATTAACCACTTGGTCACAGAAACACTAAGTCACATCTGTAAACTAACGACAAGCAAACGTATTAACCACTTGGTCACAGAAACACTAAGTCACATCTGTAAACTAACGACAAGCAAACGTATTAACCACTTGGTCACAGAAACACTAAGTCACATCTGTAAACTAACGACAAGCAAACGTATTAACCACTTGGTCACAGAAACACTAAGTCACATCTGTAAACTAACTATAACCACTTTGTCATAGAAACACTAAGTCACATCTGTAAACTAACGACAAGCAAACGTATTAACCACTTGGTCATAGAAACACTAAGTCACCTCTGTAAACTAACTATAACCACTTGGTCAGAGAAACACTAAGTCACATCTGTAAACTAACGACAAGCAAACGTATTAACCACTTGGTCATAGAAACACTAAGTCACCTCTGTAAACTAACTATAACCACTTGGTCATAGAAACACTAAGTCACATCTGTAAACTAACGACAAGCAAACGTATTAACCACTTGGTCATAAAACACTAAGTCACCTTTTGTAAACTAACTATAACCACTTGGTCATAGAAACACTAAGTCACATCTGTAAACTAACGACAAGCAAACGTATTAACCACTTGGTCATAGAAACACTAAGTCACATCTGTAAACTAACTATAACCACTTGGTCATAGAAACACTAAGTCACCTGTGTAAACTAACGACAAGCAAACGTATTAACCACTTGGTCATAGAAACACTAAGTCACTTCTGTAAACTAACACAAGCAAACGTATTAACCACTTGGTCACAGAAACACTAAGTCACCTCTGTAAACTAACGAAAAGCAAACGTATTAACCACTTGGTCATAGAAACACTAAGTCACTTCTGTAAACGAACTATAACCACTTGGTCATAGAAACACTGTCACCTCTGTAAACTAACGACAAGCAAACGTATTAACCACTTGGTCACAGAAACACTAAGTCACCTCTGTAAACTAACGACAAGCAAACGTATTAACCACTTGATCATAGAAACACTAAGTCACATCTGTAAACTAACGACAAGCAAACGTATTAACCACTTGGTCATAGAAACACTAAGTCAGCTCTGTAAACTAACTATAACCACTTGGTCATAGAAACACTAAGTCACATCTGTAAACTAACGACAAGCAAACGTATTAACCACTTGGTCATAGAAACACTAAGTCACATCTGTAAACTAACTATAACCACTTGGTCATAGAAACACTAAGTCACCTCTGTAAACTAACGACAAGCAAACGTATTAACCACTTGGTCATAGAAACACTAAGTCACTTCTGTAACAACAACAAGCAAACGTATTAACCACTTGGTCACAGAAACACTAAGTCACCTCTGTAAACTAACGACAAGCAAACGTATTAACCACTTGGTCATAGAAACACTAAGTCACTTCTGTAAACGAACTATAACCACTTGGTCATAGAAACACTGTCACCTCTGTAAACTAACGACAAGCAAACGTATTAACCACTTGGTCACAGAAACACTAAGTCACATCTGTAAACTAACTATAACCACTTGGTCACAGAAACACTAAGTCACATCTGTAAACTAACGACAAGCAAACGTATTAACCACTTGGTCACAGAAACACTAAGTCACATCTGTAAACTAACGACAAGCAAACGTATTAACCACTTGGTCACAGAAACACTAAGTCACATCTGTAAACTAACGACAAGCAAACGTATTAACCACTTGGTCACAGAAACACCAAGTCACATCTGTAAACTAACGACAAGCAAACGTATTAACCACTTGGTCACAGAAACACTAAGTCACATCTGTAAACTAACGACAAGCAAACGTATTAATCACTTGGTCATAGAAACACTAAGTCACATCTGTAAACTAACGACAAGCAAACGTATTAATCACTTTGTCATAGAAACACTAAGTCACATCTGTAAACTAACGACAAGCAAAGGTATTAACCACTTGGTCACAGAAACACTAAGTCACATCTGTAAACTAACGACAAGCAAACGTATTAACCACTTGGTCACAGAAACATTAAGTCACCTCTGTAAACTAACGACAAGCAAACGTATTAACCACTTGGTCATAGAAACACTAAGTCACTTCTGTAAACGAACTATAACCACTTGGTCATAGAAACACTAAGTCACCTCTGTAAACTAACGACAAGCAAACGTATTAATCACTTGGTCATAGAAACACTAAGTCACATCTGTAAACTAACGACAAGCAAACGTATTAACCACTTGGTCATAGAAACACTAAGTCACATCTGTAAACTAACGACAAGCAAACGTATTAACCACTTGGTCACAGAAACACTAAGTCACATCTGTAAACTAACGACATGCAAACGTATTAACCACTTGGTCATATAAACACTAAGTCACCTCTGTAAACTAACGACAAGCAAACGTATTAACCACTTGGTCACAGAAACACTAAGTCACCTCTGTAAACTAACGACAAGCAAACGTATTAACCACTTGGTCATAGAAACACTAAGTCACTTCTGTAAACGAACTATAACCACTTGATCATAGAAACACTGTCACCTCTGTAACTAACGACAAGCAAACGTATTAACCACTTGGTCACAGAAACACTAAGTCACCTCTGTAAACTAACGACAAGCAAACGTATTAACCACTTGGTCACAGAAACACTAAGTCACCTCTGTAAACTAACGACAAGCAAACGTATTAACCACTTGGTCATAGAAACACTAAGTCACTTCTGTAAACTAACGACAAGCAAACGTATTAACCACTTGGTCACAGAAACACTAAGTCACCTCTGTAAACTAACTATAACCACTTGGTCACAGAAACACTAAGTCACCTATGTAAACGAACTATAACCACTTGGTCATAGAAACACTAAGTCACCTCTGTAAACTAACTATAACCACATGGTCATAGAAACACTAAGTCACCTCTGTAAACGAACTGTAACCACTTGGTCATAGAAACACTGTCACCTCTGTAAACTAACGACAAGCAAACGTATTAACCACTTGGTCACAGAAACACTAAGTCACCTCTGTAAACTAACGACAAGCAAACGTATTAACCACTTGGTCATAGAAACACTAAGTCACTTCTGTAAACTAACGACAAGCAAACGTATTAACCACTTGGTCACAGAAACACTAAGTCACCTCTGTAAACTAACTATAACCACTTGGTCACTGAAACACTAAGTCACCTATGTAAACGAACTATAACCACTTGGTCATAGAAACACTAAGTCACCTCTGTAAACTAACTATAACCACATGGTCATAGAAACACTAAGTCACCTCTGTAAACGAACTATAACCACTTGGTCATAGAAACACTAAGTCACCTCTGTAAACTAACTATAACCACTTGGTCATAGAAACACTAAGTCACCTCTGTAAACGAACTATAACCACTTGGTCATAGAAATACTAAGTCACCTCTGTAAACGAAACAATTAACAAGGCCTTGAACTGTAAATTAGGTCATATCTGTAGAAAAACCCAAAAACCAAAGACACGAGATTTAGAACGTTAAATAAAATATGTAAAATTCCATAAAAAATTGAAATACATTTTTCCCTTTTCTGTTTTTCACTTTTTAGTTCATAACGGTTCTAAATCCGAAGGGTCAACTTCATTGAGTCAGGATTTATCCCATATGGCTCAGTCACTCTCGCAGACATGGCACCCCCGCCGAGAATATTGCACAGCTAACCCATAGCCGTTGAACACACAACTTGAACTCCAGGGTTTCTTATCAGCTATCACCTAATTTCAGCATGATGAACTGCGTTACCAATTTTTTCTTTATCTAGCTATCACCTTATAATTTGAGCATTGAGTTGTTAACTGTCGTTACATAATTATTTTGTGTCTCTAAAATCTTAGTGTCATTAACATTACAATTATCGTATTACTACACAGGGACAGAACAATCAGGTGCTTGTTAACAACAGACTGACCCAAGTTGAAGCCCGAACTGCAAGCATACCCTTGGTCGATCAGCTACAAACACAAGTGACAAGCCTGAGAAACAGAGTAGTTGTTCTAGAAAACGCTGTAAGTACCATCTTAAGGAACGTATGCATGTTGTTATATTTGTAAATAATAAAGTGACTAAAAACGATCGTTTCTGAATGTATGTTCTGATGAGAGTGAAGCTCTACAAAGGAAATGGTATATGTTGATAATGAAATGATAGACCACCCTAGTAGTGCTACTGCTATGTAGCACCCTAGTAGTGCTACTACTATGTAGCACCTAATTTTATTCCGAGATAAACAAGTTGAGAATCATAGTAGTATGACCCCTTAAATGTAGACAACATTTATGGAGGTAGAAAAAGAAGAAGAAATTACAAGATCGAGATGGAAATGGTTGGGAAATCCATTAGGAGCGTGAGAATGGAAATCTGTCCAACAGAAACAACACATCAGAACACACTATAGAGAATCAGTGAAGACCTCAAGCGCACCACCCTGTTTATGACACATACCGGGGTAGTAGCAAAGTAGAAATTGATCACAGAAGAAGACGACTCTGAAACGAAATCAGGGCTGAAAGATGGGTAAGGAAAGACCTAGAGAGACATGGAGACGAACTAATGACAGAGATAGAGAAGAGGCGGGAATTACTTGGAATGAATAAAGCTGGCTTGCTCAGGACATACCTGTTTGGAGGAAATTTGATTATGACTAATGCTTTAAGGGGAGTTCAAAGAAGAAATAGATATCTTTCAATGCGCACCTTTATTTGCACAAACATCAAGTAAGGTCAGTTCTCAAAGAAGGCACCCTTAAAGAGACTGAAGTTGAGAAGGTTGTCAGATGAACAAACATGTTCAAGTAAATTGATCGAATAATCAAAACTAGATATTTTGAAGAAGACGAAGTAGAAAGCAAACTATACTTAATGGAGACTTGACTTATAATGATAAGAAAAGTTAGTTAACAAAGGCTTGGTCAACTATACTTACTGGAAACTTAACTTATAATGATAAAAAAGTTAGTTAACAAAGGCTTGGTCAACTATACATACTGGAGACTTGACTTATAATGATAAAAAGTTAGTTAACAAAGGCTGGTCAACTATACATACTGGAGACGTGACTTATAATGATAAGAAAAGTAAGTTAACAAAGGCTGGTCAACTATACGTACTGAGACTGACTTATAATGATAAGAAAAGTAGTTAACAAAGGCTTGGTCAACTATACTTACTGGAACTTAACTTATAACGATAAGAAAAGTAAGTTAACAAAGGTAATGTCAACTATACTTACTGGAGACTGACTAATGATAAGCAAAAGTAGTAACTGCAAGCGTGTCAACTATACGTACTGGAGACTTGACTTATAATGATAAGAAAAGTTAGTTAACAAAGGCTTGGTCAACTATACGTACTGGAGACTTAACTTATAACGATAAGAAAAGTAGGTTAACAAAGGCGTGGTCAACTGTACGTACTAGAGACGTAACTTATAATGATAAGAAAAGTAAGTTAACAAAGGCTTGGTCAACTATACTTACTGGAGACTTGACTTATAATGATAAGGAAAGTAAGTTAACAAAGGCTTGGTCTACTATACGTACTGGACTTATAATGATAAGAAAAGTAAGTTAACAAAGGCGTGGTCAACTATACGTACTGGACTTATAATGATACGAAAAGTAAGTTAACAAAGGCTTGGTCAACTATACGTACTGGAAACTTGACTTATAATGATAAGAAAAGTAAGTTAACAAAGGATTAAATTGTCAAATTCACTTTCATACATTGCCCGTGTGGTACTGGGGCTCGCAAGGAAGCAAAGAATAGTACCACTGCCACCTACAAGGCATGTCGTAAGAGGCGACTGATATAGGACTAAGGAAGCTACCCTAGTAAATAAAAGCAGCGCAGAAATCGAATGTGCTGGCCTACTTGTAGTGGCATAACTGGCACAACGTACAATCGCTCTTAGGTTCAGATCACATAGAAATCACAAAGAGTGGTTGAACAAGGTGTCGATATTGAGAGTTTGTTGAAGAAGAAGACATTTATATATTATGAGCTAATGCTTTTGAAATCTCAAATACTGTACATTACTATATCATTATGTGATAATTACTCACCTTTATATTTGTACATGTAAATAAATATGCTTGTAGGTATCCAGCTTAACAAACAACAACAATAATGACAGCATTAACAGACGAGTAAGTCAGATAGCAGAACAAAACCGTGATTGCTTTCATCGCTCTTCTAACGCTTTATTTGATCATAGCTTTGATTGCTTTACTATGTTTTCAGTTTGTCTCAATGCATTAACATTATTTTTAAAATGCTATATTTCTTTATGAACAATGTAATTCTGAATATAGCTTGTTAGAAACATCGGAAGGAGGAAGTAGAGCACTGTTTATGAGAAATTATATTAATAATATAGCAGATTAGTTACAGGACAAGCGTCGCAATAGAGGTTTCAGTATTGTTTGATCAGAGAATAGCAATATTAAGTAAAAGTAGGGGAAACTGAGTTTAAATAGCAGACAGACCGACATATGACACGTGGCTGGAACAACAGTGTGTGTGTGTGTGTGTGTGAGAGAGAGAGAGAGAGAATGAATTTATTAGTAAAACGTGAGAAAATTTGGTTTAGACAACATAGATAGATAGATAGATAGAAAAAGGATGGATAGGATGATAGATAGATAGATAGATGGATGAGATAGATAGATAGATAGATAGATAGTAATAGATAAAAGTAGATAGATATGGATGGATGGATGGATGGATGATGATGGATGGATGGATGGATGAGAGAGGGTAGAGGAGACGAGAGGAGAAAGCAGAGGAGAGAGAAGGTAGGATGAGGATTTATGTGTGATGTTATAGAGAGAAATATAATGTGGAGAAATAGTATAGGATAGATATAGAGAGGAGAAGAGAGGAAGAAGTGAGAGAAGAGAAAGAGGAGAGAGAGAGAGGATTTTTACTAGAAATAAGGAGAAATTGTTGACAACAGAGAGAGAGAATAGAGTGAGGGAAGAGGAGAGAGAGAGAGAAATACAGGAAAGAAAGATGAGACATATAGAGTGAAGGACAGAGAGAGAGAGAGATAGATAGATGAGACAAGAGAGAGAGAGATAGAGAGATTGGAAGGAAGATATTGGAGGTTTTTGTATAATAGTACCAAAACAAAGAGTGAAAATAAAAACTAACAAATAGTACTTGGTTGGCAACATTGTAAAGTTTCATGATCACCTACGCCTGTCGAAGTCTTACATTGCAATGTTACTTATAATATCTTAATGTATGTGCTGTTGTTTTGTCGTCAGCTGCAAGCACAGCGCTATATAACTGTTTCTGTTATATGTTGGCTTCACGTACCACTCAACCTCTCACATAAACGCTTGGTTAGGTTCTCTACTAATGCAACAGTTTAATGCAAATTTATTTGCATCGGATAAATAGAATGCAGCATACATAAGAATATATTATTTAATATATAACATCAGGTGGTAGACAAGATAACCAACTCTGAAGTACTGCAACGTGCAAACCTGCCTTCCAACGTGGGCATGCTCAGCAGCAGACGACTAAGATGGTTGGGGTATGTGAGAAGAATGGAAAATTGTCGCATACCAAAACAAATGTTGTTCTGTGAACTTTCGGGGGAAGAGGCACCAGGTAGACCACTGCTCAAATATAAAGATGTCTGCATGGCCTCAATGAAGATATTCTATAGGTCCCAGCACATTTGGAAAACTAGATGATAACAGAGTTGTGTGGAAAGCGATATTGCGCAAGGGCGCATAGTGTTTTTGTAAAGAGATTTATGTATGAACTGAAAGACAAGATAGAAAAGCGAAAACTCAAAGGTTATCACAGTAAAACACTTGTAAAATGACCGTCTGTAAGGACAAGCTGTATCATGTATATAAATATTTATCTTGCACCGTGCACTTAAATAAGACCTGCAAGTAATTCTCCATACGCTTGTCCTGGGCTCTGCCTGAATTGAGTCATATTACTGCCCTCTCAGCAAAGTTCGTTTCAGGCCTTCTTACGTCGTCTCTTTTCTTCAACCCTTGTCTCACTTCAATGCCTATTTTGTTATTCTTGATCATTCTTCTCAAGTGCCCAAATATCTCCATTTTCTCTTTCTTATAACAGTTATTACAAGTGGTTGACCAGACATTTCTCTGATTTCATCAACTCAATTCTCCATTTATGCTTTATTCTTTTCGCAGACATCTTTTTCTTCAAATACCTCAACCTACTTTCAATATCTTTAGTCATTTTCCAACTCACTGGCATATTGTTAGAATTGATGACTATCAATATCTTTAGTCATTTCAACTCACTGGCAATTGTTAATTGATACCCTATTTTAATATTTTGTCTTTCCAACTACTGCAATTTAGAATTGATGAACGTACTTCAATATCTTTAGCTGTTCAATCTCACTGGCATATTTAATTACTAACCTACTTTCAATATCTTTAGTCATTTTCCAACTCTCACTGGCATATTGTTAGAATTGATACAACATTGGAATTGAAAATTCCTAATTTAGTTTTAAAACTGTATAACTTGCAATTCCGTATTTTTTCGACTTTTGAAAGCTGATGTTACTTTGACAATTTGTAGCATAATTTCTTTATAAACATTTCCTGTGCAATCAAAATTGTAACCCTTATAGGTTAACTTCTCTGTTATTTTTATCATTTTGTATTCCAGCGGGATATCTGCCCTACTTGCCATAATTGTCCACATTACATGTTTCATTTCATAGCTTATCTGCAGTTCAACTTCTGATGCTATAGATGACAAATTCCTTTTTTTTGTCGTTGCATATGTTGTTCAATTTTACTTAACAAGGCCGCAGAGAAAATGTTCATCTAAACCAATCCACGTCAACAACTAGATTGCAAGAGTTGGGATTGAAGATTGGTGTGGAAAGAAAATAACAGAACAACAGGTATACGAGTGGGCTCATCAATCAAAATCGAACTGGTACGGTCAGTCACTGGACGCTGTTGGAGATATTGCGAAGGAGATCGGAGCACCTATGGGCATGTCCAGAGTGCAATGAAGATATTTCAAACTGAAACAGAAACTGAAACTTAACAAGGCAATATTATCTTCAAAATTCAAATCTTTCAGTTGACTTTTCTAGCCAATAGATGCCAGTTTCGCCCCTGCATCATTTTATCATCACCCAGTCAATATCCAATAGATAAAGTACAACCCTGCTTCACTCCGGAAAATAGGTAATGGCGACATTTGAAAACAAGCAATGTTGAAGTTTGGAAACCAAAAACTGACTATCTTAAATCTTTCTTAATGTTGGGTGATATTTAATTTTTTTAGAATGACAACTCGAACCCAGGAACAGGTGGAGGGGAGGTGGGGTGGCGGGGAGGTGGAGGTGGAGGTGGTGGAGGAGGTGGAGGCCGGAGAGATTATCGTGCACTGCGAGTTAGGGTACTGCTCATATTTTGCATGGAATCTTATTCCTAAAAGAATATTTAAAACAAACTATTTTACCTCAAACGATTACATGCATTAAGAATTGCATCATATCCACAGTCTGAAAACCAGGGACTATTACTCGATCACATGTCGTGCTTATGTGTTTTCAACCAATTTTTGCATACATAAACCTGTCACTCAGAAGTGAAACCAGCACCACGCATGCAACCTTCTAGATGTAGTAAATGTGGAATTAGCTGTACATAATTTTATTTTTATATGATTGGTTTTTCTTTAACATAATGATAACTAGATGTTTCAAAAGGTTAAACAACCAGCATCTTTGAACAGAAAATGATGAAACTTGAATATATTGTGTAGAAATTTGTATTTTAAAGAACTGCTACTTATTTTAACGTTAGACGATTGCAAATTATTTTAGCTGGTGAGTTCACTCCTTTCTCCACCCTTTTAACAATATTTCTTCTTTCACTAGACTCATGTAAATCGTTATATGCATTTTGTATTTAGAAAAATTCATTACAGCAAGTGGTTGTTTGTAATATATATTTCTATTATCCCCATTTTGGTGTATGTAGTTTTGCTCTGCTGTTGAACATAAGAAAGTTATAATAGATATTGTTAGGACACCTTACTTTAAATTTTGATTCAAAAACAATGCATAAAAATGTGGTTTTAGTATGTATATGCTAAGAGTTAAATAACTCAAAGCAATGCTACATTTGTAATCTCTTTTGTTTAAGAAAATATTTGTTTCTGAAAGAGAAGCACTCACAGTCTTTGAAAGATGCTGTTAATTAAAACTAAAATGCATATAATTTACATACAATTTTTAATATTTACATGATAAATTTCGTGGAAGAATTGTTTCGTTGTCAGTCGATGTTACCTATACGAGTTTTTATATTTTAGGGTTTCATACGAATCTACAGCCCTGGACATGACGGTGTTTGAGGTAATGAAAGATTAGACAGAATTCCGTCGAAAGACTCTATATATGAGATCTTGAAGATGGATAATGTAAGCATACTAATGTTGCTTAGTGACTGCGTGTTGGAAGAGGACATTGCAATTGATGCAGCATACTACTAACGTGTAGAAGTCTATGTGTTTAGGGACCTACCAAACCAATGTGCAACGTATACACGCACGTTCTTGGCAAAGATCAAACATATTACAAAGAGGGATTAAAATTGGTCGTTAAGAACGAACGCAAAGAAGAAGGAAGAAGCAATACTACTAAGATGGTGGTGTCACTGTGGTGTAGAGATTATGTCCACGCCACGCGTTCCAAATTTACTCGCTTCACTTTCCACGTGAAGATATCGGGATATTTTTCCAGAGATTCGTGATCTCAGTGCAGGGGAAATTGAGTTCCTAGTCCTATAGGAGACGGACGATAAAGCGTAGGTCCTTGTTCAAGTTAAGCACGTTGAAGTACACTTGGAATTTAAAACTCGATAAGAGTAACCTGCAAAGCAGCAGCCCGTGCAAAATTCATAAAGAAAACATTAAAATACAATTCCTACATCTTGTTCAATATTTTCAAAATTATATATAGCCCTGGCCGCTGCTACGTAGTTCTGCACTGCCGCTGAGATCATCCTGTGTAAGTAACAGATCAGGGCATGCACGGTTATTCACCTATTGCAATGATGATGATCTTATCAATCAATGAATCGATCAATGAATGAATCAATCAATGTACTGAGATTCTTCCATGAATGTGACATTCTCTCTCATAATGGAATCGCGTAGTGCATTGAAGAAATACCGAATCAACGATTGCACAATTAGGTCTGGGAATCTGAGTGACAACACCAGAAGTAATTATATCCATCAAGTCAGAGTAACAATCAGCAAGTATACTGTTTGAACTCTTGATAGAGAAAATAAAAACTGATCAAAATTGAATCCGACCGGAACCTTTTAGGTCCGTTTAATAACAAATTGGTTATTGGTTACTAAATTGTCGTCATTGCACTCAGAGCAGACCCAAAGGGTGCTCAGTCTCCCACAAAAGATGTCGAAGAGTATGTATACTGATGGTTCCTGCGGCTCGCTGGTTAAATACACTCCCCACTCTGCCCCTCAGACATCCAGTTCTACCTGTAGAACGGGTAACTCCAAACTGCTTAAATCGGTGGATAGATTCAACATATATTTCTGTGTCTTCATCCAACAAGCAGTGGCGAAGAGACTGAAGAACATCCTCCCTTATCCATCTTCAACTCCCCAATAATCGATGCTGTTGATGTCAGCTTGGCGCTCTCATTGTCTCAAACACCCGCATACCCAGAACAGTATATCCATGTAAGTCTCTGGAGGTTAGACACTTCTATAGACGACATCCACTCATACCGAAAACTGTTGGATCTTGTGAAGCATTACCAAATAATAAATAATAAATAGTGGTCTAAAGCGTACATCAGAAGACAGTTTTAACATCACGGTAATTTCTTTTTACATTCGGACGTATGTATACCACAATGTACACTGAATTAGCCTGTATACTGCCTTCTGATCATCGTTAATAGCTCTGCGAGACAGTAGAGCCGCTCAAAATTGTGAAAGAGTTAATTAATAAAAACTGCATTACTAACATGTGAATGTCAATTTATTTTCTTCTTGGTAATTTGCAACTCCATCTGTATTTGCATGTTTTGTAACCGAGCACTCACTTGCCATGGTAACTGACTACTACATATGCATGTTTTGCAACCTGAATACTCATTTGTCATAATGAACATCCCTGTTTGTGAATAAGCATCATTTTACTTTGAATTGTTTTGTTGTTGTTGCGTCTTAAAGTAAAGAGAACAAATAGATTTATCCAGAAAAACGCATAATCAAAGAAAACTGGCGGAAGCTACAAATAAGAATGAGAAAATTGAAGCATTTGTGACATATAAAGAGACACTCAAGGTTGGAGAAGACCAATATGGAAGGAGGCATCCTTGCAAAGAGGAGAAGAGGAAGACCACTGAGAAGATGGATTCAGGATATTACTGATGGGTTGATCAAGACCGTTGCGGAGGGGGACATCTGGCCTATCACAGAATCAAAATTTCAAAGGACGATTAGGTTGGCAAAGTTCTGCTCTGGACAAACTATTTTATGATGTGGACTTTATGGATTCTTACAATATCTGCGTTTTGCTCCTATATATTTGTTGGTGAAGGATTCGTTAGTCATAACGTCGAATTTTTCAAAGAAACTACAGAAACTCTTTTTCTAAAAGCAACACTGTGCCCAATATAATTGCTTTTTACGTTTTAGCACTCTGCATGTATGTGTATAAGAGCCGCGGTAGCGTAGTTGTTAGTGAACTCGCTTCTCAAGGCTGGTGGTCTGGGTTCAACTCCCGCAGTGCGCGTGGAATTTTCCCGACCGCGACGGCTCTCAAGTCGACCCAGCCTCAACTGGGTACCAGACATGCTCTGGGAAAGTAAAGGCGGCCAGCGTGAGGCTGACCACATCACCCATCGTGTGCCAACGGTCAATTAAAAATGCAGGCCTAACACTGTATTGCCCTATATACCACGAGGTATGAAAGGGTTCCTTTACTTTTTACTTACTATGTGTGTGTATATTGTATATTGTAATATCGAATTTTGTATATTGTATTCACGAATCTTAACTAATTTTGCATTTTGTTGATACATGCTTGTATAATAGGTCTGGTAAAAGTAGTGTAATAATATTTTTATCAACGAAGATAGCATAGAAAATGTGAAATATTCACAAAATAGATGAGACTGCAGTAAAACTATTTGATTGGCAAAACACGTAATCACAAAGTACTGTAGTTTTACAAATTACAAAAACAATGACAACATTTTGTCATTGTTTTTGTAATTTGTAAAACTACAGTACTTTGTGATTACTTGTTTTGCTAGAAAATGTGAACAGTTGTGAATATCTAAGTCCACTGCTAACAAGAGATGGAAATGTGATGAAGGAAATTGAAAGAAGAACAATCATAACGTTATAAAAATCTAAACAACTAAAAGCAGTATAGAATGAAACTAATAGGAAAAATAATATCAGAACACTAAATACATGCATATTCCCAGTCGTAACGTATGAGTGTGAAGTATGGACATTTAACAAGGCTGGGAAAAACATATGTGTACTTTTGAATATAAGTGTTACAGAGAAGTCCTCCATATATCATGGACAGAGAAGAGAACAAATCGATCTATCCAGGAAGAACTCAAACTAAAAAATAGACCTGCCAGACGCTACTAATATGAATGAGAAAACAAACTGTGATATTATAATATAGCACGATATGAAGGCTTGGAGAATACTAATAATCATGGCGACATCCAGGCAAAAAGGTGAACGGAACCACTACGGATTCGATGCTTACGAAAGGTTACCAACAGCATCAGAAAAGATAGTCACCATCAACATAAAAGAGAAAGTTGGGACAGAATCTTGCTTGAGTTACATTGAGAAACAAAGAATGAAGTGGCTCGGCCATTTAATAAGAATGCAACCAAATTCCACTGTATACAGAGTCTTCTACAATAGAACATCAGAAACGAAGACGAGAGGAAGACAACGAAAACGATGTATAGATGGCATAACAAAACCCTGTCATAAAGCAAAAATAGCTATCCCCCAAGCCACTAAAGCCTGCACATGACACAAGATGAAAACCATGACACTGGGCAATAACCCGGTTACAGTGTGACCACAAAAGAAAAAGTTCTCCAACGTTGGAAGTCTGACTTACTAATGCATCTTGGAGGATGGAGTAATGTATGTCAAGTCATTCAATTTCATTCAACATCCTACCTTATATAAGTGTTTATAGCAAAAGATTTTAGTAAGATTTTGAGTGTGTCTTGAAATTTTTTTTTTAACCATTGCTCGAGCGTTTGTCTTTCTGCAGTCAGTTCACAAAATGTGAGTCTTTTCTGGTAATCAACTGTCCAGCACGCGAACTTCATGAGATTTCCTACGAGTCTATGACTACATCAAGATTGTGTAAATACTAGATAGATCCGCTGTGTAAAGGACTATGATATCTGGGATTTTATTTTGCAGCTTGGTTATTGGTTGTTGGTTACTGAACTGACGTCACAGCCCTCCGGACATCTCTACTTGTACAATGTATAATTTCAAACTCCTTAAATCGCTGGATTGATTCAACGTCAATTTTAGTGTCATCACCAAGCGACCGAAGAACATCGCCTTTATCCATCCCAACCTCTCCAACAATCGATACTTTAGCTGTAAACAGGGGTGGCTCGTCTTTGGGCCAGTGGGCTCGGCCCCAGCATTTGCTCTTTCCCTAAATGAGTAATAACTTCCCGGAATAGGCAAATAATATTAAATACTAAAAAACAACGATTTTTCCGAAATTTTGCCGGCACCCCCAAAGAAAAATGACCACGAGCCGCCACTGGTTGTAAGCATGTTCACTTTCTTGCTACCACGAACACCCTCATGACCAGGGCAGTATATCTTGCTTCTGGTGGTCATTATCGTTCTTAGTGTGGAAGCGGTTATGTTTTTTTAAACATGTCTCTGATACGTAGTGGATAATAGCCGTCCATCGCAAGCGATGGTGACAACAATCTCAGACGTGTACTGTTGCACCTCTCTGGTGTGTGCGGAGGTGACTGTAGAGTCCAATCCTAGAACAGAATCCCCGACCCCAGGTGGGGCATACATGATCAAGGTTAGACATGTGCGTGTTGTGTGCTCTGTCTTTTCGCGCTGCTCGTTTTCTCTGTGACTCAACAATACGATGATTCTCAGCTATTCGGGTTCCTCTTTTGTTGTTACAGCGCCACATTTGGCGATCTTGCGCAAGGGATTCCCAGCACGTATTTTCTATATCGAAGCATTTCAGAGACACTTTAAGAGCGTCTTTAAAGCGTTTTTCTGTCCACCAGCTAAACGTCTGCCCCCTTCAAGCTCGCCATACATCAACTGTTTTGGGATGCGTTTATCAGGCATTCGAACAACGTGACCGACCCATCTCAGTTGGGCCTTCTGCAACAGGGTGTTGACGCTTGGGATCTTTGCTCTTGTGAGGACTTCGCTGTCTGGAATTTTGTCCTGCCAGTTTATTTTTAGTATTCTGCGTAGACAGCTTGTGTGGAAATGGTTTAATTTTCTTCCGTGTCTGCTATACACTGTCCATGTCTCGCTTGCGTACAGCAGCGTGGTTAGCACTATGGCCTGGTAAACTTTCAGCTTTGTGACTATGCTTATCCCCTTCCGTTCCCACACAGTGACACGTAACCTTCCGAACGCAGCACTGGCTTTGGATATCCTATTGTGGACCTCAGAATCTATGTTTGCCGATCTGGATAGGAGGCTGCCAAGATAAGCAAAGTTGTCCGTTGACTGGATATTTCACATGAATGCAACAGTACTAAAAGCAAAGAACTAACCTTACAACAACGATTTGAAGGAAACAGTCATTTTTGTTGCTATTGTGTGAATGTTGTGTAAAGAGATGGTAGAATAGAATATGTTAATTTTAAGATTATTGGATAGAGATCTAGAGGGCGGCGGAAAGAAATTATACTGCACAGACTAACATCACGACATGGAAGAGTGTCAATAAAGGAATTCAATGGCAATGCTGGGGGCTAAAGTAAGGCCGATGTTAATTCTAGTATTACATAACTATTGATAGCCTTGTTATATATATTGACACGCATATGTATATACACCAGATATATCAGACTCGATGAATATGCTTCAAATGATTGAATCTGGAAGTATGCGTGGGGAATGGGTGAACATCATTCGGAGATCACATCTCAAGAAAATGACTTGGCTGTACATGCCTGGACATGCTTCAGTGCGAGGTAACAAGCGTGCTGACTCTCTAGCAAACAATGCCCCGACTCAAGTGGGCAGAAGTATGGACAGAGCCGATATCATCAATGCGGTACGCTCTCAATTGTGTGACATGGGCGTGTCTCAGACACTGGAACGAGTTTGAGAATTAGACGTTAAGTTTGGACATGATAGACAGTGTCGACTTCGCGGTAGTGGGAGAAGATATAAGTAATCAACTTCTCATGGGTACTGTGAGCAAATGGACTTTGGGATGGCTGCTGCAACGGAGGACATAGCACGAATAGGATTGCCCAATGTGCCATGACGTCGATCGCATAACATAACATAACATAGACAACCAAAAATTATGTCAAACAATTTTTAGAATAATAAATCTACACGACCTGCATATCAGGAGCATTGGCTCATAAATAACATCATGTCCCGGAGACATCTCTACACGACCTGCATATCGAGGAGCATGGGCTCATAAATAACATCATGTCCCGGGAGACATTCTACACGACCTCCATATCGAGAAGCATTGGCTCATAAATAACATCATGTCCCGGGAGACGAAGTATTTGGGCAGGTTAAACGTGCATGGTGAGAGAATGGTGATGAAGCATGGTTCGTAGGAGGACACAAGACAAGTGGCAGCGGACGTCAAGAAACCTTGAACACGACGCTGGTAACGGGAGAATTCAGGACAGTGAAATTTTCAGGCGCAGATGAGCGACATTCTGCAAGGACAATAACTCTGGCGAGTATGATGAAAGCACATTCTCAAACAAATAACTTCTGGAGGCATGATAAAGACTCTGCAAGACAATAATTCTTGAATGAGCAATAAGGCAATATTAATGATATTGAAATTATTGTCAATACCGTGTCCCCACGAACGTGTAATGAGAGCAAATATAGTTGTTGCCCTGTGCTTCGAGTGCAGCCCAAAAAGGGCTAATCTTAGTACCACTTCTACCCTACATGTTAACTGCCACAACATTTTTCTCTTTTCATAAATTATTTAATAATTTTATACTTTTTTTTCTGAATGAAGATTGAAGCTCTGGAAACAACAGTCAGGAATTTGCAGACGGTAAGTCATGTGACCTAACGAAGACAACAAAGCACATTGACGTAAACAATACACTTAGAATATTTTTTTTTTTAAATTAAGAATGATCTTTCTCTCTCTCTCTCAGGATCGTTCTTTTTCGGCCATATTTATCATTCTAACTGTGATATATACACAGCC
This sequence comes from Arion vulgaris, assembly GCA_020796225.1. NCBI lineage: Eukaryota > Metazoa > Mollusca > Gastropoda > Stylommatophora > Arionidae > Arion > Arion vulgaris. The sequence continues at coordinate 3,091,137 of CM036772.1, read as the reverse complement.
TATGCCGAGAACACAATTTTACGTGACAACGTTCAGTACCAGATGGAGTTCTAGTGTTTATCCTTCGGTGAAGTGTCCGATTTAAACCAGCGTTTACTGGGTTCGCTCTACGTTAGCCTTTTGCTGTCCCCAGCCAAACCCACAAGGCAGTAGGATGCTATTTTCTTTTGGGGTATCGACCCTTAGACGACCTGCCCTCCTGGGTTGATGCGCGTCATCTGCCCAGCTAACCCATCTTTTTATGGACAACTTGGTATGCCTACCGTCTAGTTTTGTGTACGGTTTACTCCGCTAGCCTTTGATTGTCCTCAATCAAACTACAAGGCAGCAGTGATTCCCTGCAAGCGGAAACGCGCACTGGCTTCAACCTCTGCTGGGTCCTCCAGTCTTTTGCACACCTGGGTGGCCCGCTCACCCTCACGCCTGCCTGCCTGCCACGCCTTCCACCCCTGCCTGCCTCGACAGACTCAAAATCCTCGACAGCCTTGCCTGCCTCGCCTGCCTAGACAGCCTCGCCTGCCTCGCCATCTGCGCCGTGCACGTCTGCCCATCGTTGGGCCCACCCGTGCATCGTCCGCATGCGTGCTCGCTCTGCCCTGGTGCCTTCCTCACCATCTCCGTCAGTTCTCACCGTTCTCCCATTTGCCTCTAGGCTGTCCGAAACTTGGTGCTTACCACGGTTTAACTGTGGGCCCGAGTTTTGCCCTATGTGGGCCCACGTCTCCTAGCCGGATGCACCTCGCATCCTAAGTGTTTATTTATTTGGGCCCCCTCAAAGTACGGAGTTTTGCCGCGTGCAACTCAACTCGGGGCCCTACCTACGAACTTCGAATTTCGCCTCATGTGGTCCGACGGCTCTTCTCGGGATGCACCCCTCATCCCCTGATGTTTATCCATCCAGCTGGTCCATCGACCGGGAGAGACGAGCATTAATAGTCACTCTGGGATTCCGCTCGTCTGTTTTGCGTGGATCCCATCTAGCGTGACTACCTTTGCATCTCTACCTACACCATAGTAGCTCTCGCTCGATTCCTGCCCTCTTAGCCAGACCGGAACCAATATCTGTTACCAGGGTCACCCCGAGGAGGTGAGGCAGGTGTCTTGATTAGTGCCAGCTGTCGCATCGTTGTCCCCAAGCGCCTATGACCATACGAATGATCTTTGTTTCCAGTTTTTACATTTTTTATTGTTTTGGTGGTGCGGAAGTCTTGACTTATCTTCAGGGTGAGAAGGCGGACGTCAGCTGAAAATAAGTTGAGATCCACTGGTGTCGATCATATGTCTACTCGTGGCCTCCGGCAACAAAGGCCGACTAGCTCAGATGGGAAAATCTAAATTCCTGTTGTAACGGCGTCTGGTTTTATAAGTGTTTTATTGAGCACTGTACGGTTTTCTAATTTTATACAATGCTACGAGTCCATGGTTATTTATTGATGAAAACTGTTAAAATACTGCTATTCCTTAGAGTTAAACTTAATTTGTGACACAATATAACCTTGATTTAGCATGTCGTGTTGTTTTTAAAATGAATTAAATCTGTATCTAACAATACTGTAATGCGAGGTCACCCGACGGTTGTAGTCTGATTTTCTAGTTAGGGAGCCATGGTCTACTGAGTCCTAATTTTGCATAATGTTACGGCGATGATACGTGTCATTAACTATAATTTATCAAATGGAAGACTGCAGTAAAACTATGTAGTAATGGAAACATTAATATAAGGAAGACTGCATAAAACTATGTAGCAATGGAACGATATAAGGAAGACTGCAGTAAAACTATGTAGCAATGGAACGATATAAGGGCAGACTGCAGTCAAACTATGTAGCAATGAACAATATAAGGAAGACTACAGTAAAACTATGTAGCAATGGAACGATATAAGGGAAGACTGCAGTAAAACTATGTACATGGAACATATAAGGGCAGACTGCAGTCAAACTATGTAAATGAACAATATGAGTTAAGACTACAAAAACTATATAGCATGGAACAATATAAGAGACTGCATAAAAATGAGCAATGGAACAAATGAAGACTTCAGTCAAACTGTACAATGATATAGAAACTGCAGTAAAACTATGATGCAATGATAAGGAAGACTGCATAACGTGTTAGCAATAATATAAGGAAGACTGCAGTAAAACTATGTAGCAATGATATAAGGGAAGACTGCAGTAAAACTATGAAGCAATGGCGAAACACGTAAAATTAAAGTACTGTAGTTTTACAAAGTACAAAAAACAATATACAGCAAACAATATACATAGACGTTTCGACTAAAATGCTTTTATCAAGCAAATGAGATCTTCTATGGTCACTTCTGATGTATCATTTACTTGATAAATAAACAGTATGATCGCAGATAGTGAAGTTCATAACGTGCTTCTCTAGTGACAACGTGCTGTCGAAACTCCGGGATTCAAGTCAGTTGGATAAAAAATTATATCATGCACTCGATACTCTGTTGGACTACAAGAAACACATCTATTACTTGGTGATCTAAATTACAAGCACCTCAGAAGTCAGACTAAGGTTTGACTGAAATGCGAAAGACACTGGTAATGAAAGCAAGTCTTCACGTAAAATTCAATTATATGTGTCATATTAGGTGTTATGACTAGCATGGGTTCATAGCAGGGTACCAAAAAATTATCTGTTTCTGAATTGACTATACACACTTCGGCTTGAGTCATAGGTACTCAGTCTCACCCAACAGATGTCGAAGGTATCCTACTGATGGTTCCGGTGGCGTGCTGGTAAACGCACTACTCTCTCTCTCTCTCTCTCTCTCTCTCTCTTTTCTCTGTCCTCGAGCATTCAGCTTTACATGTACAACGTGTAATTCCAAACTCATTAAATCGCTGGATTCTTCTTCTCTTCTTCTCTCGTTCGATCTTCACGGCATAATTCCAAACTCATTAAATCGTTGGATTCTTCTTCTCTTCTTCTCTCGTTCGATCTTCACGGCATAATTCCAAACTCACTAAATCGTTGGATTCTTCTTCTCTTCTTCTATCGTTCGATCTTTACTGCCAATTGTATCATTCTTCTTGGGATATATAATTGATCCTTTGACAAGAACGCTTGTTCTACGTTGTGCTATTATGCGACAATGGTGACTAGGTCCGTCCACCCGGTTTCAGCCAACTGTTTATTTACTAGGGTAGCTAGCCCTATAAATCGCTGGATTGATTCAACGACAACTTTAGTGTCCTCATCCAACAGTAAGTCTTCAAGAGATAGAAGAATATCCCCATTACCTATCATAAACTCCACAACAATCGATGCTTTCGTTGCAAGTCTGTGACGCTCTTCTCATCCCAGACTCCAGTATAAAGGACAGTATATCCAATTGAGTGGAGATTAGAACCTCTATAGGCAACATCCCCTCGTACCGCAACCTGACATTCTGGATCGTTCGAAGTATTGACTGAGAGTCAGAAACAATCCACAGGTGAACCAAAAAACTCGCAAAGACCCCGAAATTTAGTATAAATGATAGATGATATCAGTATTCATCCGTATTGAAGAGAGATATAAAAAATATTCTACAAATTAGTAGAGTATGTTAAACAATGAACGAGATGGTTGTCTTATTCTATACAAATGAAAACATTTAAATATTACCATATTGATTGATAGGACCATCATCATTGCTCTTCTGGGAGTAGCCATGTCTGTCTTACATAGGAAAATCTCAGCACAATTGCCCCAACTCCGTAACACTTACGAGGGTCTCCGATGTAATTTAGAAGTTGGTGGAGATACTTTGTAGGGATTGCATTTTTTGTTATCTTTCTAATGAATTTGGCCAGGGCAGCGGCCTTCCAGTCTGCTCTTCTCGATTTTTAAATGCGAGGGTTTCTTTTGCGTGCTCAACTTGAACACGGAACCTACGTTTCATCGTTCGTCTCCGATAGGACTAGGAGCTCGATATCACCTACGCTGACTTTTAGGAACCTCTGGGAAAATATATACCGATAGCTCCGCGAGGGAGCGAAGCATAATATAATATATCATTATCCTAATTATTATCATTATCACCGTCCACATTGTTTTCCTTTTCATGAGCAGCTTCTAACAGCCAATGAGTGTCTTAGCAACCCATGTCTGAATGGAGGAACATGTGTGGACATGTACAACGGCTATTTCTGCAGATGTCCATCTAACTGGCAGGTACGTAAAACGAATGTTTACATACCATGTGGTATAGTGGGGAAAGCGATGTTAGTTTCGTATTGTTTTTTGTACCATCAGCGCAGAATGTGCGGTGGCGATGATATCATTCCTGTAATCAGCAACTTAGAGGGGCTAAGAATAAGCTATCATTAATATATTATGTAAGAGCCGCAGTAGCGTAGTTGTTAGTGAACTGGCTTCTTCTGCTAATGGTCTGGGTTCAATTCAACAGTAGGCTTGGGAGTTTTTCTGATCGTAATAGTTCTCATGTCGACCCAGCCTCAATTGGGTACCAGGAAAAGCACTAAAAAGTAAAGGCGTCCAGCGTGATGTTGGCCACATTACCCATCGTGTGGATTGCCAACGATAGCCACGAGACACAAAGTCGCACAGGTAAAGCGTATCTGAGAGTTTCTGCGGGCACAAATCATCCTCTGCACAAATCCATAAATGAGAACAAGGAAGGCGATTGAAGAGAGGTCGATCCTGGATGGCCGAGGCAGAGGATGTTATTAAACCGGTCTGTACTCTAGATGAGCTGAGGCACGGTGACGAATGGATGCCTATATCAGAGGATATTACTGCTTACGCCAGGGTTATCAGCACACTTGGACGCCGCTGTAGAGAATGGGCCCCGGGCGTCGTCAATGCGGAAATTCTTGCACTCGTAGATCAGCACTCCCACCCAGGTGATATCATTATCTACACCGATGGCTCTGTCAAGCGTGGCACCAGATCATCGTGGTCTTACTCAGCACAACGAAACGGTCGCACACTTAATGAGGACTGCGGGGCTTTTGAGACAACGACATCGAGCATGCCTATGGAGATCACCGCTGCCTCAGGGCTCTGTCATGGGTGGCTGAGCAACAGGTTACCCATACGATCATCATATCAGACTCGATGAATATGCTTCAACTGATTGAATCTGGAAGTATGCGTGTGGAATGGGTGGACATCATTCGGAGATCACATCTCAAGAAAATGACTTGGCTGAACACACCTGGACATGCTGGAGTGCAGGGTAACGAGCGTGCTGACTCTCTTGCAAACAGTGCCCCGACTCAAGTGGGCAGAAGCATGGGCAGAGCCGATATCATCAATGCAGTACGCTCTCAATTGTGTGACATGGGCGGGTCTCAGACACTGGAACGAGTTCGAGAATTAGGCGTTAAGTTTGGACATGCCAGACAGTGTCGTCTTCGTGGTAGAGAGAGAAGATATAGTAATCAACTTCTCATGGGTACTGTGAGCAAATGGACTTTGGGATGGCTGCTGCAACGGAGGACAGAGCACGAATGGGAATGCCCAATGTGCCATGACGTCGATCGCATAACATAACATAACATAACATCAAGGAAAAATACGGGCCTGACACAGTATTACCACGACCTACTCTACTTTATAAAGTAGGTCGTGGTATTACTATATACAACGTGGTATAAAAAGGGTTCCTTTACGTTAAAAAACAAATACATAATGTAACATAGAAAGTAGTGGAGCTGAAAGTAGAGGTATATAGAAAGTAGTGGAGCTGAAGGTAGAGGAATATAGAAAGTAGTGGAGCTGAAAGTAGAGGAATATAGAAAGTAGTGAAGTTGAAAGTAGAGGAATATAGAAAGTAGTGGAATTGAAAGTAGAGGAATATAGAAAGTAGTGGAGTTGAAAGTAGAGGAATATAGAAAGTAGTGAAGCATAAAGTAGAGGAATATAGAAAGTAGTGGAGCTGAAAGTAGAGGTATATAGAAAGTAGTGGAGCTGAAACTAGAGGAATATAGAAAGTAGTCGAGCTGAAAGTAGAGGAATATAGAAAGTAGTGGAGTTGAAAGTAGAGGAATATAGAAAGTAGTGGAATTGAAAGTAGAGGAATATAGAAAGTAGTGGAGTTGAAAGTAGAGGAATATAGAAAGTATTGGAGTTGAAAGTAGAGGAATATAGAAAGTAGTGAAGCTGAAAGTAGAGGAGTATAGAAAGTAGTGGAGTTGAAAGTAGAGGAATATAGAAAGTAGTGGAGTTGAAACTAGAGGAATATAGAAAGTAGTGAAGCTGAAAGTAGAGGAATATAGAAAGTAGTGAAGCTGAAAGTAGAGGAATATATAAAGTAGTGAAGCTGAAAGTAGAGGAATATAGAAAGTAGTGAAGCTGAAAGTAGAGGAATATAGAAAGTAATGAAGCTGAAAGTAGAGGAATATAGAAAGTAGTGGAGTTGAAAGTAGAGGAATATAGAAAGTAGTGGAGCTGAAAGTAGAGGTATATAGAAAGTAGTGGAGCTGAAACTAGAGGAATATAGAAAGTAGTCGAGCTGAAAGTAGAGGAATATAGAAAGTAGTGGAGTTGAAAGTAGAGGAATATATAAAGTAGTGGAGTTGAAAGTAGAGGAATATAGAAAGTAGTGAAGCTGAAAGTAGAGGAATATAGAAAGTAGTGGAGCTGAAAGTAGAGGAATATAGAAAGTAGTGGAGTTGAAAGTAGAGGAATATAGAAAGTAGTGGAGTTGAAAGTAGAGGAATATAGAAAGTAGTGGAGTTGAAAGTAGAGGAATATAGAAAGTAGTGAAGCTGAAAGTAGAGGAGTATAGAAAGTAGTGGAGTTGAAAGTAGAGGAATATAGAAAGTAGTGGAGTTGAAACTAGAGGAATATAGAAAGTAGTGAAGCTGAAAGTAGAGGAGTATAGAAAGTAGTGAAGCTGAAAGTAGAGGAATATATAAAGTAGTGAAGCTGAAAGTAGAGGAATATAGAAAGTAGTGAAGCTGAAAGTAGAGGAATATAGAAAGTAGTGAAGCTGAAAGTAGAGGAATATAGAAAGTAGTGGAGTTGAAAGTAGAGGAATATAGAAAGTAGTGGAGCTGAAAGTAGAGGTATATAGAAAGTAGTGGAGCTGAAACTAGAGGAATATAGAAAGTAGTCGAGCTGAAAGTAGAGGAATATAGAAAGTAGTGGAGTTGAAAGTAGAGGAATATAGAAAGTAGTGGAGTTGAAAGTAGAGGAATATAGAAAGTAGTGAAGCTGAAAGTAGAGGAATATAGAAAGTAGTGGAGTTGAAAGTAGAGGAATATAGAAAGTAGTGAAGCTGAAAGTAGAGGAATATAGAAAGTAGTGAAGCTGAAAGTAGAGGAATATAGAAAGTAGTGAAGCTGAAAGTAGAGGAATATAGAAAGTAGTGGAGCTGAAAGTAGAGGAATATAGAAAGTAGTGAAGCTGAAAGTAGAGGAATATAGAAAGTAGTGGAGCTGAAAGTAGAGGAATATAGAAAGTAGTGGAGCTGAAAGTAGAGGAATATAGAAAGTAGTGAAGCTGAAAGTAGAGGAGTATAGAAAGTAGTGAAGCTGAAAGTAGAGGAATATAGAAAGTAGTGGAGTTGAAACTAGAGGAATATAGAAAGTAGTGGAGTTGAAAGTAGAGGAATATAGAAAGTAGTGGAGCTGAAAGTAGAGGAATATAGAAAGTAGTGGAGTTGAAAGTAGAGGAATATAGAAAGTAGTGAAGCTGAAAGTAGAGGAATATAGAAAGTAGTGAAGCTGAAAGTAGAGGAATATAGAAAGTAGTGGAGTTGAAAGTAGAGGAATATAGAAAGTAGTGAAGCTGAAAGTAGAGGAATATAGAAAGTAGTGAAGCTGAAAGTAGAGGAATATAGAAAGTAGTGAAGCTGAAAGTAGAGGAATATAGAAAGTAGTGGAGCTGAAAGTAGAGGAATATAGAAAGTAGTGAAGCTGAAAGTAGAGGAATATAGAAAGTAGTGGAGCTGAAAGTAGAGGAATATAGAAAGTAGTGGAGCTGAAAGTAGAGGAATATAGAAAGTAGTGAAGCTGAAAGTAGAGGAGTATAGAAAGTAGTGAAGCTGAAAGTAGAGGAATATAGAAAGTAGTGGAGTTGAAACTAGAGGAATATAGAAAGTAGTGGAGTTGAAAGTAGAGGAATATAGAAAGTAGTGGAGCTGAAAGTAGAGGAATATAGAAAGTAGTGGAGTTGAAAGTAGAGGAATATATAAAGTAGTGAAGCTGAAAGTAGAGGAATATAGAAAGTAGTGAAGCTGAAAGTAGAGGAATATAGAAAGTAGTGAAGCTGAAAGTAGAGGAATTTAGAAAGTAGTGGAGCTGAAAGTAGAGGAATATAGAAAGTAATGAAGCTGAAAGTAGAGGAATATAGAAAGTAGTGGAGCTGAAAGTAGAGGAATATAGAAAGTAGTGGAGCTGAAAGTAGAGGAATATAGAAAGTAATGAAGCTGAAAGTAGAGGAATATAGAAAGTAGTGAAGTTGAAAGTAGAGGAATATAGAAAGTAGTGGAGTTGAAAGTAGAGGAATATAGAAAGTAGTGGAGTTGAAAGTAGAGGAATATAGAAAGTAATGAAGCTGAAAGTAGAGGAATATAGAAAGTAGTGGAGCTGAAAGTAGAGGAATATAGAAAGTAGTGGAGTTGAAAGTAGAGGAATATAGAAAGTAGTGGAGCTGAAAGTAGAGGAATATAGAAAGTAGTGGAGTTGAAAGTAGAGGAATATAGAAAGTAGTGGAGCTGAAAGTAGAGGAATATAGAAAGTAAGTTAAATGCATTTTAAAATATATGTCTGTGGAAACAATGAACCTAAAATTGGTCGAATCCAGAAGTGATGAATTTAGTGAAATGTCTTGTCAACCACTGGTAATAACTGTTATAAGAATGAGATGATGAAGATAAGTAGGACATACTCTGAAAGACTAAATGATCAAAGAATCAGAAATCAAGCACTGAATTGAGAAGTAAATGATTGTGGAAAGAATGTACTCCCTAGACAAACACTAATATGAACTTTATAGAGAGGAGAGATATATCCGACTCAATTCCATAGAAGATATTAAACTAGATGCCAGGACACTATGGTATAGAGAAATTGTTTGCATATCCTATGTAACATATAACGGTACGAGAAGAATATCTAAATTGGTTATTGGTTATTGGTTACCAAACTGACGTCATTGCACTCTGGGCAGACCCATAGGTGCTCAGTCTCCCCAACAGATATAGAAGAGTATGCATACTGATGGTTCCTGTGGCTCGCTGAATAAACACACCTCTCACTCTGCCTCTCAGGCATCCAATTCTACGTGAACAACGGGTAACTCCAAACTGCCTAAATTGCTTGATCGATTCAACATCGATTTTAGTGTCCTCATCCAACAGACAGTCGCGAAGAGACCGAAGAATATCCCCTTATCCATCTTCAACTCCCCAACAATCGATGCTGTTGATGCAAGCCTGCCCGCTCTCTCATTACCGTAAACATCCGCATGCCCAGGACAGTATATCCACGTAGCCGCTGGAGGTTGGAAACTTCTATAGACGACATCCACTCATACCGAAACCTGCCCTTCTGGATCTTGTGAAGCATCGACTGAGAGTCAGATACAACAACTGCCCCAGTAAATAAAGTCCCAGAGATCCAATGGAGGGCAGCAGTAACGGCCTCAACCTCCATCCTCATACTAGAAGTAGTTGTCCTGTATGCCCCACTTTGCTCTGCAACAACCCTACCATGAGCATTAGCCAAGAAACCCCAGCCGGTCTTCTCACCACGTTGAACCGACCCATCGGTATATACAACAACATCATCATCCCTTGCATTATCTTCTATCAGCTACTTAACTGCGAGATCAAACTTCATGTTTAGATATATATATATTTATTTATATGATAGAAATACAAATCTTGGCGTATCCTTTACCGGAAGTCGACATCACTCTTCAGGTATTGTAAACATGAGTCATTGATTTTGTAAGCACCACGTATACGTTCATTTGTTTGCCATCGATTTCTGAATATACTCAATTAGACAACATTAATGGAATGCTAAATATTGCGAACGAAATATATATTGATGAAAATACTGTCTATTATCTAACCCTGTTTTGCCTTTCAGCGTCAGGTCGAAAAAGGAGACACATGGAGCGAGCCTATCTATGCACCTTGTCTTTCTTTCTCTTTTCCAATCCTGTTTTGCCTTACATCTTCAGGGTAAGAAGAGATTTATAGAACGAGCTTTTGTGTGCGCTACATAAACAGTGTCTTTCCACCTCTGTTATCTCTGAGATTTACCATTTCCGTGGCCGGCCTTTTGCTTTGTTTCCACTGTATCGATGTAACATTGCCCTTTGTGAAGCACTGTCTGTTGGTAATCTGCTTATGTGGCCGAAGCATTTAGTCTGTTGTTTCTTGATGAAGTTCAATACTGATATTGTACCCACTGTCTTCCTGATGTTTTAATTTCTAAACCAGTCTTTTCTTGTAACTCCCAGCATTCTGGTAGACATTTATTTTCTTCTGTCATTTAATGTCAGCGTCCACGTTTGGCACTGATAGCATGAAAATGCAGTTAACGACATAGATCTGCAGACTGGGATTTTCTATTTACAGCGATAGCAATTGGCAGTTCGTGATAATATATTTACTGTGTAAACATCTCTTTGAATCTAGTCACTGTGAGTACAGCACATTTATTTTACTGTGACTACAATAGGGGCCACGCTGTACTGAAGATGTCAACGAGTGCGCACTATATGCTGGTACAGATATGGGTTGTCAAAATGGTGCGACATGTGTCAATACTTATGGAGGCTTCAGGTATGTCTTTAACTTCTAATAATCATATATTCTAATAAATTATTTTTTCAGTAGCATTGTCATATTTTATGCTTTTGAATATAAGTGTTACAGAAGAGTCCTTCATATATCTTGAACAGAGAAGAGAACAAATAGATATATCCAGAAAGAACTCAAATCAAAGAAAACTGGCAGATGCTACAAATAAAAATGAGAAAATTAAAGTATTTTAGACATATAAAGAGACACGAAGGGCTGGAAAAAACCATCATGGAAGGAGGCACTCTGGCAAAGAGGAGAAAAGGAAGAAGGATTCACGATGTAACTGATGACTTGAGCATGAGCACTGCAGAGGCAGGACACCTGGCCTATGAAAATGATGAAATTCCAAAAGACTGTTAAGGTAGCAAAGCTCTGCTCATGACAAGATATTTAATGATGTCATATTTATAGACAGTATTCCAGGAATTGGTAATCTCTTTCGCATGGAGGTAAGGTGTTAGCCTCACACTACAAAGGTACTCGATTCACTCTCACGTAGAGAAATAGGGGTATCTTTTTAGAAGTCCCTGGACTTAATGCAGGTGAGATCGAGTTCCTAGTCATATGAAATAGAAAACGTAGGACCCGTGTTTAAGTTGTGCACGCAAAAGAACCTTTGATAGAAGAAAATGTATAAGAGTTACCTGCGAAACCGCTACCCACGGAAACGATTTTTATCTAATGTTGTTGATAACATCCATTCTTCTATTTTTTTACTAATGACACAATTGCTTAATCAATTCTTAGCATGTTTAATGCTTAGTTCTATAGGGCATTATTGGCAATGATTGTTGATATCACGTAAATCTACAAGTTACAGGGCATATATAGGCAAACAGTCTGAGAACAACTCATCAATGGGCGTCGATATAAATTGTTCCAGGAGGGAGAGGGAAGGGGAGGAAAATAAATTTATTAGACGATACTCTGCGGAAATGGAGAAGACTAGAATCGGATATCAATCGCGTGCTTCATGTATAGAAATATAAACTTCTTATAAATGTTTAAGACCTTGCTAATTAGAAACAGTCAATCATAATGTTTTATCACAAAGTAAATCATTTTCTAGGGGACATCGCTTCCCCCCTCGTATGAACATCCATGCAGTTATCTGTTCAACTCTTACATAAATTTATTGATAACTTGTTGCAATATTTTGGGACGATTTCCATTGTTTTTTTTTAAATGTCAATTATATTTTTTTTGATTTTAATTAGATGTGAAGTAATTTGCCTTTTAAAAAAAAACTGGTTTGTTTATCAGTAGGGCCTATTTGAACTCTCTCTCTCTCCCATAAAGTTGTTATATACAACTGTCTAAATGTTCACTTGTCCTTGTTTGTAAGTTGTTAGTCGTAATTGTTGCATACTTTATTTATCTTTGTCAGTTGTAACTGTGCAACCAACTGGTACGGCATTCACTGCAGCGAACGTCATAATGATTGTACCGGGGCATCGCATATGGAGCTTTGTGGCCATGGAACATGTATCAACGAGGACAGAGTAGTTCCAGGACAGGTACGTAGCCTAATGTCGTCATTGTTTATTCTCAGAAGTTCAATGTTCATTTGAGCATAATCTTCATCGCACATGTCCATAACTGATCAAATCTCTTTCAAGCATGTTTTTCGTGTGCTTAGACTAACAACTCCCGTTCTGTGTTGATTGATGTATCTACTGTGTTTTCTCTCATGGTTTTCCCATCTTGCCGTACCTATCCGTATGCATAACTTGCGAAATGGAGATAGAGAATACCCCTTATCTTCTTTGTTGAAATCTTCAGAGCATATGTTTTCTCTTAGAACGCTGATGATGTCGCTTTTGTCCCTAGAAGACCCAGTCTCAGAAGTAAACTTGAGTGTGCTCTAATAGACGAAACAAACCTCATTTTGTTGACATTTTCAAATTTAGCTTGCCTTGCATCTATTATGCAGATACAAATGAGCAGTGATTTTCAAACATTCTTTCATTTCTTTTGTCCTTCTCTGATTTTTTGCCGTTTGGCGTAGCAGGTTTAACTGATGATCTGTTTCCGAGATAGTGCTCGCTCGGTCGCTTGGTATGCAGTGGTATTGGGGCGTTTTAAAATGTCTGTAACTCTGTCACCACATCTTTTTCTTGGTCTACTCCTTCCTCTTGATTATTCTGTTTTCAGATTGTATACTCTTACAACTGGTGTATTCGACCTCTTTCTCACCAAGTGGCCAAACTATTTGAGTCTCTGTTTTTTCAATGAATCTAATTAGCTAGAGGTGCTGCTCGTGCATTAATTATGGTTAATGTTTCCTGTTAAGAAAAGTATTTCAATAATAAACAAAATATACCGTAACAAAATGATGTTCTATAACGAGTATGTAATTAATCAGTTACGGAATAACAGTTACAACTTCATGTGGCTTTAATAGCAACTCTGTGGTCTCAGAGGTTAGGAATAACAGTTACAACTTCATGTGCTTAATAGCAGTCTCTGTGTGGTCTTAGAGGCTTAGAGGAATAACAGTTACAATCTTGCATGTGCTTTAATAGTTTTAGTCTCTGTGGTCTAGAGGTTAGTGTCGCTCATCTCGTTTTGGTTGCACAAAGGTACAAGGTCTCGGCCTTCCATCGTGGAACTCCATCTGGGTATTTTTCCAGAGATAAAGGCCTTTTGGTCGAAACGCCACTGCAGTAATGCTAGTCAGATACAGTGAATACAGAAGAAAGGGTCATCCACACAAAAGGTGGAGCATAGAAATAACAGAGACAGTGAAAAACGCCATGTACAAAGCACACACAAGAGCCAATTGTATATATATAACTTCTTATCCTCAATACTGTGAGGGAAAAACAAGGTTTGAAAGAAAAGAAGAAGACTGTACTCAAATGCTGATTGGCACATCTTCTGTATGTATTCTATAGAAATATATTAAACATGTGGTTGGCACCACTGCAGAACATTATCTGTGCAGACACAAACATCCATTTTATGAGCACCGTTTTTTTTATAGCATATTCAATTGGGCATCTGGAAGTGTATCTAATGTCTTTCCCCAGTTGATGATGGAATTGGTTGTCCATTGCCATGAGCGTAGGTGGGAGCTTTAATTTGTGTTCCAGGTCCAGACGAATTGCCCTTGTTGTGTTATATCCCTGTTTATTTAGTGTGGTCTTGATATTGTCTATCCATCTTTTTCGAGGTCTTCCCTTGGCTCTAGTATCTAATTTATTTTTAGTGTATGCTGTTATTGGTGGTTGGAATTGTGTGTAGAAAAATATACGTCAATTCCGTTGTGTTAAAAAAGCATACACCACATACCATAATATGAAGACATATATATATCAAGTAGTAGCATGTCCCTTGAGGAACATCACTTTCATCACAGCCTGTCTGAAAAACTCCCTCTTGCAAGTTCTCTCACCTCCTTGAGCATCATGTTCAACGTTTCTTTGATGTCCTGTTGCCACTTTTGTCTTGGTCATTCCCCTGCTTCACACTCCAGGATAGCTTAACTCCTCATCATCAAATAGCTTTTCCTGAGCATAATTTTGCACTCTAAAAGTCCTTTGGAATTTCTCTCTGTCATAGGCCAGATGTCCCGCCTCTGCAGCCATCATGCTCAAACCGTCAGTTACATCCTGAATCCCTCTTCTCCATGGTCTCCTTTCTCATCTTTGCCTGGATGTCTCCTTCTGTATTGGACTTCTGCAACCCTTCCTATCTCTTTATATATCCAAATCAATTTAATTGTCTTATTTGTAGCATCAGCCAGTTTTCTTTGATTTTGAATTATTTCTGGATAGATCTATTTGTTTTCTTCTCTGTTCATGATATACGGAGGACTCTTCTAAAACACTTATTTTCAAAAGCATATATATTTTTTCCAACTGCCTTGTTAAATGTCTATGTTTCACACCCATATATTGACTGAGAATATGCATGCTCTTAGGATTCTTATCTTTGTTTATATTGTTTTTTAAACTAGGGATATAAATTATATAAGAGTTTTACATTGCCTAGATTTATTGTCATAGTTATTCATGTAACTGTCCATCCTACAGCCCAGGTATAGATGCATCTGTCAGAATGGATGGACCACCTCAGGAAGTAGTCCAGCATGTAATGTAGACATTGATGAATGTGCTACAGGTGCACACTGCTCTGTGAACCCACCTGTTCAATGCTTCAACATGCATGGTTCCTTTGCTTGTGGTTTATGTCCTACAGGTAAATACTCTATCTTAGTACTTTTTTCCACTTTTCCTGCTGCTCTTCATCCTTTCCTTCACACACTCCATATCAACCACTTGTTAAACCACTCTTTATGATTGGTATGTGATCTGAGCATAAGAGTGATGTGCATTGTGCCAGTTATGCACCTTCAAGTAGGCTAGTACATTCGATGTCTGTGTGGCTTTTTATTTACTAGGGCACTCTTCATCCAAACCTATGTATCTTGCCTGGCTTTTAATGCAATTTTTCACTTTGTCTATTTCTTTATCTAATTGAAAATTCCAAACTAATTTTGGTTAAAGTCTTCACATGCAATCAATCTTCTTCTTGACCACCTAACCAGTCGCATATCTTGTACTTGTTCTCTTCTTCTTGATCATCTATCACATATTCTGTACTTCTCCTATAAACTTCCTTGTATGTTCTTATTATTATTATTTGGTACGGTCAGTCGCTGGGCGCTGTTGGAGATATTGCGAAGGAGATAAGAGCACCTATGGACATGTCCGGAGTGCAATGAAGATATTCCAAACTGAAACTGAATTATTAACTCCTTGTGTACCAAACGTCACACAAACGCTAGCTTGGCTAGACAGCTTTTTATCAGGAGCCATACTAAAGAGCTTTTTGTATTATAAAAACAAATTGCTTGTATAAACATGGCTTTTCCCCTGGTCCACTAAGAGATAATAACACAAGATAACTCTTAAGCTGGTTCCAACAAAACAACAATAACCAGCACACATCTAATTCATACAAAACTTTCATCTTTCATCACAATAGTTTCCACACAAATTTTACTAAACTATATCTTTATAAAAATTACATACTTTGGTCACATTAAGCCTCACGATGACCTGGAAAGAACAATATTAGAGTGCAGGGTCCCAGGACACAGAGACAGACCAAGAAGACGATGGCTACAAGATATTAAAGAGGCCATGAATATGACCATCAACGAAGTGAGTGAACTGGCTAGAGATGGAGTGAATTTCAAATGCGCTGCAAAGAGAGCATCGTCCTATAAAGGATACGCACCTTGATGATGATATCTTTCTACAAAATCTTCACCAAACTATTACTTTCAATAAACTTCACAAAACTATTAACACAATACATTTACAAAACTCTACTTCATACAAAACCATCAACAAACTAATACTTGCAATAAACTTCACAAAACTATTAACACAATACATTTACAAAACTCTACTTCATACAAAACCATCACCAAACTAATTCTCAGTATATTTTCACAAAAAAATACATCTCACAAAATCTTCACCAATTTAATTCTAACAGAATCGTAACAAAATTATAAGCAAACAATTTTTTGAAAGACATCACCACACTAATTTGTAGAGACTAATCATTTATAATTGTGCTCAGCTATAGATTAAACAAGCATTTGTAAGACAGAATTGATGCATTTGAGATGTGGATATATAGAAGAATAGGCAGAGTTTCATGGACAGAAAAATAGTCAAATAAACACGTTTTAGGAAAACTAGGCATGAAGAAACAATTATTAAGAGAAATAAAATTCAGACAAGTAAAGTATCTGGGCACATAAAATGACATGACACCATGATAAAATCTTTACTAGAGGTGAAAGTTGGGAGGCGAAGAGCAAGAGGAAGATCGAGAGATAAGTGGGAGGGAAACTTTAAGAAATGGACAGGTTACAGTCTGGCAGAGTGCAACACCAAGGCGAAAGACAGAGGATGCTGGAGATTCATTGCAGCCAACCTTCGATGTGGAGATGGCACCTGATGATGGGGATAGATTAAATGTTTAATTGAAAATTTGAGCTGTAAGTTTAATTAACCACTTCACCCTTCTGAGCTTATATATCAGCTTGCAGTATTTTGTAAAACCTCACAGTGCCTATATACTGGCTAACTTAGTAGACATTGCAATGTGAATGTTTCTGGAGGTAAAATGAAACAATTACAGTGTGAAATTCTTCTTATTTATTTTAGGTTTATGTTTATCAATTTCATAACAATATATTTTCATCTAATAATACATTGTTTTCGTAGGTGGCCATTTGTTTCCATTTCATCTTGTTTATCTACTTTTGTAATCACTGAATTTAATCTCAGTTAATTCTTTCTATACACACATTAAACCATGTTTTTACACTTTTGCTTGAAAAAACATTTGTATTTTTAAAAATTATATTATAACTTTCTTATGTCAAGTCACAGAGCAATGTTCATACATTATAATGTGCAGATTGGAAAGTTGTGTTTTATAAATTCACATGCTTTATTCTACAAAGAATTTTACACAAATTATGTTTAATTGATCTTGTGAATAATGTTTTAAAATTACACATTTTAGTACATAAAGTGGCCTGTTGGAGAATTAATACTGCTAAAACGGGTGTCTGGTGGTTTATCGTATTGAAGGAGTTAAATACTATAACCTTATTTAAAATGTCTGCAAAAAGCAATAAAATTATCCCTTTGGAGCAAAAATAAAGAGGAAAGTAGGTTTGTCATTCTTTCATTTATCGGGGATCTCTGGGGCAAAGAAGTAATGTGCCACTTCTTGTTTTAGAGATACTTGGTTTGTTACCAAAGTGGAGCGGTCAGAATATTTTTCTAGAAGCGAGATCACGTTCCTAGTCCTATCGGAGACTGAAGATAAAATGTAGGTGCCATGTTCAAGTTGAGCATATAGAAGAGCCTTTGGCAATTTAAAATTAATAAGTTTATGCTGGAAAGCTGTTACCTTGGCAAAATTAATCAAAAACATAACATTAAAATAAAGTTCCTGCAAACAATTTTGCCATCTTCAAAATTACAACGGGGACTCTATCTGGTTCTACAGAATTTGTGCACTGCCTCCGAAATTTCCTGTGTAAGAAAGAGTTTGCATGGTTATTCACCAAAGTGCAATGATGCTGTTCCTCCTACATCAATCAATCAATCAATCAATCAATCATTCAATCAATCAAACTCCCATTTCTTGCTTTCTACATCTGTTGCTGTCATGAATAACTGTCTTGTGATGATTTCCTATACAGGATACACAGGCAATGGTTATGGATGTTCTGACACCAACGAATGTGCAGTAAACAACGGTGGATGTTCAACATCTCCCCGTGTAAGCTGTGTCAACACAATAGGATCAAGGTCTTGTGGTCCCTGCCCACCAGGTAAGTGATTTCTTCCTATCTTTAACAATCTGAATATTATCTTTCCTTTTTTAACACACTTGGTATTAATGTTCCTTCTATAATACATTTAACCCAGTTTTGTCATCTTAACCCTATGCCCCACCTATAGGTCGAATTGAGGGGATGAAATTACTTCAGCCAGATAGCTTGTCTATTGAAGGAGACTGCTTCAGCCAGATAGCTTGTCTATTGAAGGAGACTACTTCAGCCAGATAGCTTGTCAATTGAAGGAGACTACTTCAGCCAGATAGCTTGTCTATTGAAGGAGACTACTTCAGCCAGATAGCTTGTCTATTGAAGGAGACTGCTTCAGCCAGATAGCTTGTCTATTGAAGGAGACTACTTCAGCCAGATAGCTTGTCTATTGAAGGAGACTACTTCAGCCAGATAGCTTGCCAATTGATGGGAGAAGTCTATCAAATCAGATGGGGTATAAGCAGGCAAAAGCTGGAAGTCAAAGAAGAATAGTAAACCAACTAGTCAGAAATTGTGATTATTTTAGTCCTCAAAATGTCTGGTCAAGCACTAGTAACAACTGTTATAAGAAGGAGAAGATGAAGATATGTTGACGTACCTTGAGAAGAAATGTCTGGTCAAGCACTAGTAACAACTGTTATAAGAAAGAGCAGTTGGAGTTATGTTGGGCACACTTCGAGAAGAAATATCAAAGCAGGCATTGAAGTGGGATTCAAAGGGTTCAAGAAAGAGAGGACACCTAAGTAGACCCTGAAATGAACTTTGCTGAGAGAGGCAAGCACTATTGGTCTCAATTCAATGGAGGAGATTGAGTTGACCAGGATAGAGCGGTATGGAGAAATTACTTGCAGGTCCTATGTAACGTAATTTGGTACAAGAGGAATTATAATTATATGCTGAGACATGCTGAGAAAAAGATAGGAACAGTTATGGACTAGTTAGTTTGATGTTTAGTGATAATGATATATAAAGATTGACAAAATTCAACTATTATACAGTAAGTTTGAATATTCTAAATATTACTTGTATATTTCAGGTTACCAAGGAGATGGAGTGACATGCTCCTATGTTGGTTTGTGTAATATCAATAATGGTGGATGTCATCCTTCAGCTGCATGTACAGATGATACAGGCAAGTAATATAAATTCAGGACATTGAAACTGATGAAGATTGGATAAGAATGCCAGCAAAAGCAATACATTTTTGGGTTCTTATCATAGCTTATTAGCAGTCCAAATATTGACTCCATCGTTGATACAATTTCTGTTTTTCTTTGCATATCTATGCTGCTTTTACTTAACAAGGCAATATCCTCTGCAAAATTCATTTCCAATCTGTCGATGCCAGTTTTGCCCTTGCAATATTTCCTCATCATCCACAGTCAGTGGCCATTCCAACTAATAGTGGGGATAATACATAATGTTTTCTTACTTCAATTGCAACCATAAACCAGTCACTTTGGCATTTGTCTCCATTCTTTTAAGTATAAATCAGTGGGACTAGAAAGTATAGACTAGCAAACTCGGTGATCATGAAGGTAGATGTTCAGGTGTTTTTTTCTGAGAATTCAGAGGGTAATGTATGTAGTTATTTACATATATTTGTCAAATGCAAAGCTCATGGGTTTTAAATTGCTAAGCTTTGAGTGAGCATTGTATACAAAGACTGATGATTTTTCCATAACTACAGGTAGTCTGACTATGGAGGTAATGGGAGTAACTAAAGCAATGACATGGTTGGCGTCATAAACGTGTAATAATGCATGCATTCTCAGTGGTTCAAAGATCATGCTCAGTGTTTTTGAGATAGAGTTAACTCAAAGGCAATGATTGGTGTCTCTGAGGAGGTCTAGGCTAACACAAATCAGTTTTATTTTTGGTGTGTATTGTACCTGAACACATCTGCTTATTGGTTACTGAACTGACATCACAGCACTCCAGGCAGACCCATAGGTGCTCAGTCTCCTCCAACATATGTTGAAGGGTATGCATACTGATGGTTCATGTGGATCACTAGTTAGACATCTCCTCTCTCTGCCCTTTAAGCATCCAGTTCTTCTTGTTGACTACTTGTTAAACATATTTAATAAGAAAGAATAGAATTTCATGAAATATGCATAGATTTAATTTTTGTCAATAGAAGAATGTATTCACATTTTACACTATGCCAAAGTTATTTATTATTTTAATGATAGATTATATTCCATAAACCTTTCAGTGCTCACTGTCAATAAGAATTAGGGACAACACATTTTAAATGATAACTTAAGCACAAATTTGTAGCATAAAGATGCTATGATACATTACCAATAAAGTAGGCATTTTAGGACCGTTGGATGCTTCTGTCATAGTCTATATGTAATGTGCTGTGACATTCATCACTCCTGTTGTATTGTTTCCTTGATAAATGCCTTTTAGTCAAAACTTTGCTGTGTATTGTTATTATGTTTGTATTTTGTAAAACTACAGTACTTTGTTATTACGTGTTTCACCATATGATAAATGACCAGGGTTAGGCACTGGGTGCCATAAGAAATGATGCTTTGTGTTGGGTATATTTTTTCCAGATTCCCTTAACCCTTAAACATCCAAAGATATTTCAGATTTTTTGTTTTTGATGATGACGACCTCCTCTAATACTTGCAACCATATAGATTTCTTGAAATTTAAAATAGACATGTTATAAATAGATGGAAGGCAAATTGAATGGACTATCAAACAATGTGATTTTAATATCAGTGTGATTTAATATGTAATATCTGGGAGTTTAGTGATGATAAAAATAGATTATTCTACAATTGGTAAAACATTATAGTCACAAAGAAGGAAAAATAAGTATGGAATCTATCACGAAAACTATTAATACAGCTTTTAATTATCTTCATTTTTACAAAACCGATGTCAAAATATCATTTTCAGAAACATTGTACCAAGAACAGTTTTGTACATAAAGATTGTTTATAGAAAGATTTTGTACATAAAGATTGTTTATAGAAAGATTTTGCACATAAAGATTGTTCATAGAATGATTTTGCACATAAAGATTGTTTATAGAAAGATTTTGTACGTAAAGATTGTTCATAGAAAGATTTTGTTTACAAAGATAATTTCCATAAATATTTTTTCAAGAATTATTTTTTTGGAAAGATTTTGTTTAGAGAGATTAATCCATAGTAAGATTTTGTTTGTATTTCTTATCTTTGTTTTTCTAGAAAGAATATGTCCTTAAAATTTTCTGATTAGATACAATTGATTGTTTAGTAACATATTTTGTAAAAAAAAGACTTTTCCTGTTATTGCACTTGATTTGATTGATTGATTGATAGGACCATCATCATTGCACTTCAGTGAGTAAACATGCACATTCCTATCTCTTTCTTAGTTAGTTAGTTTGTTCCTTTCGTGTCAAAGGCGGCACATAGGAAAGAGGTTTTAGATCTCCATGTGATGTGGTTCATTGCTAGCAGTTGGAGATATCCTATGGTTTTACAGCCCAATAATTTACTTTCTTGTAGGATTGTTCTTCTAAGAGTGGATACTCGTTTTATCTCTTTCTTACAACAAGCAGAGTTCAATGGCAGTGCATGAACTTGATAACACTAGTGAATTTCCCCAATTTAATTTTCAAGATGTGAAAATGTTTATCAGAATTTTATATTAAATATAAAAGTAGGCTCAACCACCACATGCACAGAAAAAAGCCTGCTCAGACTGCACAGTGTGCATGCCAGACAGAAACACAGACTCCAGAACACATCCTGTAGTCACATCCATCATACATACACCAATTAAACAAAACAGGGCCTCATGAACAAAGCATACAGAGCAAACTATGGGGAACTCTAGAAGAACTCCAACTGACATGCAGCTTCATAGAGGCAACCCATCTCATGGTTTACACGAGCATACAAAACCGAATGCAAAGAAGAAGAAGATATTAAATATACATTTATTTCTTGCCTGGACAGAAATACTTTCTTGACTTACATCCTACTTTTATTGATTTTCAACTGCCAAGGGTTTGTTTACATGAGCAACTACAGCTTCTAATATTGTGTATGCTATCATAGCCCATATGTAGAACATATTCCGATATAAATATATATATATATATCTAAATATTTACAGGTGGTTATGGTACTATCTGTACATGTCCCTTTGGATATGTTGGATCAGGTGTAGGACAAAACGGATGTGTGCAACAGTCCCAAGCAGGTGCTTGTGCCTCGAACCCATGCCAAAATGGAGCTCTATGCGTAGTAAGTGCTATATTTTCTTAACTATTGGCTACTATAACCTGTATCTTTTGCTTAATAGTTGATTGACTTATTAGATGCCACCTGCACATCAAACATAGATGTTATTAGCCTTAAACATTGGCTGTCTATTAACACGATGGTGTATTTGTTTCTTGTCTGTCTTTTAATATTTCCTGACCATTATGGTTTGTCATCCTCTTTCACACTTGTCAACAACTTTTTCCCATGTGTATTATTTTTAGCAGAATACAATATCTCTTAGTTAAAAACATTTTTTTAAAATGAAAGGTGCACTTTTTCATACTTGTAAATATATTGGGGAATACGGTGTTATGCCATATTTTGTTAAACTCTCGATGCGTGATGTGGGTTGACATCATGCTGGCCGTCCTTACTGTCTAGTTGTTTTTTCCTGGTACTCAATTAAGTTTGGGTTGACACGAGAGTCATTGTGGCAGGAAACATATTTCACGTGTACTGTGGAATTGAACCTAGACCACATGATTAAGACGCAAGCTAACCACCAACTACACTACTGTAGCTCTCAAAATATCTCTAAACATACATAACATATTTAGTGCTATCCATAACAAAAATATTAATCAGTTCTGGCCACAAATGTTTTATGATGCAATAATTTAATCACACAAAAATGTTGTGTTTGTGATCACTTTATAAGTATATATATATAATCAAATATACTATTTTAAAATATCTAGTGTGCTATTCATAGATATAATTAAAATGATTATGGTTAGGTAAAAAGCCCAAGAAGGTAATTAAAGAGAAAGATTAAAGACACTATAGTGACTAGTAGTGTGGACTGAGTTAATTTCTATACTTTTGATATCTTTGAATTATTCTCTCTTCATTCCACATTTCTCAATAATATTTTCATTCATTTATTTGTGTGTTGATTCCATGAAATAAAGCCAATTCTTATGTACATTCCCATTCTTTAAGTTTTAATGATGTCTTCCATTTGCTTGTTGAGTATTCATTTTTATGCAACCATTTTGCTAACATAATAATAATAACAATTCCTCTTGTACCATTATACGTTACATAAGGTCTGCAAGCAATTTATCCATACCGCTCTATCCTGGGCAACTCGCTCAATCTCCTCCATGGAACTGAGAACCATATTTCTTGTCATTCTCAGCAAAGTTCGTTTCAGGGTCTTCTTAGGTGGTCCTCTCTTTCTTGAACCCTTTGCATCCCACTTCAATGCCTGCTTTGATATTCGTTGATCATTTCTCCTCAAGGTGAGTCCAACATATCTCCATCTTCTCTTTCTTATATATCTTCAATATTGATGGCAATATTGTAAATGCATTGGAAGAATCAATTTAGATGAACAGCTTGTGAAGGAAAGCAGCACAGCGTGTGACACACACATGAGACATACTCATTATTTAAAGACTAATGTAGCTGATCCAGAGATGTTTACCTCAACATGTATATCACACGACACCAGAGCATATCCTGCAAGACTGTCCTCTCCTGGGGGAGCTGAGAAACAACATGTGGCTACACCCAGTCGACCTGAAAACTAAGCTTTGGGGAAACCTGACAGAATTGAAGCTGACTGCCCAGTTTGTGGTCCACAGTAAATTAAGCGCATGACCAGAGATTGCTGAAGAAGAAGTATATCATGTGGACAATAATGGATACAATACAACATTAATATAATAATCTATAGGAAAAAAATGAAAATCTTGGCATATTCTTTACAAGACTTTGCCATAAACAGTAAACGAGACGTCAATTTTCTACGCACCACTTATATGTTCAGTAGTTGTCATTGCTTTCTGAACGGTGAGGTTTATTTTTACTGTTCTTAAAAATAGATGCCAACAAATTTGCTTTCAAACTGCATGAGGCAGAGTTTGAACAAGGCGCACTTGGTTTATCTGATGTACCACAGAGAGCCACACTAAAAAAAGTATAACGAGTACAAAGCAAGAGGAAGTCCATGCAAAAGATGGAACGACAGCATCAAGAGCAGTCATAATAAAATGAATATCAGCTTTCAAAGTGCTTTAGAACAGCACACATATGATCACTACATCCCCTCCTTTCCTCCCCAACACTTGTATAAAGAAGTAAATGGTGGAGGAGAAGAAGACTCTTGGGTTGTAATCGAGCTCAGTACCACTTAAGCTACAGATGCCTCATAGTCTATATAAGTAAAAGTAAAGGAACCCTTTCCTACCTTGTGGTATATAGGTCAATACAGTGTTAGGCCTGTATTTTTCATTGACTGTCGGCACACAATGGGTGATGTGGTCAGCATCACGCCGGCCGCCTTTACTTCCCAGAGCCTGTCTGGTACCCAGTAGTCTATATATTACAACATTAATAAAATACAAGAACTTCTGACCATCCTTGTGACACATGATTGACATTTTGTTTTAATCTTTAGCCTTCCGGAAGCGCTGGTTTTTTCTGCACATGTCGTCCTGGTTTCTCTGGAACCACATGCAGCAATGTTGTTGATGCATGCTCAAGCAACCCTTGTCAGAATGGTGGAACATGCATATCACAGAGGCAGGCTCCAGGTTTTACATGTCAATGTTCTGAAGATTACACTGAAACACTTGCGAGCAATCGAGCAAGGTATGATTTCAAATAGTTTCTCTCTGCCCTTTTCACTCATAAATTATACAAAATTATTACTTTGTATGCAATATTTCTTTTATCATGTCATCCTCTCTTCAATCTTGTGTTTCCAAATAAATTATTATATATGCATGTACTTTCTTCCTTCAAATTAATATAGAGGTCACAATGCAATCAGAAGCTGTAATATCTTCAGGTAGTTAGTGGAGGGGACTGTCAAATTCACGAAACTTCTTCACCTTGTGTTTTTAGATCTGGGGAAAGCGTTCAACTATGCAGATTAAGTCCGTAACATTCTGGATATGAAAAACTCGAAAAGTTAGCCTCGACGCGACATGCTTATTTCAGTGGTCGTAATTTTGTATTAATTTTACATTTAAATTCATATAAGTTATGTTATCTAATGCAAAACATATGATAATTTCATAAATAATTGTAAAAAAAAATATATTATATATTTGTAAGATGTCTAATCTCGTTGTTTGAAGCACGCTTATTTTCTAACCGGCACATTTGAACCTACGCCATTTTGTCAAAATAGTATTGACTTCGTTTCAACTTGCTCCAGCCAAAATCGAAATATTTTTAATTAAATGGATTCTAACAACCCAAATTACTGTCCTGATGAAGACAACAGTGAATCTTCAAATTTGTTAACATCAGAAGTTGACATATCCGAAGCGGAGATGGAAAATATAACAAAAATATCCCTGAACACTGGCGCATTGAACAGGTAGGAGTTTACGTTTTCGCCATTAGACTTACCTATGTGAAACTGAAACTAACATTGTTTTTTTGTTATGGGGACTATGGTGGATTCTGTGATAATAATATGTTGTCTTGTTAAATAAATTAGCAATGTTGATGAGTTATATTGTTATAAATGCTAGAAAAAATAAGTTATTGATATTTAATATGCTTAGCAACTGGTTGCTAGGAGAAAGCTATAATTTGTTATTCAAGATACAGGCTTCTTGTTTACGCTATTGTACTTGTTAGATCTTGTTTATTTCCACGTTTTTGTGATTTTCAGGTCAGATGCAATGTTCCTACACTATGTATGTTTGTATGAATGTTAAAATTATTTACTTATTCCTATATGCTAACAATTATATTTGTTTCTATTTTTGTCAAGCCCTGTAGGACATGACCAGTCCTACGACAATCTTGACTGTGGTCCAGAAGATACATTGCCACCTTTTCGACCTGCAAGGCTCCCTGGTCTGCATCTGCCAGATGTCATAACAAGAAACGATCATCGGCAGTATCTCACGTATCTCACAGTATCTTACGTAAGTAATTATTAACAATAGGGGAGTGTATGGCAATTTTTCTCATGGCAATTTTCTCATCTTACAGTATGGAAAAAGATGTGATTGATAAGTGCATTATGACTGATTTTGTGATTGATAAGTGCGTTATGACTGATTTTAATGTATGTAAAACTGACAACTGTGTGTTCATGTTATTCACATTGTGTTAACTGCTTTTCCATGCATTTTGTAAAGTAGTATTGCAGGTTTTGATTCTGAATTCCCAGTCAGTGTATTTTAACTAAAATAATTTCACAAATATAATGTTTTTAAAAATCTTTTTTTCTCATCTACAGTAAGCTTCTTCAAGCTGTATTTTTGTACAGAATTGTTGCAGCAAATGTGCAATTTTACCAACCAACAAGCAGCTGCAACAGGGCACACAAAACCATCATATGGTACATGGACAGACCTACATGAAGAGGAACTTTTAAAATTTGTTGGTCTGCTCATGTACATGAGTCTAGTACAGGCTCCAAATGCAGAGTTATATTGGTCTAGTAAGCAACTCTTTCATGGTTTGTGGGCTAGGGCTTTTATGCCTATAAACCGATATAAAATAATTCAAGCATTCTTGAAAATCTCCAATCCTGAAACTGAGCGAGCTAACGACAAACTAAAAAAAAGTTAGGTTCGTGCATGATTTTCTTAGGATGAAATGTATGAAGTTTTGGCAGCCGCATGAGTGTATTAGTGTAGATGAGAGAATGGTTATAAATAAGGGAAGATATGGGTTTAGACAGTACATCAAGGATAAGCCAACTAAGTGGGGGATGAAATTATGGGTGGTTGCAGATTTAATAACTGGATATACATATAATTTCGATGTTTATACAGGGAAAGACGCAGCTCGCTCAACTCAAGGATTGGGATACGATGTTGTTTATAAATTATGTAGATCTATTTTCCAGCAAGGGTATCAAATTTTTATGGATAATTTTATACTTCTTTTCATTTATTTGTAGATTTATTAAAGGTGAAGACTTTAGCAAGACTATTTCAGGAATACCACCGCCAACATCAGGATATTCCGGAACTGGTCAGACCGAAGAGATATAGTCAGTTAGATTTTAATATAGAGTTAATTAAAGAGCTAGCTAACTTTGATAAAGACATTCAAGTTCCCTTGCTGGATAATAGAAGTAAAAATGTTCTCAAATAGTACCTGGTCTTAGAAAAACTCAAAAATTGTGTTAGATGCTATAGGATTAGAAAAGTTGAAAAGAAATCAAAAGTTTTTTGTCAGATTTGTAAAAAAAGTTTATGTTTTAATCAGATAAGAAATTGTCTGGTTGATGAACATTCTGTGCCTGGGTCAGATGAACGTTCTGTGCCTGGGTTACCTTGAGTCATGTTTGCAAGATGCCAGATAACTTTTTTCCTGTCTATTTTGTATATCACATATCATTGTTTACTCATATTTTTGTTCAATAATATCTTTTACTTGCTATGGTTAGAAATTATATACCTATTTAATGTTTATGTATCATACTATAAGTGTTAGTTCTTTATGGGCTGCTTACTAGACCAATTCAGCGTCATTTTCTCTTGTATGTCATATTTATTGACTTTTTTCTTTAAAATATGAAAATATGCATGTCTTGTAAATTTTATGATTACTGCCTTTCATATTGTCCAAACATGTTCAATTTCAGATATGTCCTGGATAAATGAATATTCTAAAAGACTGTAATAAAAGAT
The DNA here is from genome assembly GCA_020796225.1 of Arion vulgaris. Lineage (NCBI taxonomy): Eukaryota > Metazoa > Mollusca > Gastropoda > Stylommatophora > Arionidae > Arion > Arion vulgaris. The sequence goes on along the minus strand of CM036772.1, from coordinate 3,063,075 downwards.
TTCATTATATTTCTCATACTTTTTTTTTTCTTCTTTGTGATTGTAAAATTATTTGTCATTTGTAGAAAAATCTATTTTTAGACTTTTCATAAGTAGGTCACGGATATCATAAATTACATCACACATATTTTAAAACCACATATCCAGATAGCCCATCCAATTAGCTTTCCAACCATATATAACATGCCTATTTTCAATGCAAAGAATTTGTATGTTTGCTAAATATAGTGCAGGACATAAAAATATCAAAAACCTTAAAAACCTGCCAATGGTTAAGAGTTAACAAAAGTTGTGGAAACTATTGTGAAAATATGGAGTTAATGATTACATAATTAATCTATTTAAAGCTTCTACATAAACAGCTGATGTACGATTAAAGCAAACACAGTACTTTCAGAGAAGTTGCACATTAGGTCTGGAGTAAAACATGGACGCTTACAATCATCACTATTGTTCATTATGTATGTTCACCAAATCTGTAAAATAGCTAACACTAGTGAAGGGGGACAACCTTGAAGAACTAAATGAATATTTTATACCAATGATCAGAAAATCATATCATCAACAGAAGAACAGTTACAACAACACACTAACAGACTCATTTGTCTAGCTAAATCATATTTGTCTTGGTATTCTTGCACTTTGCTAGAGTTCTAGATTCCCCCATATTACTTTAATCATTTACACAATCCTCTCTCTCTTAGGGAATTCATAATTTCTGCCTTGTCCATTGCTTACCCGGTTTTTACAGCATCTCAAGTTAAATGTTCTGTGAACAAAAATACAAAATATTAATTGCAGTTTGTTACGGAGATAAATTTCTTATTTTTGTTTACTTCTTATCAATTCTGATCTTGTCTTAACACTGTGGAAAAAAATATCACTTTAATGTTTCCAGATTGTGGAGGCTATCTGCAAGGACAGACAGGCTCATTCCGCTATCCTAGAACTACAGGTGTTATGGCCTCTCACAGAGTCAACTGTGCATGGGTGATCACTACAAGTGCAAATAAAGTAAGATAGTTACATTTCTTTGATCCTCACATCTCAGTACATTATCAACATTAGTTTATTCAGAGTGCACATATAATACTCATCCACTAAACTGAAGTTTGACCGCTGCAGTAGCATAGTTGTTAGTGAACTCACTTCTTCGCCTAGTGGGCTGGGTTCAATTCCACCACGTCACTGAGTTTTTTCCAACAGTACCGGCTCACATGTCAATCCAGCCTCAATTGGGTACCAGGAAAAGCACGGGGAAGTAAAGGGGGCCAGCATGATGTTGACTAATCAACCATCGGGCCGACAGTCAATGAAAAATACGTGCTTAACACCGTGTTAACCTATATACTATGTGATATAAAAAAGGTTCCTTTACTTACTAAGCCGAAGTTTAATAAAAGTGTTGATGACATAGTATACTCATCCATGGTTGTAACCTCCAATGACTTACATGGATATACTCTTCTCATGCAAGGTTTGAAAAAGTAAAGGAAGGCTTGAAACAACAGTATTGATCGTTGGGGAGTTGGATATATGGATAACGGTATTTTCTTTGGTTTTTGGTGACCGTTTGTTGGGTGAGAACATTTAAAATTGATGTTGAATCTATCCAGTGATTTCAGGAATTTAGGTGGGCCAAACTAAACCAGCAAGCCAACAACATTACATACCAGCTTACCCCAATTTTGAAACACCCAGCTATTCCAGTAGTGACTAAAAGACAGATTACAAATTCAATCTTTATAGCAACACTGTGCTACCAGAGCCAAACATGGGCACTGACAAAAGAACAAGAAAGGAAAATTACCACATGCGAAATGAGATGCCTGAGGAAAGCAGTAAATAAAACAAGAAGAGACCATATAAGAAATAAGGAAATTAGAAGAAAAGTTGGAACAACACCTGCTATTAGATTTATTGAAAAACGGAGACTCAAATGGTTTGGCCACTTGGTCAGAATGAACCTGAATACACCAGTTGCAAGAGCATACAACCTGAAAATGGAATCATCAAGAGGAAAGGGCAGACCAAGAAAAGATGGGTTGATGGAGTTACAGACATCTTAAAACTCCACAATACCACACCATATCAAGCGACCGAGCGTGCATTATCTCAAAAACCGATCATCAGTTAAACCTGCTACGCCTAGCGGCAAAAAGCAGAGAAGGACAAAAGAAAGAAGAAAGAAGTGTGACCAAAAAAGGAACAGTACAACAGGCATATGAGTAAGTTCATCAATCAATATCAAACTGGTATGGTTAGCGGCTGAATGCTTTTGGAGACATTGCAAAGGAAAAATGGAACACTTATGGACATGTCCAGAGTGCAATGATGATATTTCAAGCTGAAACTGAAGATCTTTGGAATTACACTATGCACAAGTAGAACTTAAATGCGCTTAACGGCAAGAGTGGACAACCAATTCAATCATCCACCTGTTGAAATACAATTGATAGACAAGTAGATCTGGATGCCTGAGGGACAAAGTGAAGAAAGTGTTTAACCAGCAAGCCATGGGAACCATCAGTATGCATATCTCTCAACATCAATTGGGGAGACTGAGTACCTATGGGTCAGCTCCGAGTGCTATTATATCAGTTCAATAACCAATAACAAGTACCTTTATATCTGTCACCAGTGTATTTTGGTATTGTTTTAAAAATCAGTAAGAAGCAACATACCAGGTGCCCTAACTAAGCCTGAATTCAAAATGGGAAAAAGCAGAAGAAGAAGAAAAATATTGTCAATTCTACTTTTTATCAAAAATATTGTATTTTGGTATAAATTTATATTGTTTCAGATTCTTTCAATTACATTCCCTTCCTTCTCACTGGAATATCACCCAGAATGCAACTATGACTTTTTACAAATCCATGATGGCCCATCAGCATCCTCATACATGATTGGCAAGTACTGTGGATCTCAAGCACCTAATGGTGGCTCCCTGAATAGCACCCATAACCAGATGTACTTCTGGTTCAAGTCAGATGCAACTATAGCCAGTGATGGTTTTGAAGTACGCTGGACATCTGAATCACCAAGTATGGTTTGGTATTTTGTTTTATTTGTTGAATCCATGTTTTACTTCTGTATTTGTTGAATCCATGTCTTACTTCTATCTTTGTTGAATCCATGTTTTACTTCTGTATTTGTTGAATCCATGTCTTACTTCTATCTTTGTTGAATCCATGTTTTACTTCTGTCTTTGTTGAATCCATGTTTTACTTCTGTTCATTTGTCTGAATCCATGTTTTACTTCTGTATTTGTTGAATCCATGTCTTACTTTTTACTCGTCTTTGTTGAATCCATGTTTTTACTTCTGTTGTTATGAATCCATGTCTTACTTCTGTTTATGTTGAATCCTATGTTTTACTTTTTCTATTAGTTTAATTCATATTTTTATATCATATCATTATGTTTGATTCTCTTTTTTATTTCCATCATCCATTATGTTTGAATGTCACTATTTTTATTATCTATCAATCATTATGTTTGAATGTATATTTTTATTATCTATCAATCCATTATGTTTTAATGTCACTATTTTTATTATCCATCAATCCATTATGTTTGAATGTCACTATTTTATTTCCATCAACCATTATGTTTGAATGTCACTATTTTTATTATCCATCAATCCATTATGTTTGAATGTCACTATTTTTATTTCTCATCAATCTCATTATGTTTGAATGTCACTATTTTTATTATCCATCAATCCATTATGTTTGAATGTCACTATTTTTATTATCCATCAATCCATTATGTTTGAATGTCACTATTTTTATTATCCATCAATCCATTATGTTTGAATGTCACTATTTTTATTATCTCAATCATTATGTTGAATGTCATATTTTATTATCATAATTATGTTTGAATGTCACTCATTTTTATTATCCATCACATCATTATGTTTTAGTGTCATTAACTTTAGTTTCTGATTACTTCAATCCTTTTTTGTCTTAACCATAGACCAATAAATAGACACTGTTATTAGTTTCAAATCTGTGAAATTTCACAGTTGCTAGTAAACTCGCTTCTTAGGATTGTGGCCCGGGTTCAATTCTGCAGTGAGCATGGAATATTTTTCCTACCAAACGGCTCTTAGGTTGACCCGGCCTAAATAGGGTTCCAGGAAAAAACTGGGAAGTAAAGGTGGCCAGCATGATGTTGACCACATCGAGTGCTGAAGGTCAATGAAAAATATGATCCTAACACTGTATTACCCAATATACCTCTAGGTATAAAAAAGGGTTCTTTTTCTTACCTTACTAACCAATTGGGATCAGTTAAACACCATCAGATTCAGTACTTCTTCTAATTGTTTATGCTTGATCACATGAATACTAATTGTATCTTACTTTCCACAGCTTGCGGAGGATACCTAAATGGTTCTAGCTATGGTACAATCAGTTCTCCTGGATACCCTGGCAATTACCCAATAAACAGGGACTGCGTGTGGATTGTTTCCGTCAGCCCTGACAGTAACATTATGTTCACATTTGCCCACCTGGCTCTTGAAGCACACCCTAACTGCAGTTATGATTATTTGGAGGTGAAAATTGACACAATCTATAGTTTATTCATTAATAAATAAATGTTTTATTTTAGATGTAAACAAATATTTCAAAATGACGTGCTCCTATAATTTTAGTGAGACATGAGTAAGCTATGCCTGCATCCCCAAATTACCAATCAATCACCAAGTTACAGTACAACTCCATAAATATGGTACTCTATAGATAGCTCATGCACTGTCGCTGAGATCTTCCTGTGTAAGAAAGAGATCAGATTACACCTGGTTATTCACCGAAGTGCAGTGATGATGGTCCTATCAATCAATCAGATATGGTACTATAAAGATGGTTTTATATTAAAATACTTATAACAAAAAGTCTTCTCAGGACTATACACACACATATATATACATTCTTCTCGTACCATTATACATTTCATAGTTTCTTCTAGTAATTTCTCCATACCGCTCTGTCCTGGGCAACTTGCTTAATGGGTTCTTCTATGGAATTGAGTCCGATATTTCTTGCCTCTTTCTGCAAAGTTTGTTTCAGAGTTTCCCTTGGGCGTCCTCTCAAGCCCTTTGCCTTGTGAGTCGAAGGTCGTGGGTTCGAGTCCGGACCGCGCCATTCTGTTCACGAGTGCAGTTTTTCCAGAGACCCCTAGGATTGTTGCTGGAGCTACGGAGTTTGTGCTTGTGCAATACTCTCGGCAGGTGGCTGCCAGTTCTGCGGAGAGGGGCTGAGCCGTATGGGGTAAAACCCGGTGCAATGAAGTCAATCCTTCGGCTTTAAACCCTTTTTTTATGCTTTAGTATTCTTAGATCATTTCTTCTCAAGAAGTGTTGACTATTACCAGACACGTTCCTCCATCTTCTCTTTCTTATAACAGTTGTTACTGGTGGTTGACCAGACATTTCTCTGGTTTCATCATTTCTCCTGTATTCATCCCATTTTATATTTATTATTTTTCGCAGACATCTATTTTCAAATGCATTCAACTTGCTTTCTATATCTTTAGTCGTTTTCCAACTCTCGCTGGCATATGTTTAGATTGATACAACATTTGAATTATATGTTTAACAAAATTGCAGTTCCATATTTTATTTAGACTTTTAAAAGCTGCTGTTGCTTTGACAATTCGTATCATAATTTCTTTTTTTTTACATTTCCAGTGAAATCACAATTGCTACCTAAATATGTGAACTGCTCTGTTATTTTTATCCTTTTCAATTCCACTATGCTATCCATTTTACTTGCCATAGGTGTCTTCATTATATTTGTCATTTCATAGCTTATCTGCAATCCAAGTAAGAATAAGTTTATAGTATTTTACTGCACCAATTGTTTTTATGACAGTATTTTATTTTGTGTTTGTCTAAAGTTCAGAGACGGAGAAACAGACAGTTCACCTTTGATAAATAAATTTTGTACCAGTGTGACTTCATCCCCTATCCAAACAACGGGCCCATATGCATATATCAAATTTCACAGTGACATCAGTCTTAGCGACAGAGGTTTCCATATTACCTATGCTGCACTAACAGGTAAGCTGGCATTATTTGATGCCTCGTTTTCTGAATTAATTAGCATGAGAAGTTGATGCAATTCTGCGCCATGTGTTGCCAGGGCTCTCAAGGGAGCAAAGAATAGTAACACTGTTACCTACAAGGCATGTTGTAAGAGGTGACTGAGGTAGGGACCTAAGGAAGCTACCCTAGTAAATAAAAAGCATAGCAGAAATTGGATGGGCTGGCCTACATGTAGGCACATTACTAGCACAACATACAATCACTCTTAGGCTCAGATCACATACAAATCACAAAGAGTGGTTAGCAATTGGTCGATATGAATTGTTCGAAGAAGAAGAAGATGAGATTCTATTCATTGCGAGTAAAGTTTCAACAGAGGGAAATTCAGTGAAGGATGTAGCAGAAATAATAAACAAAGCAAACTAAGCCAATGTCTTACTGAAGGAAATACACAGATTAGAAAGCAGATGTTGTAACCTACCAGCTAGCCCCATTGTTAAGGCACCCAAAAATCTCACTCACAGCTAAACAACAGATATTCAATAGCATTTTCATACCTACTTTGTGTTATCAGAGCCTAAAATGGACAATGAGCAAAGCGCATCCGCAAAAAAATACAATATGTGAAATGCGGTGCTTGCGAAAAGTTACAAACAGCACCAGAAAAGATAGTCACCAACATCAGCATAAGAAAGAAAGTTGGTATAGAACCTTGCTTGAATTACATTGAGAAACAAAGAATGAAGTGATTTGGCTACAAGAATGCATCCAAACTTCACAGTATACAGAGTCTTCTACAACAGAACATTAGGAAAGAAGGCAAAAGAAAGACCACGAAAAAGATAGTTAGATGGCATAGTAGAATCCTGTCAAAGAGCAAAAATAATCTCCCAAGTGGAGTTTGTTTGCATTCTTATTAAGTGGCCAAGCCACTTAATTCTTTGTTTCTCAATGTAATTCAAAGAATGTCCTGTCCCAGCTTTCTTTCTTATGCTGATGTTGGTGACTGTCTTTTCTGGTATTGTTGGTAACTTTTTGTAATAGGGGGATACACTTGCGCGATATACGCCAATGCTCTGTGACCCTGTAGCTACCCATTTCAATGATACTGGTCATTCAGGAGCTTGCGATGTCCAGGTCACAGCCATCCGATCATGTTCCTCTGATGATCGTAGTCGATTTGCTCTGGAGAATCGGTTGATTTCTTTGTATGGTACCTTACCACGGCTCAACATATTACATTCTTATGTTTCTTAGTACTTTCTCTTCCCATGCTTTGTAATCTATATGGGTATATGTTGCATGTATTACATTCTTATGCTTCTTAGTACTTTCTCTTCGAAAAAGGTGGAGCCTTTTTCGATAATCATCGCCATATTGCTGCAACTATTCGTCATCTTAGTAGGTAAGATTTTATAGTACTTTCTCTTCCCATGCTTTGTAATCTATATTGGTATATGTTGCATGTATTCAAGTTATATATTTACTAGATGTTTCATTGTTTCTTTTCCGTTCTATTTCTAGTTTTTATGTGTGTTTTTGTGTTACATTTATTTCGTTATTCGTTTTTATTCCAGATTTTCCTTAGATACGTTTGTATTTGGTCGTCCATTTGTGTTTCATTTTAATTTGTCACTCCTGTTTGTTGGTTTGCTTGATAAAGGCCTTGTTGGTCGAAACGTTGCTGTTTATTGTCACTGTTTCTGTATTTTGTAAAACTATAGTACTTTGTTTGTACGTGTTTAACTTTTTGTAATCATCACGTTTCACATGTAGTTTTGTTTTGAGACTATGCTTTGCTCATTTTCCATATCATTGTCTCTAGCTAATCGACAAGGCTGTGGTGGATCTCTTTCTGGGCCAAGTGGAGAAATATCTTCCCCTGGATACCCAAGTCCATACCAACACAACATCGATTGCGTATGGGTTATCAATGTGACATCTGGCAGTACAGTACAGCTAACGATCTTGGACCTAGACCTAGAGGGAGATCCTTCATGTTCTATGGATTATCTCAGAGTAAGTACTATATATCTGCTAGTCAATCAGCGATATCATGCTTACCAACTCATACAAGCTACCAGTAATATATTCGCCTGTGTGGTGCTGGGTCCTGTAAGGGAAGCAAAGAATAGTACCACTGCAACCTACAATGCATGTCGTAAAGGGACTACGGTAGGCTAGGAGGCTACCCTAGTAAATAAAAAGTATCGCAGAAATATGATGTGCTGGCCTACTTGTAGGCACATAATTACACAACGTACAATCACTCTTAGGCTCAGACCACATACAAATCACACAGAGTGGTTAACAAGTGGTCACTATGGAGCGTAAGAAGAAGAAGTCCAGTAATATATACAGTGTTGGATTTGCTTTGGTGTATAAAAAATGATGGTACACTTTATTGGCTGTTATGGTTAAAGACACATTTTTCCCACTGTTGTTGTGTTTAGAGTGATGTTTCAAGCAAACCAAACTGAAAGTTTGTTTAGGTGCTGATGAGCTGTATGACTGTGGTATAGACAGTATCTAATGTGGAAATATGTTCTCTGCCTCAATGAAAATTGTGTATGTTGATGAAGATCCTTTGTGGTTAACCAACAGCACTTCACAGCCAGAATGGCACTAGATATTACACAGATGTGTCATAAACAAAACAAGGTAAGAGGTATCGAAGATGCACAAAAGTGGGTCTGCATCATGTACTCAAATTGTGTTAATGTGGAGCAACCAGAAAAGAACAGCACAACAGACGCATATGTAGGCTCATCAATCAACATTGAATTGATACAGTTAGTCACTATTGAAGATATTGTTAAGAAGATCAGAGCACTTATGGACATGTCAGGAGTACAATGAAGATATTCCAAACTTATACTGAATATACAGTTATTTTCTTCTTCTTTTGTCGCCACATTGTTACCGGGTTGTTGCCCAGTGTCGTGGTTTTCTGTTTTTGTCTTGCTCTGTTCTGGTGGTTTGGGTGATTGTTATTTTTGCTCTTTGACAGGATTCTGCTATGCCATCTAACCATCTTTTTTGTGGTCTTCATCTCACCTTCTTTCCTGATGTTCTGTTGTAGAGGACTCTGTATACTGTGGAGTTTGGATAACCACTTCATTCATACAAAGTTATGTAGTAGCTAAAAGTGACACCAAAAGGGAATCAAATGAAACTGATGTTGTCCATGTTTCTTGTTGAAGAAGTGCCTTAGATAAAGTGTTGGATGGTATATTGCAAACATATCCAATCTATCTTGATATTCTTCCTCTGAATGTCAGAGTTGTCAGTAATGAGCAATTTATTTTCTTATTTATCTCCTCATTTGTCATTTTTACACAACTTTTTACAATTTGTAACCTTTTAACAACTGTCATAAGAATGAGAAGATGGAGATATGTTGGACACACTTTGAGAAGAAATGATCAATGAATATCAAACTAGGCATAGAGGACCGGCAAAGATGGAGCGACGGCATCAAGAACAGCCTTACGAAAATGAATATCAGCTTACAAAGTGCCTTAAAACACACACACACACAAGATCACTACATCACCCCTCCCCCAACACTTCTATAAAGACGTAAATGGTGGAAGAGAAGAAGAAGGCATAGAAGTAGGATGCAAAGGGTTCAAGAAAGTGAGGACGACCTAAGGAGACCCTGAAACGAACTTTGCTGAGAGAGCCAAGAAATATCAGTGTTAGTTCCATGGAGGAGATTGAGTGAGTTGCCTAGGGTAGAGCAGTATGGGGAAGTTGCTTGTAGGCCCTATGTAACGTGTAATGGTACAAGAGGAATTATTATGATTATTATTTGACATCTTTAGTGACTAAAATATTCACATAATATCCTAGTACATGTGATTTCAAAGATATCTATTATATGTGTGATGTAAATGGCCATTTTTCAACCTCCATATTTTAAATTGACCGTCAGTAAAGACAAAAAAGTTCATTCATGCATACTTTTTTTAATAACAATATTTTAAGAAAATTACTTTTTTATTTTGGAAATTGTGATTGGGAATATCTTCTTCTTTTGTTGTCATACTGCTACCGGGTTGTTGCCCAGTGTAGTGGTTTTCTGTTTTTATCTTGTGCTGTTCTGGTGACTTAATTGATTGTTATTTTTGCCCTTTGACAGGATTCTACTATGCCATTTAACCATCTTTTTCGTGGTCTTTCTCTCGCCTTCTTTCTTGATGTTCTGTTGTAGAAGACTCTGTATACTGTGGAGTTTGGATGCATTCTTTTAAGTGGCCAAACCACTTAATTCTTTGTTTCTCAATGTAATTCAAGCAAGGTTCTGTGCCAACTTTCTTTCTTATGCTGATGTTGTTGACTGTCTTTTCTGGTGTTTTTGGTAACTCTTCACGGGCAGCCCATTTCACATATAGTTATTTTTTGTGACTGCGCTTTGCTCATTTTCCATGTTAGGCTCTGGTAACACAAAATAGGTAGGTATGAAAATGCTGTTGGAATTCAAATGAAACAAATGAATTGGAAATATAAAATAATAAAAGATTGATGTGATGTGTTGTACAAAGTTTGATGACATGAATCACAGACATAATGATAATTATTGTATAGATCAGAGATGGAAGTGATCAGATGGCACCTCTCGTTGGTTCCTATTGTGGCACTCAAATTCCAGCAGCTTTTATTAGTTCCAGCAATGTCATCAACCTTGAATTTCGGTCAGATGTGTCAATATCAGGAAGGGGTTTCAGGGCTCAGTGGACAACAGGTATTTTTGTCAGACACTCAGTCAGTGTACTTATCTCCCTTTTATGTTTGTATATTTAACTATAGCGCCAGTGTGGTGAGGGGCCCACAAGGGAAGCAAAGAATAGTACCACTGCGACCTACAGGACATGTTGTAAGAGGCAACTGATGTAGGACCTAGGAAAGCTACCCTAGTAAATAAAAAGCGTCACAGAAATCCGATGTGCTAGCCTACTTGAAGGCGCATAACTGGCATTGCATATAATTGCTCTTAGACTCAGATCACATACAAATCACACAGAGGGGTTAACAAGTGGTCGATGTGAAGCGTTCAAAGAAGAATCAGAAGAATATTTATCAATATAAAGGAAGACTAAAGTAAAATTGTAGCAAAGGCGAAACATGTCAAATCAAAGTAAGGTAGTTGTAGTAAGGAAGTGTAGATTAGTTTAGTGATCAGATTAACATTACTGCACGTTGAACCAATTATTCCATAAGTGCTCTGATCTCCAATTCAGTATTCTCTTAGTATGTGGCACCTAGCGATATCGATTCTTTGTTGGTTTGCTATACTTCTTTCAGTACCAGCATATTGCTCTTGTCTAGCTACACCACATTTGATTTGGTATTCTTGCAGTCTTTTTTAGTATTGCATATTCACCACTATTGTTTTAATCATTTACATGTCATCTCTTCCTTAGGGAATTCAGAATTTCAACCTCGTCTATTGTTCTCTGCTTTTACAGCAACCATACCTGCAAGCCTATAGGCACATTAATTTTCTCTTAGACCTGTGTGCCCTGGCACAAAAAATAACTGATTTTCATCAGCCTAGACCATAGAGTCCCAATTTTTTTCCGCCCACTTTGCACAACATAAACTGTGTAACGCCCCTTCCACATTGTAACAGTTTGCCAACGCCCCCCTCCCACATATACACATGCTCTATTTTCTCTTTAACATAGAAAATTGATATATATTTATGTCATTAATGGTCAATTTTCAAATGATTATATACATAAAATAGAAAATTGATGAAAAAATAGATCATATAAGACGGGCATAAGATGAATTTAAATGCAGAATTCAAATTTTAAATGATTATTCAATTCAATCGCAAAATCACAAAAATGATTTATTTAAAAATATTTATGATTAATTTCTTCTTTAAGGAGCCACCGACCCTAATCGCCTGAACACCCCCAATTCTTCTGAACCCACAATCGCCGCCCCTAGAACGCTTCAACGCCCAATGGGGGCGGTACCGCCCACTTTGGGAAACGCTGGCCTAGACCACTTAGTGACTCCAACCATTGTCTCCACATCCAGCTTGTTTCAATCCTCCTGAGCATACTCATTGAGTCACTGAGAAAACTTGCATGAATAAAAGTCTGTGACTCCAGCCAGACCAGTAAGAAAGGAAGTACCGAAACAAGATCCAGCAACGTTTTGACTATTTAGTGCACTGCAATCCGACAAAAAGCGTACATGGATCATTGGTAAACTATCATGCAGTTAGGTAGTGGAGTTGAGTGTCTTTAATCAGCAAGTCAAAGGAACCATCAGTATGCATACCATTTGACATCTGTTGGGGAAGACTGAGCACCTATGGGTACATCTGGAACACTACAATATCAGCGCAGTAACAAATAACACATTATGATATTTCTTCTCATTTTATTGGTCCTTGATGTCCTTCTTTATCCAACAGTTCTCTTCCAACATTTTCCAGGACTAATTTCTCACTATGCTATTTTTTCTATTGGAAAACAGGACTGGAATTGTTGCTGTCATTCTGATTTTTGCTATGAACTGTAATCATATCTGAAACCTTTTTGATCTCCTACTTCACATATAAATTTTATTCCTATATTTTCAGCATGCGGTGGTAGATTTTTTGGTACGCAGGGTCAAATACAGTCTCCAAACTGGCCTGGCTACTACCCACACAACAGAAATTGTGATTACCGGATTGAAGTGCCAGACTTAAATACAATTCGGTTTGAGTTTACTGCGTTTGGACTTGAGGGAGGAGATAACTGCGCATTTGATTACATTGGGGTATTCTTCAAAGTTCATTATTGTGTTTGATATTAATAGAAATGTATGGGGTTTATTTAATCTCATTTCTTTACCTTCTGTTCTGTTCTGTTGTGCTTAGAATGTGTGAGTTAATACGGGTTTAAAAAATATGACCTAGTGTGTGTTTAACCATAGAATGTGGGAATTTGTGTGTATTTATTTATTTATCATCATCGTCAAATAGCTTGTCCTGAGCAGAACTTTGCCACCTTAACAGTCCTTCAGAATTTCTCTCTCTCATAGACCAGATGTCCTGCCTCTGCAACGGTCATGTTCAAACCATCAATTATATCCTGAATCCATCTTCTTCATGATCTTCCTCTTTCCTCTTTACTGTGATCCCTCCTTCCATGATGGTCTCCTTCATGTATTTATTCATAAAATATATGAATTAGTGTGTAGTTACCCAAAGACTGTGAGTTTGTGTGGGCTTAGAGTGTTTTAAGTAATGTGTACTTAAATTTGAATATTTATTTACCTATTTCCCAACCATGGAGTATAGAGTCAAGATAGATAGAGCACATATGTGTGTCTTAAAAAGTGCTAGAAAGGATTATCTATTGCATGAGGTTTTCAGTATCAGAAAAGGGATTTGGTTAAAGTGGGGCAAATTATGGGGTTGGTTGTGCTGCAGATACTGTTCAGCTGGTATGTGGATTCACAACTATTGACCCTTGGGAGGAATGTATATCAGTGCCCTCAATATTCTGGAACACCTTTTCGACCATCATCAGAATCAATAAATGGTGTAAAGAGAGAGATCCCATGGCATTAAATGCAGATGTCAAGGCCATCATTAATGAAAACTGTAGTTAGGGTGATGTTGTGATCTACACATATGAATCGGTAGTTCACCACCAAAAGTCTGTTCAGGCCTTCTCTGCAGGCTCATATTGCAGAAAGATCAAGGCAGACAGTGATGCATTTAGTATGACAACAAGTAGCAGGGAAATGAAAATATTATCAGTGTCTAAGGCCCTACTTTAGCTTAAGTCCCAAAACTATGCTCATGCTGCATTCTTAGTGATTCATCATTCTCGTAAAGTGTTATCATCAGTCTTACAGTGTCATCATCATCAGTGCTCCTGTAACAAAAAGATATTCATCATCATTGCCACAACAACATCAGTGTTAAGAAACACACATACAAATAAGCATTTATTTGTTTTATGTATTTATAATTTTCCAGTGGCATCATATGAGTGTGAAGCATGGACATTTAAGAAGACAGAGAAAAACACATATGTACTTTTGAATATAAGTGTTACAGAAGAGTCCACTGTATATCTTGGACAGTGAAGAGAACATATAGATCTATCCAGAACGAACTTAAAATCAAAGAAAACTGACTTATGCATGAATATGAATATGAATGAGAAAATTAAATTATTTTTGGCATATAAAGAGACATGAAAGGTTGGAGAAAACCATCATGGAAAGAGGCATCCCAACAGAGAGAAGAAGGGGAAGACCACAGAGTAGATGGATTCTGGATGTAACTGATGGTTTGAACATGACGGCTGCAGTGGCGGGAGATCTGGCCTATGAGAGAGAGAAATTCTTAAAATCTGTTAGGGTTTTCAAAGTTCTGCTCAGAACAAGATATTTGATGATGATGATTTATAATTTTGTTGTTAAAAAAACATTACAATTAATTTTCCGTGTTTGAATTAACTCATGTTGTTAAACATTTACTCATTGATACAGATTTATGACGGAGCCAATGCGGATGCCCCAATTATTGGATCCCGGCTCTGTGGAGCTACAACACCTAGCCAGATTTTTGTCTACTGGAAATTCATTATTTGTCCGGTTTGTGACAGATGGTTCTGTGAATAATCATGGATTTCAGGCTCGGTTTTTCTGCTGTTTTCCCCTAAGGAGGTAATTATTCTGTTGTTTACTTTCTTAGCATGTCTAAATTGTGACGAACTTATTTTGTTTCTTCAGTGAAGTCTAGTACTGATGTTGTACCCACTTTTTTCCTGATGTCTTCATTTCTCAACCGGTCTCTTCTTGTTACACCAGCATTCTGCGTAGACACTTCATCTCTGTTGTGACTAGTTTTCTTCTATCGTTTGTTGTCAGTTTACTTCTTAACATCTCTAAAATGATGCAAGTCATCTTCTTCTTCTTCAGTGATCTCTGGTCATGCTCTTAATTTACTGTGGATCACAAACTGGGCAGTCAGCTTCAGGTCTGTCAAGTTTCTCCAAAGCTTAGTTTTTAGATCGACTGGGTGTGGCCACATATTTCTTCTCAGCTCCCACAAGAGAGGACAATCTTGCAGGACATGCTTTGGTGTCTGTTCCACCTGCTGACACTAGCAGAGAACTGTTTGATTTATTCCTAGTCTATATACGAGTAAGTGTTTGTTGAGCCTGCAGTGTCCGGTACATAGTAGAAATATAATGACCTGGTCTGTTCTGCCGAGGTCTTTGAGGAAGTCTTTTCCATAATCATATCCAGTGTTTGTCTTCCAGTCTAATGCAAATCATCAAAATGTATTGTTTTTATTGGGAAACAACTTGTTCAATTGTAAACTTGGATGAATCATTAATTCAGTTCTGTTTCAGTTTGGAATATCTTCATTGCACTCCGAACATGTCCATAGGTGCTCCGATCTACTTTACAGTATCTCAAACAACGTCCAGTGACTGACCGTACCAGTTTGATCTTGATTGATGAGCCTATTCTTATACTTGTTGTGCTGTTCTTTTCTGGTCACTCCAATCTTAAATCCTATCTCTTGCAATCTAGTAGTTGACATGGATTTGTTTAAATGAAAATCTTCTTTGCGCCACACTCTACGAAGGATTCAGAATGTAACTCTGTCCAATGTCTGTCCACCTGATGAATCATTAATTGCAAAGCATTAATGTACACTCCTGTAACCAGGAAGCCACACATGTGTTGCCGGGGCTCGCAAGGGAAGCAAAGAATAGTACCACTGCAGCCTTCTAGGCATGTCGTAAGAGACGACTGATGTAGGACCTAGGGAAGCTACCCTCATAAATGAAAAACATCGCAGAAATCGGATGTGCTGGCCTACTTGCAAGCACATAACATAACTGGCACAACATAAATCACTCTTAGGCTTAGATCACATACAAATCACACATAGTGGTTAACACGTGGTCGGTATGGAGCATTTGAAGAAAAAGAAGACTACTTACGTTAAACTATGCATGTTATTATAGATATGTTACTCGATTTAATTGTCGTCGGATCATCATCACTGCACGTCGAACCAATTAGTACATAAGTGCTCTGATCTTGCCCTCTGTATGTCTCTCAGTTTAGTTTAGTCGTCAGATCATCATCACTGCACGCCAACCAATTAGTACAAAGTGCTCCATATCTCCCTCAGTATCTCCCTAGCGTGTGGCAACTAATGATACCGGTTCTTTGTTGGTTTACTATTCCTCTTTGTCTACCAGCATAGTGTTCTTGTCGAGCTACACCACACTTGACTTGGAGTTCTTGCAGTCTGGTTAGTGTTTTCGATTCACCACTATTACATGAATCATGTACACTTCCTCTCTCCCTTAGCTCTTTCCATGCTTTAAGCCGCACACTGCGCCACGGCGGAAGTCCGTTGCACTCCATAAGCCGCACACTGCGCCATAGAGTTGCTTCCCTTATAAGAAGTCTTTCTAGTTTACTTCTACTGTTTTTTTACTTATACTACTTTTCAACCTTGTTATTCTATTGGGTTGTCCAGTTTTCTTCAATTTAGTATATAATAATATATATATGTTTATTTATTGACGAGTAGTTGGGATCGTTTTATTAAAAAAAATTTTTTTTTTACTTCCCTTGAATTAACTGCTTAAAATTGAGGAAATAACTGTGCGTGGAAAGAGTTAGAGAATTTATAATATCAGACTGGTCCATTGCTCACCCGCTTTGTACAGCAGCCATACCTGCAAGCCTATCCACACATTCATTCCCCTAACACCTGCATGCCCTGGCACAAAAATAAAACTGATCTTTGTCAGCTTAGACCTTCGCAGCGACTCCATCTTACTCTATATGGGAGACAAACTATGTATACAATTTTGCCTGATCAAAACTAGGTACCATCAAGTCTTCTCTGACGCTAAGTTGTTAAGCTTTTGTATTCCAAACGTCATGAGTTTGAATTGAGATCATGCCATTCAGTTCACAAGTACATGTATCTGGAGATACCTAGGATTTTTGCCAGAACTACATAGTTCTGTAGTGCTTTTGCAGGGACTTGTTATTTCTACAAAGAAGAATTTGAACTTTGTTTTTCTTAGCTGATCAATTCTCCAGAACTACATAGTTCTGTAGTGCTTTATGCAGGGGACTTGTTATTTCACAGAATAGAATTTGAACTTTGTTTTTCTTAGCTGATCAATTCTCCAGAACTACATAGTTCTGTAGTGTTTTTGCAGGACTGTATTTCTACAAAAGAAGAATTTGAACTTTGTTTTCTTAGCTGATCAATTCTCCAGAACTACATGTTCTGTAGTGTTTATGCAGGGACTTGTTATTTCTACAAAGAAGAATTTGAACTTTGTTTTCTTAGCTTGATCAATTCCCCAGAACTACATAGTTCTGTAGTGTTTGATGCAGGGGACTTGTTATTTCTACAAGAAGAATTTGAACTTGTTTTCTTAGCTGATCAATTCTCCAGAACTACATAGTTCTGTAGTGTTTTGTGCAGGGGACTTGTTATTTCTATAAAGAAGAATTTGAACTTTGTTTTTCTTAGCTGATCAATTCTCCAGAACTACATAGTTCTGTAGTGTTTTGTGCAGGGGACTTGTTATTTCTATAAAGAAGAATTTGAACTTTGTTTTTCTTAGCTGATCAATGCTAAGTAGAAATATCCTCTTCTTCCTCAAACGCTCCATATAAACCACTGGTTAAACTATTCATTGTGATTTCTATGTGATTTGAGCATAAGAGCGAGTATTTGTGCCAGTTATGCACCTACAAGTAGGCGAGCACATCCGATTTCTGCAATGCTTTTTATTTACTAGGGTAGCTTCCCTAGTCCTCTGCCTCCGTTGTCTCTTACGAAATGTCTTGTAGGTCACAGTATTACTATTCTTGCTTCCCTTCTGAGCCCTGGAAACACACAAGCGATGAACAAATATGAACCTCTTTATTTATATGATAAAAACTAGATACATATATATATAGTACCTCCATTTTTGATTAAAATTAGGAGTATATTATTAGTCTTTTATTATCTGTTCAGAACTAATTTAATATGTTCATCTTCTTATTACCTGACAGGTCTTGAAGGTTGTGGTGGAGTACTGAACAGAGACATGGGTGCCATATCCAGCCCTGGCCACCCTAATCAATACCCTCATGGAGTTTCCTGTACCTGGTACATCAATGTCACACCTGGACTAGTAATTCGTCTTACGTTCAGCGCATTTACCTTCGAGATTGCATCAAATACTGTCTGTTATTTTGATTATGTTGCAGTGTACGACAACTCAACAGTTTCTGAACAGAGTCTGCTAGGAAAGTAAGAACTCATTTATAATATTTGATGTGAAAATCAATGATGAAAGGGACTGTGCACCTATGGGTGCCCCCTGAGTAGAGTAACACTGCGCACCTATGGGTGCCCCCTGAGTAGAGTAACATTTATTCTAACCAGTAATCTGCATATATTTCTTCGTAATCTACATTTTCAGTTTTTTAAATTAATATTTTATTGCTAATGTTTCTAGTTTTGATATTTTTACTGGGGGTCTAAGATTCGGGGGTTGAGTTGACAAATATGCGTGAAATAGAGCTAACTTTGATTCTACTTTACCTCCAAGTGGGGATTATGTAACAGGCTGCATTACTGCAGTCTGATCAAATTAGTAATATGCAGAATGAGCGTGACAAAAATAAGTTTTCGTCACCCACCTGAATATCAAGAAAAGTTGACACATACCCAATATCCTGTATCAGAAATATAAATATGTTTGTCCCATTAAATGTCACAATCATTTAGAGAGATCAAAAATGAAGGGCATTGATCTTGAAAGACAAAGCAGAAGATGACCAATATGCAAATTACAACAGGGCAGTAATACATGCTGTACTAACTTCTGCAGGGAGCGCCAAGATTGTCTATTAAAAAAGCCTAACTAACGCACATTGCACCAAACATTTTAGGGCTAAATTTACATTAAACACAGGTTTCTTCTTTTTTTGTATATACATCAAAGCTATCTACTTCTATATCATAGTTCATTCAAAATGTTGGTCAAATTCGTTAATTTGATGACATTTGTATATTTTTCAAACAGTAGTAGCCAGAACGTCTTGCTAAATTATTCTCAATAGAATAAAAAAGCAATGAATACAACCCTTAGGCCTACTATAAAAATCTGCAAGCAGACTTAGACAAATCACCATGTCATATTATTGTTCTTATTATAGATGTCAATGCAAAAGTTGGACAAGACAACACCCACAGCTACAGAACTTTGGCAACATATGGATATGCTGTGATGAATGATAATGGACAATGTTTAGTGAACTTTCGCAGCATGAATGATCTCATTATAGGAGGTACCTTATTTCAACATCAGGACATCCCGAAATAAACATGGTACTCACCTAATGGTAGAGATATTGGTTGATGTGTAAAACAATAGAAGATAAATCAAGAGGTATTAGATGGACTCTCACATCCACCCTGGAAGATCTAGATTTTGCTGACATTGCACATTTGATCACACATACATACATATACCTGGAAAAACTTGACACCTTAACCAGTACAGCCAGATGGTTGAATTGAAAATCAGTCAGGAAAAAATATAAATAGTGACTTTGAACATCACCACCCCAGCCCCAGTATAACTAGAATATAAATCCCTTCCAAATACAACTACTTTTACATATCTTGGAAGTGTTATCAGTGACGAAGGAGTAGCTGGATCTGACATTAAAAGCAGACTAAGTAAGGCACAACGTACATTCATGATTCTTCAGACGGTCTGGAAATAAGCCAGATGCAGCATCAGAACCAAGATTAATATATACAGTAGCAGTGTGCTTTTAACTTTACTATGCAAATCAGAATGCTGGAGAATGACAAACTTGATATGTGTAAACTCTCTACCTTCAATACAACTTGTCTGCAAAAATCGTATGCAACTTCTGGCCAAATACTTTCTCTAGCCAAGAACTGCTTGCACAGTGTCAACAAGATAAATAATAAATAATAATTCCTCTCGACCGTTATACTTTACATAGGGCCTGCAAGTAATTTCTCCATCCCTTCTATCCTGGGCAACTCGCTCAATCTCATCCATGGAACTGAGACTGGTATTTCTTGCCTCTCTCAGCAAAGTTCAGTTTAGGGTCTCCTTAGGTCGACCTCTCTTTCTTGAACCGTTTGCATCTCACTTCAATGCCTGCTTTGATATTCGTTGATCATTTCTCCACAAGATGTGTCCAACATATCTCCATCTTCACTTTCTTATAACAGCTGTCACTAGTGGTTGACATGTCTCTGATTTCATCACTTCTCCTGAATTTTTTCCATTTTATCAACAAGATAATATTATCATAATTATCCAAAAGAGACGCTGGAGAAGTATCGGAAATCGGATACAAATAGAGATTAACTGTCACGAAAACTGTCCTGAGTTGAACACCAGAGGGTAAACGAAAATGTGGAAGATCCAAAACTACCTCGAGGAGAACAGTAGAACAGAAATAAAAGAAATGAATCATAGCTGGAACACAATACAAAGGATGGCCAAGAACAGTGAAGAATGGTGTGCGTTTGTTGCTGCCGTATGCATGAGGGGTGCCACAGTATAGAGAGAGATACAACCCAGAGAGAAAAATAAGATGGTTTTAGATCTGGTGCAATCTGTTTGGACCATAGTTTCGCACACTTATACGGCCCACCGCCCACTTTGCACGACATAAACTTTGTAACGTCTCCTCCCCATTATAACAGTTTGCCAATACACCATCCAAACTCCACAGTATACATAGTCTTCTACAACAGAACATCGGAAAGAAGGCAAGAGGAAGACCACGGAAAAGATGGTTAGATGGCGTAGCAGAATCCTGTGAAAGAGCAAAGATAACAATCACACAAGCCACCAGAACAGCGCAAGACAAAAACAGAAAACCACGACACTGGGCAACAACCCGGTAGCAGTGTGACGACAAAAGAAGAAGAAGAAGCCAATACACTCCTCACATATATATGCACATGCTCTATTTTCACTTTGACATAGAACATTGATATATATTTCTGTCATACATAGTCAATTTTCAAACGATTATATACATGAAATAGAGAATTGATGAAAAAATGGATTGTGGAAGATGGGTATATGCTGAATTAAAATGCAGAATTCAAATTTTTAATGATTATTCAATCGCAAAATCACGAGAAAAACTTCCCCCAAATACTTCTGAACACACTATTTGCCCCCCCCTGGAAGGCTTTAGAGCCCACTGGGGGAACCCATGGTTTAAACCAAATAATTACACTAAGATTTATCTTGGGGAAATATACTGAGAAACAACAACTTGATATCCTGAATTTTATTCCTTTTATCAAGGCTTTTGAACAGACTACACAAAAACTCTCTGTAGAATATTCTGGTTATTGGTTACTAAACTGATATCACTGCACTCCGGACAGACCCATAGGTGCTCAGTTTCCCCCAACAGATATCAGAGAGTATGAATAATGATGGTTTCTGGGGTTCACTGATTAAACACACTCCTCATTCTGCCCTTCATGCATTCAGTTTGACTTGTACAATGGGTAGAAGTTTGACTTAAATCGGTAGATAAATTCAACATCTAATTTAGTGTCTTCATCCAACAGTCAGTCACGAAGATACCTAAGAACATCCTCCTTATCCATCTTCAACTCCCCAAACATCGATGCTGTTGATGCAAGTCTGTCTGCACTCTCATTACTGCAAATGACCCACATGCCCAGGACAGTAGATCCACGTTAGCCTCTGGAGGTTAGAAACTTCTCTAGACAACATCCACTCATACTGAAACCTGCCCTTTTGGATCTTGTGAAGCTTTGACAGAGAGTCAGATACAACAATGACCCCAGTAAATGGAGTCTCAGAGAGCCAATATTCTGGGATGCTATGGAATACATGCCAGAATAAAAATTATCACAAGATGTGCAGGATTCTTCTTAGCCATTTATTTAACCAGAAACTGCAGACATAGAACTTGTATTTTGTTCATTTTCTATTTCAGATACTGTGGATTAGCTGTCCCCTAATTTTGACTTCTACAGATAATGTTATGACTATCTTCATGCAGTCGGATTCCAGTATTGCCAGGGAGGGATTCACAGCATCTTACATTGCTATCAATGCCTCACTAGGTAATTTTAATTTGTTTTAGAGACCAATTTTTGAAAAAAATTTATTTAAATTTGTTATTGTTATTAGTATCTAAATTATTTGTTAGTCTATTGTCTATTCCCAGGTGGAAGATGTAGTTGGCTGTCCACTCTTGCCGTTAAGCGTAGGGATGGGAGCTTTAATTTGCGTTCTAGGGCCAGATGAGTCGCCCTTGTTGTCTTATATCCATGTTTATTAGGTGGTCTTGATATTGTCTATCCATATTTTTCATGGTCTTCCCTTAGCTCTAGTACCCGATCTCTTTATATTGTATGCCGTTATTGGTGATTGGTTGTATTTCATTCTCATTAATGTCCAAACCACTTCATTTGTTGTCTTTTGATGTATTCGGTGCATGAAGTTATGCCTACTCTGCTTCTGATATCCTCATTTCGTAGTCTGTCTTTCCTGTGACTCCCAATGCCTTCCTCAAGCATTTCATTTCACCTGTCCAGAGCATATCCTGCAAGACTGTCCTCTTCTGTGTGAGCTGAGAAGAAACATGTGGCCACACCCAGTCGACCTGAAAACTAAGCTTTGGAGAAACCTGACAGACCGGAAGCTGACTGCCCAGTTTGTGGTCCACAGTAAATTAAGTGCATGACCAGAGATCGCTGAAGAAGAAGAAGAAGATTTCACCCGTGGTGAGCTTTCTGTGATATGTTGCTGTAAGAGACCAAGTTTGGCACTGGTAACAAAGTCTTGGTAGGAAATACTTTTAATCATCTCTCTTTTCACTTTCATCTTGACCTTTGGGTGTTGTAGTAATGGTGTCAGCTGGTAGGTCACTGCATTTGCTTTTTGACACCTTGTCTCTATTTCTCTATCGAGTTTTCTGTCCTGTGTGAAAATCCTGCCTAAATATTTGAATTTAGAAACTTACTTAACTCTGGTGTTGTCTATTTGTATGTTTGCTTGACTTGGTGTTCTGCTGATTTTCATGGTCTCGGTCTTTTGTTTGTTTATTTTCATGTTGTACTTCCTATATGCTATTAGCAATGAATTCATGTGTTGTTGTAATTGATCTTCGTCTTCATAGATTAGACTTTTCTCATCTGCAAAAAGTAATTCGTTGATTTGATTACTTAATTGGTTGTAGTGATCATTGTCTATGTCAATAAGGTCTTTTCCGCACTGTGCCTCTTTCACTATTCTGTCTATATATGTGTTGAAGAGAAGAGATGAGAGCACACAACCCTATCTTACTCCTGATTTTGTTTCAAATGAGTCTGTCATTCCATCTGTAGTTCTTACCATGCTGTGACTATTTGTATATATTGCTCTGATATTGTCTAGCAGTTGTCCCTTGATCTCATAGTTTCTAGTGTTTCCCATAGAATACTTCTATCTATTCTGTCAAATGCCTTTTCTTGATCGATGAATAATAAGTGTAACTCTTTATTATATTCTATTTCTTTTTCACTCAGTTGTCTCAGAGTGAATAGAGCATCTGTGCATCCCACGCCTCTTCTAAATCCAAACCGTGAGGGCTTATTTGTGGGTCAAGCGATATGTAGTCTTATGCCGCTGTTCCTAATATTTTATGTCGTATATTTTATTCCAGTGTGGCTTAATAGTGGAAAATGCCTCTGTATGTTTTAATTCTCTTTGTTGCCTTTATTTCGCTAATGGATCTATTACTGATGTTTGCCAGTCATTATGTGTAGTGATCTAACCAGCTGTGACGCTAGCAACTGGTTAAGATTCTGCCTGACATTCTGAAGAGGTTGTTTCGAATCAGACTGAGTGACATCTGCAATTTTCTGGAGATTCCCTGTGATTATTGCTGGAGCTACATATTTGTGCTCTGGGCACCACGCTGCCAGATGTCATCAATTTCTGCCAATAGGAATAGAGCCATAAAATCAGTTCGAGAAACTTTGTTGCAATGAAGTCAATCCTTTACTTTTAGATCTTTTTACAATTCAGAATGGTAAACTCTCACTTCTATTTATAAGAAAAACCGTGAAGTTTATGGTCAGCTTCTACTAGTTTTCAGTTAATATAAAATTCAATAGGGAACAGTAAGTAATTGAAAAGCAACAAAATATAAAATTGTCTTTTATACGACGATACATGTATATGCTACATCGATAACATCTTTTGAAAGACCTTACATACAGAATCAGTTCTTCGTTTTCGAATGCTCCATATTAACCACTTGTTTAACCCTCTTTGTGATTTGCATGTGATCTGAGCCTAAGAGCAATTGTACATTGTGCCAGTTATGCGCCTACAAGTATGTCAGCCCATCCGATTTCTGCAAAATATTTTTATTTACTAGGGTAGCTTCTCTATGCCTCTACCACAGTATCGTCTTATGACATGCCTTGTAGGCTGCAGTGTTACTATTCTTTGCTCCCCTTGCAAGCCCCATCAATACACAAGCAACAGAATCAGTTAAATTTATAGAAAAGACAACAGTTTAATCAAATTACTTGTATTTCCAGGTTTCTTTTTTGTGAAGAGTGAGGAAATATAACCATAATAAGTTAGTCTGCCAACTAACACTACCTCATAATAAGTTAGCCTTACAGCTAAGACTATCTCATAATAGGTTAGCCTTACAGCTAACACTATCTCATAATAAGTTAGTCTTACAGCTAACACTATCTCATAATAAGTTAGTCTTACAGCTAACACTATCTCATAATATGTTAGCCTTACAGCTAACAATACTTCATAATATGTTAGTCTTACAGCTAACACTATCTCATAATATGTTAGCCTTACAGCTAACAATACTTCATAATATGTTAGTCTGCCAACTAACACTACCTCATAATAAGTTAGCCTTACAGCTAACACTACCTGACGCTATCATTGTTTGTATATATTCACCATTCACTAAGATCTGTTTTTATGTCTTTCCTTTTCAGTTTGTGGGTCTTCACTGACCACTGCAACTGGAGTGATTACTTCTCCTAGTTATCCGAACCAGTACCGTCACAATGCTCAGTGTGAATGGACAATAACCATTGCTGATGGCAGTCAGATCTCATTGAACATAACTGACATGGACATAGAAACAGATTCAAATTGTAATAGTGATTTCTTGGAAATCAGGTAATTTATTAACTTTCTAGAGTTCAGGAATTTACTTGACATGCGAAACAGTCTAAAAATTAAACAATGCCGAAAATTTATCGTTCGAGTGAGCACAAACGTCTGTCGTGCAGGTTGTCGCTAGGTACTCTCTCTGGTGAAAATCACATTTGGGTTACAAAGAGTGGTCAACGAGTGGATGTTCTAGAGCACTTGCAGAAGTGACTCTCTGGATTATAATCACATGCATCCACTGTGATCAAATGTGATGTTTTTAGAGCTTCTCCTGCGCTAGAAATGGGAGAATACTGCAGTGATGACCAATAGACCCTACCTCAGTAGGAGTCTCCACAAAATTAACTCTTTCCATACCGAGTTATTTCCTCAATTTGTAAACAGTTAATTCAAGGGAGTTAAAAAAAAATCCCCAAAACCAACAACAAAAAATCTCAACTAATCGTCAATAAATAAACATATATTATTATATACTAAATTAAGAAAACTTGATAACCTAATAGAATAACAAGGTTAAAAAGTAGCAGAAGTAAAATAGTAGAAGTAAAGCTAGAAAGACTTTTTATAAGGCAAGCAACTCTATGGTGCAGTGTGCGGCTAACGGCGTTCAACAGACTTCCGCTGTGGCGCAGAGTACGCGAAAGCGTGGAAAAACTAAGCATAGCACCACATGAGTTGTCGGAGATTTCTGGGTTTGCAGGAAAGCCGGGTACTCTCCCCAATGCACACATAGGAAAAAGGGGTAAAAACTCATAATTCCTGGGGTTCAATAACGACACAAACAATAACTTGACATGCTAACAGACATAATGTATTTTAACTTTATTCACCAAGTTTTGAAACTGGAAAGCATTCTATCTAGATTTTAGGTAATTTCTTTACGTCTTTACAAAATCATATTTTATGTCAACTCCCTCCTCCACCAAATTTTAGAACTTGACTGCTTTCTTTCTAAGAAATATGATAGAACTCTTCAACACAAATATCACATTTATGAAGCTCTATGGCTCTGAGGTGAAATGTTTGACAGAATGGGCTCAAGTGTGGGCTCTTATTCTGGAGTTTAATTCCCCAGTAAAGCCAAGGAGTTTTTTTTCTATTGGAGGCATAAAGAAAAAAATCCTATCCTCTACAGTTTCACTGTGACTGCATTAGCCATGCAGCCATTAAATTCCACAGACATGTTCCCCTAGTTCTACATCGCCATAGAAAGCGGTATTACAGGCAGTAATGACAGTTTAACAAAAATATTTTTTTTATTGTTCTGAGACATGGCATGTAGACAAAGATATAAAAAATCAGCAAATATTTTCATTTCAAGCCAAATAACAAACACATATATAACAAAACACATAACAAATAACAAACACATATATAACAAAACACATAACAAATAACAAACACACATGTAACAAAACACATAACAAATAACAAACACATATATAACAAAAAAAATAATAAATAATAAACACATATATACATATGGAAGAGAGTAAGACATCACTGAAAGTAAGGAAGTACTGGTGGACTTGATCTGCCGTAAAGAAACAAAATAACCATATAACTAGACAGATATTGGACTGCATCCCAAATGGGAAGATGTAGGCAAGGAGGCCAATGTACACTTACCGAAATACAGTGGAGGATGAAATCAGTGAGATTAAATCATGGTGAAAAATTTTCTTACATTTTCATAAACATGTTCTTAACACATTGGGAGAGTCTTTCCGAACAGAGGAGTTTCAAGGCTGTGAATTCCGGTCGCTAACCAGATGAGTGTCAATATTGGTACAGTCCGAAATGAGCGACATTCCAATAATGCACAAGGATTGGCTAACCAACATCGAACTGACGCTGCTAGATTTGTTGAGGTAGAGATCAGATCACATATGGACATGTCCGGAGTGCTATGATGATAGTTCTCATATAACTGAACTAGCATGTTGGGCTGCTGGGCTCCGCTAGATTTGTTGAGGCACAGAGATCGGATCACATATGGTCATGTCCAGAGTGCTATGATGATAGTCCTCACATGACTGATAACTAAACAACACCAAATTATGTACCAACTATAGAACAGTGGCATTGATTAACCAAGCAAGTAAAATCTTATTAAAAATTATTATGGGAAGACCGTATAGGAAAATGGAAGAAAATATCAACATAACACAAGCTGGGTTTAGACGGAACAAAGGTACACGTGACCATATATTTAACATGAGAACAATCATAGAAAAATCTAGAGAGTATAATGTAGATCTAAACTCATGCTTTATTGACTACTCAAAGGCATTTGATTGTGTAGAATATCAGGAATTGTGGAAGATTATGGGAGAAATGGGATTTCTATTACATTTAATACAGATCATAAGTGAACATTAAGTGATCAATTGCGCTGTAAGAACACGTGATGATACATCAGATTGGTTTAACATAAGGCAGGAAGTCAGACAAATCTGCATTTTGTCACCTTGTCTGTTTAACATATATGCAGAAAACATAATGAGGAATGTTATAGAAGATAGCGGAATAGAACAATACGATCCTTTTATAATCGGAGGAAGAGATATACCTGAACTATGCTATGCTGACAATACAGTGTTACTGTCAACATCACAAAAAGGATTGAGAAATTATTAGGAGAAGTGAAAGATAAAAGCGAAAAACAAAATATATATCTTTATGTCCCAAAAATAAAAATAATGACAACAGATAAACGAACATGACAAAAGATATTTTTATCAACGGAGAGAAAGTAGAAAATGTGAACAGTTTTGAATATCTTGGTTCACTGCTAACAGCAGATGGAAATGGAATGAAGGAAATTAAATGAAGAACAATCATGGCTTTACAAAAAATTAAACAACTCAAAACAGTATGGAACAGAACTGATAAGAAAACAAAGATCAGAATACTAAGAGCATGCATATTCCCAGTAGCAACGTAAGGGTGTGCAGCATGGAAATTTAATAAAGCAGTGGAAAAACATATATGTGTTTTCGAATATAAGTGTTACAGAAGAGTCCTCCGTATATCTTGGACAAGAAGAGAACAAATAGATCTATCCAGAAAGAACTCAAAATCAAAGAAAACTGGCTGATGCTACAAACATGAAAGAGAAAATTGAGATATTTTGGACATATAAAAAGACATGAAGGGCTGGAGAAGACCATCATGGAAGGAAGCATACTGGCCATGAGAAGAAGAGGAAGACCACGAAGAAGATAGATTCAGGATGTAACTGATGGTTTGAACATGACAGCTGCAGAGGGATGACATCTGGCCTATGAGAGAGAGAAATTCCAAAGAACTGTTGGGGAGGCAAAGTTCTGCTTAGGACAAGCTATTTGGTGATGATGATACAACTTTTAAGTAGACAACCAAGAAGTAAACATTGGAGGAGAACCATAGCTGATCGCTTGTGTTGCATCAGAAGTAAAGACAGTGTCAAGTAAGTCAGTTGGCTTTATCTTCTTCTTTTTCCTTCTTCGAGGGCTCCATATCAACAACCACTTGTTAATCTACACTTTGTGTGATTTGCATGTGACCTAAAAAGCCATTGTACATTGTGCCAGTTATGCGCCTACAAGTATGCCAGCACATCAATTTATGCGATGCTTTTTATTTACTAGGGTAGCTTTCCTAGCCCCCTACCTCAGTTGTCTCTTATGACATGACTTGTAGGTCGCATTGTTACTATTCTTTGCTCCTCTAGCGATCACTGGCAACACATGGGCAAGGCGTTATCCAAACAATGCTAATCTTAGTATCGTGAACTACATATAAAATTCAGATTGGCCTTGATTGTTTCTGTAATTCAGCAGCTCAATGTGAATTCTAGTTTTGTGGTAGTGTGCTTCATTCTATACGAAGCGGAGACAAGGAGAACAACTATGTTGAACACCAGAAAGTTGCAGACATTCATCAATATATGTCTATGCAGGATACTCCATCTGTGTCGGTATGACAGGACCACAAACAGGGAACTGTGGGATAGAGCAGGACAACGGCAAGTGAAACAAGAGATAAGGAGAAGGTGGTGATGGATAGGACATACACTGAGGAAACTTCCTGACAGCATCACGAGACAGGTTCTCAGATGAAACCCCCAGAGCAATAAAGGTAACGGAAGACCCAGGAACACCTGGAGATGAGAGTTGGAGATGGAATGCAAAAAATGGGGAGAGAGTGGAGAGGCCTTGGATAGACGGGCTTGGAAGGCCTTGGTTGCGGACCTGTGCTTCCCTAGGGGTGAAGGGTGAAGAAGAAGCAGTAGTGTGCAGAATCAAATGAGTTTTACAAAATAAATAACAATACACAGCAACGTTTCGACCAAAAGGCCTTTATAAAGCAAATGGTATAATAGGAGTGACGAATTTCACAGCACACTACATGGAGACTACTCCAGAAACATTCCAGCAGTCCTAAAATAAAAATCTGTGACTAAAAATGCATAACAAAATAAATGCAAAAAATTAGAAGTGGAAAAAAAAAGAACAACAATAAAAAATCAATTATATATTTAAATATATAACTTATATAGATTTAACATATACACATATAGAATATGGAGCATGAGAAAAGAAAGTACTAAGAAGCAAATGAATATAGTACATAGGAATGTTCATTTTAGGACCATTGGGAAATTTTTGACATAGTCTATATGTAGTGCGCTGTGAAATTCATCACTCCTGTTGTATTGTTTGCTTGATAAAAGCCTTTTGGTCAAAACATTGCTATGTACTGTCATTGTTTTTGTATTTGGTAAAACTACAATACTTTGTTATTACATGTTTCGCCATTGCTATATAGTTTGACTGCAGTCTTCATCTATATCGATAATGAATGAAATGAATCAATTTCAATGAAAAATAAGACCAGAACTAATTTTGCCTGTTTTATTTTCAGAAATGGTGGTTATTTATCTTCACCGCTGATTCAAAAGTTTTGTGGACAGGTAACACCTTCAGTTCCTATCCTGTCTCACAGTAACAGACTTTATGTGAGGTTCAAATCTGACTCATTCGGTTCAGGCAGAGGTTTCAGGTTGGAATATACCAGCGCAGCATCAGGTTTGTGAATGTTTTTTTTAAATAAATGTGTTTGTCTGCAGCAAAGCTTTCATATGTACAAAGCTGAAAGTTTCCCTGGCAGCAGTGATAACCACGCTGCTATACACCAGCGAGTCATGAACGGTGTATAGCAAAGTCGAAAGGAAATTAAACCACTTCCACATAAGTTGTCTCGTAGACTACTAAAAAAACAGGCAGAACAAAATTCCAGATACTGAAGGCCTCAAAGGAGCAAAGATCCCAAGCGTCAATCTATGACATTTCAGTTTGAGCTAACCCATAAGTGCTCAGCATCTTTAACTCACACAATATGACAAGACTTCTGACAACCCTCCTTTCTTCTTCTTTACCATTCAACTCCCAATGGAACACAGGTCTTCAACAAACTTCTTCCAGCTCTTCCTCTCTCTTTCAACTCCAAACGAGCACAGGTCTTCAACAAACTTCTTCCAGCTCTTCCTCTCTCCTGCCATCCTTTTCAATTAATTCCATGTTTTTTTTCTCTCTCTCTCTCTCTGCCTTTTTGACCCGGATTGGGTCATAGGCCCTCAACCAACTCACACCAAGTCTTTCAATCTCTAGCTATCTCCTGCAGCTCCTTCCATCTGTTCTTTATATTGTTCATCTCTGCCTCCAAATCACATCTCCATGTATTTCTCAGACTCCCTTCTTTTGCTGTCCCTGCGGGTTCCAGGAAAGGACCCTTCTTGTTATATCTCCTTCAGGGTTTTGCAAAATGTGTCCTATTCAGTGCCAGCGTCTTTTTTTAGACTCTAGGTCCGCTTTAATCTGTCTTGTTCTCTCCATAAGTTCCTTATTTGTGACCTTATCATACCATCTTAGTCCATCTATTCTGCGCAGAATTCCATGTTTTACCTATCCTTTTAATATCAGCCTGCAGCTCTCATCTCCAGGTCTGTCTAGGCCTTCCCCTACTCCTCTTTCCCTGCAGGTTCCAAAACTGTGCCTGTCTTGCAATGCTTCTGGTCGGTCTTATCAATGTATGTCCTATCCATCACCAGCATCTCTTCCTTTGCTCTTTCTCCACTGGTATCTGCTTGGTTCTTTCTCTGATTTGTTTATAATCTTATCATACCATCTCAGTCCCTCTATTCTACATAAACATCCATTTATGTAGTCTGTAGTTTTCTGGTGGTTTCTTTTGTTGTCCTCCATGTTTCTGAGTGGTAGAACAGTACTGACTTCATATTTTTGATTGAAAGATTCTCACTTGTACAAACCTTTGTGACAAACCAATATTTTGATGAATCACTTCACAAACCGAAATATTAAATATAAGCAAAATGATTCACATTTTTAAGATTGCTTCTTGTTGTGTATACTACTTTATAGAGTATAGCTAATTAATCTATAAAATATAACTTTGAACATTATGTTGTCAAAAGTAGTGCTCTGATGCTCATTATAAAAAACATATGATAGATTTTTGTAAGAGCATCAGCCACTGACATTTTTTTTTCCTCAAAACTTCTTTTTCTTCTCTTCCACCATTTACTTATTTATAGAAGTGTTGCGGGGGAACATAGTGATCTTGTGTGTGATTATATTAAGGCACTTTGTAAGCTGATATTCATTTTCATAAGGTGTTCTTGATGCCATCGCTCCATCTTTGCGTGGTCTTCCTCTTGCCTTGTACTCATTATACTTTTTCTGTGTGGCTCTCTGTGGTAGGAGATACCAGGGCATTCTGGTCAGGTGTCCAAACCATTTAATCTGTTGTTCTTTTATGAATTGCATGACTGGTTTCACATCCAGTCTTCTTCTAATTTCTTTATTTCTAATTTTGTCTCTTTTTGTCACACCTGCAGCTCTTCATCTCTGCAGTTATGATTTTCCGCTCATTAGCTGCTGTTATTGGCCATGTTTACACTGGTAACATAGTGTTGGCCAGAAAAATGTTCTTATGAGATTGGCTTTTGTTGTTAGCGGTATCTCTTTATGTGACAAAAGTGGTGTTAACTGTCCCAGTACTTGGTTAGCTTTTGTGCAACGATTGCTGATTTAGCTATCGATACTTCCATCTGCTGTGAAAATTGCTCCTAAGAATTTGGCCTCAATTGTTTGTTTTATTTCTACTTTCTGGAGTTTTATTGTAAGGTTCTCTGGTTGTCTACTTATTGTCATTGTCTCTGTCTTTATTATATTTATTTTCATGTTGTACTCCTAACCCTTGATGTTAACTAAGCTCAAATGGTTCTGGAGAGATTCTTCATTTCTGCAATCAGTACTTGGTCATCTGCAAATAAAAGTTCTGAAATATTATTTTCTTTCTCTATTCTTTCTTCCCTACTTATGTTGTCCATGTATGTTATAAACAGCAGTGGGGATTGCACACATCCCTGTCTAACTCCTGAGTTTACTATGAATGTTTTTGATGTTCCGGCTTTTGTTCTTATGTAACTTTTATTTTAAACTAGTAGTTTACCCGTTCTTATCGGGAATTTAGTGCTATCAACTGCCCTACAAAAACTTATAAATAAATGTGTTTAAAATACATTATAATAATAGTGATGTTATCATAGCAGTATGGACATGAGCGGAAAATAATAATCTTTGTCAAAACCTGTATGTAGTGTGCTATGACATTCGTCACTTTGTTTTACTGTTTTCTTGATAAAGCCTTGTTGGTCAAAGCGTTGTTGTGCATTTTATTTTTGTATTCTATAAAATTACCGTACTTTGTGATTACGCGTTTGCCGAAAGTAACAACATGATCATGTGACCAGGAACATCGTGAAAACATGGAAAGACACTTTCTGCAATTTATACGCAGAATTCGCCCGAGTGGTTACGAGGCCCAAATTAGGGATGTAAAGAATATAACTACTGTCACCTGCCATGCATGTCGTAAGAGGCGACTGAGGAGGTTGGTCATGGGGCTGGCTACCCCACACCGTAAAAACACCAGATAGCTACAGAAACCACAACCAAGAAAATTCAAGCTCGCCACCCGAGGAAGAAGAGGACCCCAAGTAGAGGGACTCATGAAGCGACCGGTGAAATTCGAAAGAAAATCGGGCTGCCGACTCACCTTCTTTCAACCGGAAGATCTCCAGGATTGGCACCTGGAATGTCCGCATGATGTTCGAAACTGGGAAGACAGCACAGGTGGCACGGAAATGAGGACATATGGACTGGCCATCCTGGGACTGGGCGAAACCAGATGGACAAATGCAGGACACACTAGACTTACAACGGGAGAATCATTACTGTTCTCGGAAGAGAGGAGGAAGACGCACCACACATGGAGGGAGTAGCATTGATGTTGGCCAAACAAGCACAAAAGGCATTAATTGAATGGGAGCTGTTAGGACCAAGAATGATCCGGGCAACTTTCAAAACCTTCAATGCAAAAATTAAACTGAACATAGTCCAATGCTACGCCCCAACAAATGACAGCAAAGAACAAATAAAAGAAGAGTTTTACAACAAGTTACAGGGTGTATTAGGCAAATTTTAAAGTAAGGATCTTACTATTTTGCTAGGAGACTTTAATGCAAAGATAGGCAGAGACAACTGGGGCTTCGAGAAACCATGGGCAAACACGGACTAGGAAATAAATGAAAATGGAGAGATGTTTGTGGATCTTTGCGCATCAAACCAGTTGGTTATAGGAGGTAGCCTTTTTCAGCACAAAGAATCCACACAGCTACATGGATATCACCAGACCACAGGACAGAAAACCAAATCGACCACATCTGCATAACAGGGAAGTTCAGAAGGTCACTGTACGACGTAAAAGTATATAGAGGAGCAGATGTGGCCTCTGATCACCACCTTGTTATAGCAAAGGTGCGAATGAAACTCAAGAGATTCATGACGACCACGCATGGTAACAGGGTGAGATACAATGTGGGACATCTGAAGGAGCAGAAGGGAAAGGATATATTTAGTGTCACGATTTCCAACAAATTTGAGGCCCTAGAAGTTATGAAGGAAGTATTGAAGACCACTGGCATAAAGTTAAAGAAGCCTGGACTAGCAAGTGTGAAACTACCCTTGGAGAAAAGATATGCCACCACAAGGAATGGCTATCAGAGTCAACGTTAGATAAGATAACAGAGAAGAGGCAGAAAGGCTGACCTCTGTAATAGCAGAACAAGATCAGCAAAGGCCGCAGCACAAGAAAAGTACACAAAAGCCAACAGGAGGTGAAGAGAAGTATAAAAGCAGATAAAAGAAAGTATATAGATGACCTGGCAAGAGAAGCAGAAGAGGCAGCAGCTAAGAGTAACCTGAAAGATTTATACGATAACACAAGGAAATTGACAAGGAAATACCAACAAATAAATAAACCAATTAAGGACAAGGCTGGAAGTACTGTGCTCAAGAACAGATGCAGAGGTGGGCAGAACATTTCAAAGACCTTTTACATAGGCCAGTTCCCCTAGGCCAACCGGACATAGATCCAGCTGCAAAAAATCTAACAATTGCTGTAGCAAGCCAAGCAAAGCGGAAATAAAGAAGGCCATTCTCCAACTACGAAATGGTAAAGCTACAGGCCCAGGTGGTATACCTGCAGAGGCCATAAAAGCAAATGCTGACATCTCAACAGACATGCTACATGCATGTTGGGAAAAATTTGGGAGAGGAAGACATACCAAAGACTGGAGAGAGGGCTATATAGTCAAACTACCTAAAAAAGGGTGATCTCCAAGAATGCTCGAACTATAGAGGAATAATGCTCCTGTCTGTACCAGGCAAAATACTAAGTCGAATCATCCTAGAGACTCAAGGAAACTACAGATGTAGTACTAAGGGATGAACAAGCAGGATTTAGGCAAAACAGATCCTGCACAGATCAAATATCGACGCTACGTATCATAGTGGAGCAGAGCATCGAGTGGAACTCATCCCTCTACATAAACTTTGTGGACTATGAAAAGGCATTCAATAGCCTAGACAGGAAACACTCTGGAAACTTCTACGACACTATGGCGTCCCCAGAAGCTAACCAATTTAATAAAGAAAATGTATGAGGAGACTAGGCTAGAGTACTGCATGAAGAAAACTAACAGAGGCCTTGAAATAAAGACTGGTGTGCGATAGGGCTGCCTTTTATCGCCCTTCCTTTTCCTGCTGGCTATTGACTGGATAATGAGATCAACAACTGCCAGGGAAGAAATGGAATACAATGGACCATGATGAGTCAATTGGAGGATCTGGATTTTGCAGATGATCTAGCACTCCTCTCTCACAACCATCAGCAGATGCAAGAGAAAATAACAAAACTAGAAACAGTCTCACAGCAACTAGGCCTGACTATTCATGGGAGAAAACAAAGATCATGAGATTAAATACTGGTTCCAGAGACCCAATCTTATTGAGAGGATCACCACTAAAAGAGATGGACACATTTACATATCTGGGAAGTGTAGTCAACATTCAAGGTGGCACAGATGAAGATGTTAAGGTTAGAATACAAAAGGCAAGATCAGCATTTCCGAAGCCATTCTAAAGAACATATGGAGTTCAAGAATGATTAGGAATAAAACTAAGATAATGATATTTAACTCAAATATCAAGTCTGTCCTTCTGTATGGAGCAGAGACATGGAGAACAACTAAGGTGAACACCAAAAAATTGCAGACATTCATCAATAGATGCCTACGCAGGATACTCCATCTGAGATGGTACGACAGGACCACAAACAGAGAACTGTGGGATAGGGCAGGACCACGGCAGGTGGAACAAGAGATAATGAGCAGAAGGTGGAGATGGATAGGACACACACTGAGGAAACCCTGACAGCATCGTGAGACAGGCTCTCGATGGAACCCCAGGGCAATAGAAGTAAGGGAAGACACAGAAACACCTGGAGACGGGAGTTAGAGATGGAATGCAAGAGGACGGGGAGAGAGTGGCGAGATCTGGAAAGGATGGCCTTGGATAGGCGGGCTTGGAAGGACTTGGTTGCGGACCTATGCTTCCCTAGCGAGTGAAGAGAGAAGAGATACGCAGAATTACCATGTGCGTTAAGTTGATAATATGGTTATAGAAAGGAACAAATAGTTCAGTTTGATAATTTTTCCCTCTTCGTATCTCTGAAAGCTACCTTCTTGCCAAATTTCAAGTCCGTAGGATGTCCAGATATCTCCAAACAATTGGGACAGGCATATAATTCCATTCATCTTTGTCTTATATATATAGATGTATAAACTCTTGCAAACCTTGATGAGATGTTTGCTGATTCCATATGTTCATAGACAATCACATAATTTATTTCTATTGACTCTATCGAAGGCCTTTTCCTGGTCTATGAATGCCACACTACAGGTCTTGTAATGTTCTATTGCACTCTCCGCCAGTTGTCTTAATGTGAATATTGCATCGGTACAGCTTCTATTTCGTCTGAAACCCATCTGTGTTTCTGAGAGTTGTTCTTTAATTGTTGGTCTTAGTCTTCTTTCAATTATCTTAGCATACATTTTTTCAAATGCAGCACATAAAAACATGAATTTAGTCTGCATGTATTCGGAGTTAAGTTGATAGTGAAATGTATATATGCTGATAGTTCCTGTAGCTTGCTTGCTGTATACAGGGCTCAAAGATCATTTTTTCAATCGCGATGGCTCTCAGGTCGAATTTTGGTCTGAATTTAAACATATAGCATTCAGAACGACAGGCAGACATCTTAACCACTTTACCATAGAGACCCATTAACCATCATGTTTACGTGGTCAAAATAAATACCGGCCTAACACTGTATTCCCCAATCTTAGAAATTTATAAAATCTGCAATCTATCTAGTATATCTACAGTTCCACTAACAAGATGTTTACAATCGTGTCATTATGATAGCTAATATTTTTCCAACTTTGCCTGACAGGTTGTGGAGGGGACCTAACCACTCCAACAGGAGGCATAATCTCTCCAAACTACCCACATTCTTACCCGCATCAAGCAGAGTGTCAATGGTCAATAATTGTGTCCAAAGGAGCACTATCACACTGTTTTTCGTGGATTTTGAAATAGATAACAGGGGTGGATGTCATTTTGGATTTCTGAAAGTAAGTAAACATGTTCTTATCCTGACAGATGTTCTGATATTTTCATATTTCTAAAATAAACTCGTTCTTATGAGGCTAACAGAGGATCATGTCATTTTCGGATTCTAAGAAATGTAGACCGTTCTATAGATAACAGAGAATGCATGTCTTTTGTGGATTCTAAATTAACATCGTTCTTATAGATAAACACGAGGTGAAAAATGTCATTTGGGATTTCTGAAAGTAAAAGAAAACGATTATTCTACATGTAGATAGTTATGATATTTAACAACTTGAAACTATATTCACTTCAATGCTCTGGAGAGACCGAGCTCTGTAAGGGAGCGACCCATATGGGACCCTGCATGAATAATCAAGGCATGCCCTTGCAGATATATATTGGCTAGTTTTAAAGGACCATGGAAGACTACCTAGAAAAACTAAAAGAAGTTGCAGAAGTTTGAACAGGATGGGCTGGACATTGATAGAATCGCTGGAGTCAAACTGACAATCAGTTTAGGTTCTGATCAGCATAAAATCAACGAGTGGTTAGGCGTTGTCATATGGTGCTTAAACGAAAGCAAGGACAAGGAATATATTCTACATACAGTAGTTTAGTGATATGATAAAAAACAACTGCAA
This sequence comes from Arion vulgaris, assembly GCA_020796225.1. Classification (NCBI taxonomy): domain Eukaryota; kingdom Metazoa; phylum Mollusca; class Gastropoda; order Stylommatophora; family Arionidae; genus Arion; species Arion vulgaris. The sequence goes on along the minus strand of CM036772.1, from coordinate 3,025,039 downwards.
AACTACAGGGTTCATGTGTGTAGCAATCTAGCAGAAGACCGCCATCTCTGCCAGACAGAGATGAACACAAGAACCATATGGGGCACCGTGTGACAATGAAGATCAATCAGCCTTTAGACCTTTGCAGATAGTGATTGATCGCTGACAAATTCAAATCTAGTTCTCCATCACAAGAGCAACTTTTACTCACTTCCTTCTGTTCATATCTGCAGGTCTATGAAGGAGTACCAGCTGGACGATCACTTGGAACATTATGTGGATCTTCTATACCAAGTCCAATAACAACAGTATCAAATCGGATGTGGCTGACATACAGAACTGATGTGTTTCTCTCTGGTAGAGGATTCAGAGCTCAGTATCATGCTAGTAAGTTCTGCTGGTTCTTCTTCTTCTTCTTCTTTGAGCACTCCATTTCAACCACTTGTTAACCACTCTGTGTGATTTGTATGTGATGTGGCCTAAATGACTGTATGATGGGTTGTAACTACAAGTAGGCCACCACATCCGATTTCTGCTGATGCTTTTTATTTACTATGTTAGCTTCCTAGGCCCCTACCTCAGTAGCCTCTTACGACATGTCTTGTAGGTTGCAGTGTTACTATTCTTTGCTCCTGTTATGGACCCTGGCAACACACAAGCGAGTTCTGCTGATTGAAACTGTAAGTTGTAGATGGGATATTATGGTCAGATAGATTTGATATGTTGTTGTCATAGCAATGAAGAAATCATTTCATTTATTATGAAACTTGATGTTGTGTCATGTAAGATTCGGTCTGCTCATCAGCAATCTTGTCTCCTGCTCTAGCAAGGAAACCCCATCCTAATTTTATTTAACATCAGATAGATCCAAATGTATATTTATACAAGCATACAAGAAGATCAGAGCTACAGTAGTGCAGTTGTTAGTGAACTCACTTCTCAGGCGTGTGGTCTGTGTTTAATTCAACCTGAGCGTGGAATATTTTTCCAAGCGTAAGGACTCTGAGCCTCAGTTGCGCACCAGGAGAAGCTTTACTTACCCTGACTTATCCAAGAACCATGTCATTAATTATTGCCTTTCCAGGAACTTTTTCCTGCTAATTAATTGCTGCCTTTTTTTCCCCGGAACTCATGTAATTAATCACTGCTTTTCTTTTTCCATTAATTACTGCTTTTTTCCAGGAACCATTAATTAATTGCTGCTTTTTCCAGGAACTGTGTAATTAATTAGTGCTTTTCCAGTAACCATGTAATTAATTGCTGTTTTCTAGGAACCATGCAATTAATTACTGCTCTCTCTAAAATAGAAGATAGGAGCACATTTAACAATGGACTACATTTTTGGGCAAATATTTGAGATTGCAAAATCATGATTTACCAGACAGCTCAACCATGTGGTTTAGAACAATGTTAGCATTCATGATAAAATCTGGTTCATCAGTCTAGGCGGAGAGAGAGAGAGAGAGAGAGCAATGTTAGTAATAGAACTATATATTGATTGGACTATAATCAGTACACTTTGGTGAGTAACCATGTGTGCTTCGATCTTGTTCTTACACAGGAATATCTCAGCGGCACTGCACAAACTCCTAAGCACCGGCAATGGTCCCTGATGTAATTTAGAGGATCATAGAAATATTTTGTAGGAAATTAATATTTTAATTTTTCTAATGAATGTTGCCAGGGCCACAGCTTTCTATCCTTCTCTTCTCAATTTTGAACTGCCAAGAGTTCTTTTACATGTTCAATTTGAACAAGGGATCTATGTTTTATTGTTCATCTCCAATATATCTAGGAACTTGATCTCACCTACATTGAGATCTGGGATTTCTAGAAACAAATTTGGATGGTTCCATGTGGGAGCGAGCAGAGTACCTTTGAAATGGAAGTGAGGACCTAACCTCATCGCCACAGAGACCACATGAACTAGAGATGTGAGACTGTCTGTATCTATTATAGCCTACCCCAGCCGACAAAGCACATGATGAAGAGAAAAGTGAGAGCCAGTGTGAGAGAGAGAATCAGGCAAAAGGAAAAGGCAGAGAAATAAGATTTTAGATAAAGCACTAAGCCATAATTTAATTCTAGTATACTTTTGTTTCCATGAGTTGCAACAATCGCCTCACAGGTAACAGCGGAGTTATTGAGAGCCCAAATTTCCCCAATCCCTATTTTCATAATACAAACTGTACCTGGACTATAGAAGCTCCAATTGGCAACAAAATCAATGTGTCTTTTGCAGTTTTTAACTTGGAAGGTTCTAGAGGCTGTTTTTATGATCGCCTGCAGGTTAAATTGCATTTCCACTTTTTATATTGTTTTTGTATGTGTAGTTTACTACATTTTTATATTGTTTTTGTATGTGTAGTTTCTACATTTTATATTGTTTTTGTATGTGTAGTTTACTACATTTTTATATTGTTTTTGTATGTGTAGTTTACTACATTTTTATATTGTTTTTGTATGTGTAGTTTACTACATTTCTATTTTGTTTTTGTATCTGTAGTTTACTACATTTCTATATTGTTTTTGTATGTGTAGTTTACTACATTTTTATATTGTTTTTGTATGTGTAGTTTACTACATTTTTATATTGTTTTTGTATGTGTAGTTTACTACATTTCTATATTGTTTTTGTATCTGTAGTTTACTACATTTTTATATTGTTTTTGTATGTGTAGTTTACTAAATTTTTATATTGTTTTTGTATGTGTAGTTTATTGCATTTCTATATTGTTTTTGTATGTGTAGTTTACTACATTTCTATATTGTTTTTGTATCTGTAGTTTACTACATTTTATATTGTTTTGTATGTGTAGTTTACTACATTTTATATTGTTTTGTATGTGTAGTTTATTGCATTTCTAATTGGAAGGTTCTACTTTTCTATATGTTTGTATGTGTAGTTTCTACTTTTTATATTGTTTTTGTATGTGTAGTTTACTACATTTTTATATTGTTTTTGTATGTGTAGTTTACTACATTTTTATATTGTTTTTGTATGTGTAGTTTACTACATTTTTATATTGTTTTTGTATGTGTAGTTTACTACATTTTTATATTGTTTTGTATGTGTAGTTTACTAAATTTGTATTTTCTGTAGTTGAGAATTGTATTACTTTATTCCAATTCTTCTTCTTCGAACACTCCATATCAACCACTTGTTAAACCATTCTTTTGTAATTTATATGGGATTTGAGCCTAAGAACAATTGTATATTGTGCATGTTATGCGCCTTCAAGTATTCCAGCACATCCGATTTCTGTGATGCTTTTTTTACTAGGTAGCTTCCTAGGCCTCTACCTCAGTTGCCTCATACGACATGATCGTAAGTCACAGTGTTACTATTCTTTGCTTCGTTCGGGTCCTGGCAATACACAGGCAACTTTAGTTCAATATTTATCATCCCATAATATTTAATAGAGTGGACTTTTGTAGTATTGTTACATCTAATGTAGTAGAAGTATGTAATGCTCTAACATCTAGTGTAGAAGTATGTAATGCTCTAACATCTAATTTAGTAGAAGTATGTAATGCTCTAACATCTAATGTAGTAGAAGTATGTAATGCTCTAACATCTAGTGTAGAAGTATGTAATGCTCTAACATCTAATTTAGTAGAAGTATGTAATGCTCTAACATCTAATGTAGTAGAAGTATGTAATGCTCTACTTTAACATCCTAATTAATAGTAGTATGTAATGTTCTAATATCTAATGTAGTAGAAGTATGTAATGCTCTAATATCTAATGTAAAGTATTAATGCTCCAAGATCTAATGTAGAAGTATGTAATGCTCTAACATCTAATGTAGTAGTATGTAATGTTCTAATATCTAATGTAGTAGAAGTATGTAATGCTCTAATATCTAATGTAGTAGAAGTATGTAATGCTCTAATATCTAATGTAGTAGAAGTATGTAATGCTCTAACTTCTAATGTAAAAGTATTTAATGCTCCAAGATCTAATGTAGAAGTATGTAATGCTCTAACATCTAATGTAAAAGTATGTAATGCTCTAATATCTAATATAGTAGATGTATGTAATGCTCTAACATCTAATGTAGAAGTATGTAATGCTTTAACATCTAATGTATTAGATGTTGTATAGTGTTGTATTATCTCATTGATTTATTTATTGCTCAATTTATTTATTGATTGAGCGATTGATTGATTGATTGGGTCATCATCATTGCAGGCGTGATACATCGTGCTCCGATCTCTTTCTTACACAGGAAGATCACAGCTGCAGTGCACACACTCTGCAGCATCGCGAGGGTCTTCGATGTAATGTTAAAGTTAAGACAATATATTTGTAGAAATTTATTTTTAATCTTTTCTATTGAATATTGACGTGGCAGCAGTTTTCCAGCCTGTACTTCTCGATTTTGAACTGCGAAGGGTTTGTTTACATGCTCAAATTGAACACTGAACCTATGTGTTATCATCCATCTCCGATAGGACTAGGAACTCGATCTCACCTGCACTGTGATCAAGGATATCTGGAAAAATATTCTGATGGTTCTACTGGGGAGTGAACCTGTTACCTTTGACATGAGAGGCGATCACCTATTCTCTATGCTACAGAGTTCAGTTTGTAGTGTTCCATAAGTTCCCTAACTTTGGAGAACTAGTTTTTAAAAAACCAAAAACAAAGTGGATAACACTCTATTTTAATGACTTAATGCCATGTAAATTCTGAGGTTTAAGGCCAGCTTTATCAAAAATTATGTGTGTGCACATGGTGCATGGATGGACTAGAGAAAACTAGGATCCTTTACTTGGGGATCTTACTTACAAGTACCTCTGAAGTAGAAGTAAAGCTTGCATGAATGTCGAGGGACAATGGTGATAAAGCAAGGATTCATGCAGAAATCAGTTAGAGGCACCATTTTAGACGCTGTATCTAAACAAGAATGCAAAGCAGGAGAAGGCACCATTTTAGATGTTATATATCAACAAGAATGCATAGCAAGAGAACGAGAAACAAAAATGTTATAATAAAATGTTTGTGTCCTATTTAATGTGAATTTGTTTTCCTACCAATCATGACCAGTTGTACAGCTCTGCATGTTACATCTTTCTTCTTCAGTTTTCAGTTATATGAGGACTATCATCATAGCACTCGGACATGTCCATAGGTGCTCCGATCTCCGCCTCAGCAAATCCAGCAGCGTCCAGCGACCCAACACGCCAGTTCGATGTTGATTAATCAATCTCTTTGCATATTTAGTATGTCGTTCTTTTCGGCTGCACCAATATTGACACCCATCTCTTTCAATCGGGTCAGCGAGTGGGATTCACAGCCCTGAAACTCCTCTGTTTGGAAAGACTCACTCAATGCATGAAGAATGTCACTTCGATCCACGGCAGCTCCCTATGATATTGTAGCCAAGCCAGCCAATCTATCAGCTCGTTCATTACCCCTAACTCCTGCGTGCCCAGGGACAAAATGAAGGTGATTTCTCTGATCATTGTCTGTACCAATACCTCCACCCAGTTGCGTCTCACAACTTTCTTCTTTTGTACTTCTATGCTTTTTGCCATTAGGCGTAGCAGGTTTAACTGATGATCGGTTTCAAGATAGTGCACGCTCGGTCGCTTGATATGTTTTGGTATTGTGGAATTTTAAGATGTCTGTAACTTCATCAATCTATCTTTTTCTTGGTCTGCTCCTTCCTCTTGATGATTCTGTTTTCAGGTTATCGCTCTTGCAACTTCTTCTTCTTTGCGTTCGTTCTTTCGACCAATTTTAATCACTCTTTGTGATATGATTTGATCTTTGCCAAGACGTGTATACGTTGCACATTGGTTTGGTAGGCCCCTAACGCATAGACTTCTACATGTTTAGGACATGTGCATCCGATTTCAGCCAAACCTCCTTAGTCGCCTCTTACGACATGCGTGGCAGGTAACAGTGGTTCTATTCTTTACACCCCAATTTGGGCCCCGGTAAGCTCTTGCAACTGGTGTATTCAGGTCCATTCTCACAAGTGACCAAACCATTTGAGTCTCTGATTTTCAATAAATCTAACAGCAGGTGTTGTTCCGACTGTTCTTCTTATTTCTTCATTCTCATATAGTCTCTTCTTGTTTTATTTACTGCTTTCCTCAAGCATTTCATTTTACAGTTGGTAATTTTCCTTTCTTGTTCTTTTGTCAGTGCCCATGTTTGGTACTGGTAGCATAGTGTTGGTATGAAGATTGCATTTATAATCTGTCTTTTAGTCTCTACTGGAATTGCTGGGTGGTTCAAGACAGGGTTTACATAAGGTTAAAAATATGCGGTCCATCCCTTCTTTACACAATTACTTTGGCTTTATAATTGGTACGACACATTATATTCATTTTCCGTCTGGAATATCTTCATTGCTCTCTAAACATGTCCATAGGTGCTCTGATCTCATTTGCAGTGTCTCCAACTGTATCCAACGATTAACAATACCAGTTTTATATTGATTGATGAACCTACTAATACACCTGTTGTGCTCTTCTTTTCTGGCAACTTCAATCTAAGCTCTTGCTGTCTAGCAGTTGACATGGATTGGATGAAAATCCTGTTTGCGGCCACACTCTAGAAGGGCGTGCAAAATATCAGTTCTATCCATTGGCTGACCTCTTCCATTATAGTCACAAAGCCAGCCAGTCTGCTCTCTCATTGTCATGTGCCCTGGAACAAAGATGAATGAAATTCTGTTAATTTTTACACCTGTATTGATTCAATCCTTAGCCTATGCATAAAACCAGCCTCCACCTTTCAGATGTACTCAATAAATCACCCAGAATGCATCCATGAGTGTATTTTTGTACTCCTGTCAGAGTAGGGCCTTACTCATAGAAATTACTTCCATTGTCATTATACTGTGTTGTCACATAATGTATGTTCAGAAAATCTGATCTATCTTGAACATTTCAGATACGAGATGCTCAGAATTCACAATCACGACAGATAATAACTTTATGCGGAAATGACATACCAGACAACATTCAGTCAAATAGCAGTCAACTGTGGATTAACTTTTTATCAGATGCATCCATTGCAAATGAGGGGTTCAGGCTTGAGTGGGTTGTGGATGGTAATTTTTTTTTACATTGATTTAGATACAAATATTCTGCTTTTGGATATCAGTTTTTGGTTATTGTTTTGTTTTTTTTTTTTCGATCCAGAAGCACTTGAGCTTTCAGCTCTTGGCTCGGTGTCATGGACATCGTAACCCTTCAGTTCAGTGCCATGAACACCGTAAATCTGGGAAACCTGTGGCTTTTCTGCCAGCCCTGAAATTGAACCTGCACTGACAGAGAGCTTGTCACCTGCAGTCCAATGCGCTACGAACACGCTGGGCACGCGGGCATTGGTTAGTGGTTAATGAACTGATGTTACAACACTCTGGGCAGACCTATAGGTGCTCAGTCCTCACAAAGAGATTCGAAGGGTATGCATACTCGTGGTACCTGTGGCTCGCTGGTTAAACACACGTCTTTCTCTGCCACTCAAGCAACCAGCTCTATTTGTCATCATCATCAATAGCTTGTCCTGAGTAGAACTTTGCCACCCCAACAGTCCTCTGGAATTTTTCTCTCTTATAGGCCAGATCTCCCACCTCTGCAGCCGTCATATTCAAGCCATCAGTTACATTCTGAATCCATCTTTTCCATGGTCTTCCTCTTCTTCTCTTTGCCGGTATGCCTCCTTTCATGATGGTCTTCTCCAGCTCTACTTGTACAGTGTATAATTCTAAACTCTCTAAACTGCTCTAGTGATTCAACGTCTAATTTAGTATCCTCATCCAACAGTAGATCGCCAAGAGACTGAAGAGTTTCCCCTTATCCATCCTAAACTCTCCAACAATCGATTCTTTTGATGCAAGCCTGTCTGCTTGCTCATTGCCACGAATACCTTGCATGACCAGGGCAGTAGATCCACTTGTGCTTGTGGATATGATCACACTTAATGTTATTTAGAAATCTTGTTGTGGATATACATAACATCATCAGGTTCCAGGTTGGAGGATCATGGATCTCACAACATCTCTGTCTTTAGTGTTTGCTATCATCTTAGATGGTGATACGCTTCTTGCCATAAAGTAAGGATGTCTAAAATGTTCTCTCTCTCTGTCTTCCTCTGTCTCATCTCCCTTCGATTTTACTGGTTGTCAATATGTTCTAATCCTCCCTTCTCATTACATTTCTGAAAAATGTTTGCATTGCCTTTTTCTTCATATCTGATGATCACACCTTCTCTGTGTCTTGGCCTCATTCAATCACCTCTCATTCATTTCGTTAAATTAGCAGTCCATGGGTTCTCATCATTATTGCATGACACTTCTGTCGCCTCATTCAACACCTCACTTTCAATTCAGTCATGGACTCATCATATTCGTAAACCATCTGTGACTCAAGTTTTTCTGTTTGTATACATATATTATAAGAAAGATTCTGTTGTAGATGGTCAGTACATCAGTGAAAGTTGGACAATGGTCAGTACATCAGTGAAAGTTGGATTATGACTAAATGATCAGATCCAGTTGTCTAAATCTACACTGTGACAATTCCTAACATTTCTTGAATTCCCACAGTTCATTGAAGCTACTAGTGTTGTAATATGATGACAAACAGAACAGCAAAGATGAAGTACATTATTCATTTCATTAAAGCTACTTTTGCTGTGAGCTGATGACAAACAGAACAGCAAAGATGAAATACATTATTCATTTAATTAAAGCTACTTTTACTGTGAGCTGGTGACAAACAGAATAGCAAAGATGAAGTACATTATTCATTTCAGTCAAGCTACTTTTACTGTGAGCTGATGACTGACATAACAGCAAAGACAAAGTAAATTCTATAACTCATTGAAGCTACAAGTGTTGTGATCTGATGAGTGACTAAAGAACAACATTTACAAAAAAGAACTCGCCATTTATTGACATGTTCAAATGCATTTATTCTCAGATGACATTTTGTCAATACATATATGTCCATAACTAAATGATCTATATACGTTAACTATAAATATATGATTATATGAACTATATATAACTGTATACATTTGATTTTGGTCAACTGCAGGATGTGGGGGCAACATCTATGGTAGTTCAGGAGTTATCACAAGCCCTAACTACCCTAACCATTACCCCAGCCAACGTGAGTGTCAGTGGCTTATAACAGTGGACACTGGCAACATGATTGAAATGACAATCACAAACTTTGACCTAGAGAGCAGTAGTAATTGCTATTGGGATGCTTTGGAGGTATTTTAACGTGACTTTTTAACTCACATTTATGTTATCTTCTTCTTTTTTAATGATCCAGCAGCGCTTGAGCTCTTGCCCTTCTACCCAATGCTATGTAAAGTTATCTGCATGTGTCTATAAGTTTTTCTTTTGTTAAGTATAATGTGTTCCATCTCTCTGTCCTTGGAGAAATGATGATCTTCCTGACATCATCTGGCACTTGGCACCTGAAGAGGTGGTGGTGAACAGTTTCATGATGATGTTACTTTGATTGTTATCTTCTTCTCCTTATTTTAATGATCCAGCGACACTTGAGCTTTTGCCCTTCGACCTAATGCTATGTAGTGAAATCAGCATGTGTTTGTATGTTGTTATTTTGTTCCATATAATGTGTTCCATTTATCTGGCCTTGGAGGAAGGAGGATCGTCCTGAATCTGACGCTTGGCACCAGAAGAGGTGGTGGTGAACAGTTTCATGATGATGTGCACACAGCTGGCACTCTGGAGAGTGTTGTTCATGTGATTATTAACTGTTATGGGTTGGGTTCAGAGTCTCTTCTTCTTCTTTGCGTTCGTTCTTTACAACCAATTTTAATCACTCTTTGTGATGTTTGATCTTTGCCAAGAACGTGTATACATTGCACATTGGTTTGGTATGCCCCTAAACACATATATTTCTACACGTTTAGGACATGTGCATCCGATTGCAGCCAAACCTCCTTAGTCACCTCTTACGATATGCATGGCAGGTAACAGTGGTTCTATTCTTTACACTTCAAATTTGGGCCCGGTAACCACTCGGGTGAAGGTTCAGAGTCTAAAAATGATGTTTGTGTTATAACATAATGTGATCTACAGTGACTGGATCGGTCATATGACTGAAGAGGTGGAAGTCATACAAAATATCTGCTGTGTGATGAGTACTAGTAACTCTGTCGTTGTTTGCTTGATCTATTTAAACTTTTTTCTGGAGAAGATATTTCTTTTTTCCATTTACATATTTGAAGAAAAAAACTATTGTTTCTTTTTTGCTCTCTCTCACTCTCTTTCTCTTTGTAGTCACATATCTGAAGAGATGTCATTTTACTTAGCTTTCTTTCTCTCTCTTGCTCTCGCTCGCTCCCTCTCTCTCTAGTCACTCATTTGCAGATTGTTTCAGGTGATCGATCCCTCTCTCTCTTTATCTTTCTTCTTCTTCTTTCTGAACGCTCCATATCGACCACTTGTTAACCACTCTGTAAGATTTGTATGTGAATTGAGCATAAAACTGATTGTAGGTTGTGCCAGTTATGCACCTACAAGTAGACCAGCACATCCGGTTTTTGCGATGCCTTTTATTTACTAGGGTAGCTTACCTAGGTCCTACATTTGTCACCTCTTACGACATGCCTTGTAGGTCGCAGTGGTACTATTCTTTGCTTCTCTTTTCAGGCCCGGCACTACACAGCGTCTCTTTATCGTATCACACATCTGCATCAAATGTATTTTTTTCTCTTTCTTTCTTTCTTTCTCTCTCTTTATTTATCTTGTCCCTTCATTTGCACTAAATGTATTTTCCCTTGATTTGTCTCTCTCTCTCTCACTCTATTTCTCACTCTCTCTGCCTCATAAAATATATGCACTAATTGGACTTTACCCTTGATCTCACTCTTTGTAATTTTGCAAAACAATTATTATATGTTATGTCTGCTATAAAGGAAATCTAAATTTCTTTGCTACTGTTGTATCATTTGCTTGATAAAAGCTTTGGTCAAACGTTGCTCTATATTTTTCTGTATTTTGTATAAATACAGTAAGCATCTATAGCTTAAGCGGTAGTGAGCTCAGTCACAACCCAAGCGTACCTGGTTCAAACTCCGCTGTGGGCCAGTTTGGAAGCAAATTAGTTCCCTGGATTTTACGAACTATAAAAATAGACCTCATCATTCAGAAATCAACGGCATACTACTGAATGTATAAGTGGACAAATCGACAACTAGTTTGCTGTTGCTGATGGCTATGTCCTGTAAATGATATGTCACGATTTTCATTTCATAACTACAGTACTTTGTTTTTACGTGTATTACCATTGCTACATAGTTTTACTGCAGTCTATATAATCTATATATCGATAAAACAGTCTTTGATCAGCAGACAACTAGTTTTAAGTTGACATGACAATAAGTTAGAGCTGACTGACAGTGTTTTTAGATATTAAACGTGTCACATCACTCATTTATTTCTCTTCGCTCATGGTGGAACATAAAGTTAAACGTGTCACCGCCCGAGTGGTTACCGGGGCCTATATTTGGGGTTTAAAGAATAGAACCACTGTTACCTGCCACGCATGTCGTAAGAGGTGACTAAGGAGGTTTGGCTGAAATCGGATGCACATGTCCTAAACGTGTAGAAGTCTACGCGTTTAGGGCCTACCAAACCAATGTGCAACGTATACACTTTCTTGGCAAAGATCAAACATATCACAAAGAATGATTAAAATTGGTCGTAAAGAACGAACGCAAAGAAGAAGAAAAAGAAGAAATGTGTCACATCGCTCATTTATTTCTCTTTGCTCCTGGTGGAATATAGGGTTAAACTTGTTACATCACTCATTTATTTCTCTTTGCTCCTGGTGGAACATAGGGTTAAACTTGTCACATCACTCATTTATTTCTCTTTTCTCCTGGTGGAACATAGGGTTAAACGTGTCACATCACTCATTTATTTCTCTTTGCTCCTGGTGGAACATAGGGTTAAACTTGTCACATCACTCATTTATTTCTCTTTTCTCCTGGTGGAACATAGGGTTAAACGTGTCACATCACTCATTTATTTCTCTTTGCTCCTGGTGGAACATAGGGTTAAACTTGTCACATCACTCATTTATTTCTCTTTGCTCCTGGTGGAACATAGGGTTAAACTTGTCACATCACTCATTTATTTCTCTTTGCTCCTGGTGGAACATAGGGTTAAACGTGTCACATCACTCATTTATTTATCTTTGCTCCTGGTGGAACATAGGGTTAAACTTGTCACATCACTCATTTATTTCTCTTTGCTCCTGGTGGAACATAGGGTTAAACTTGCTACATCACTCATTTATTTCTCTTTGCTCCTGGTGGAACATAGGGTTAAACTTGTTACATCACTCATTTATTTCTCTTTTCTCCTGGTGGAACATAGGGTTAAACTTGTTACATCACTCATTTATTTCTCTCCGCTCCTGGTGGAACATAGGGTTAAACTTGTTACATCACTCATTTATTTCTCTTTTCTCCTGGTGGAACATAGGGTTAAACTTGTTACATCACTCATTTATTTCTGTTGCTCCTGGTGGAACATAGGGTTAAACTTGTTACATCACTCATTTATTTCTCTTTGCTCCTGGTGGAACATAGGGTTAAACTTGTTACATCACTCATTTATTTCTCTTTGCTCCTGGTGGAACATAGGGTTAAACTTGTTACATCACTCATTTATTTCTCTTTGCTCCTGGTGGAACATAGGGTTAAACTTGTTACATCACTCATTTATTTCTCTTTGCTCCTGGTGGAACATAGGGTTAAACTTGTTACATCACTCATTTATTTCTCTTTGCTCCTGGTGGAACATAGGGTTAAACTTGTTACATCACTCATTTATTTCTCTTCGCTCCTGGTGGAACATAGGGTTAAACTTGTTACATCACTCATTTATTTCTCTTTGCTCCTGGTGGAACATAGGTTAAACTGTCACATCACTCATTTATTTCTCTTTGCTCCTGGTGGAACATAGGGTTAAACTTGTCACATCACTCATTTATTTCTCTTTTCTCCTGGTGGAACATAGGGTTAAACGTGTCACATCACTCATTTATTTCTCTTTGCTCCTGGTGGAACATAGGGTTAAACTTGTCACATCACTCATTTATTTCTCTTTGCTCCTGGTGGAACATAGGGTTAAACTTGTCACATCACTCATTTATTTCTCTTTGCTCCTGGTGGAACATAGGGTTAAACGTGTCACATCACTCATTTATTTATCTTTGCTCTGGTGGAACATAGGGTTAAACTTGTACATCACTCATTTATTTCTCTTTGCTCTGGTGGGACATGGTTAACTTGCTACATCACTCATTATTTCTTCTTACTCTTGAACATAGGTTAACTGTTACATCACTCATTTATTTCTCTTTTTCTCTGGTGGAACATAGGTTAAACTTTTAATCACTCATTTATTTCTCCCCTGGTGGAACATAGTTAAACTTGTTACATCACTCATTTAGTTTCTCTTTTCTCTGGTGGAACATAGGTTAAACATTTTACATCACTCATTTATTTCTGTGCTCCTGGTGGAACATAGGGTTAAACTTGTTACATCATCATTTATTCTCTTTGCTCCTGGTGGAACATAGGTTAAACTTGTTACATCACTCATTTATTTCTCTTGCTCTTGGAACATAGAGGTTAAACTGTTACATCTCATTTATTCTCTTGCTCCTTGGTGGAACATAGAGTTAAACTTGTTATCACTCATTTATTTCTCTGCTCCTAGGTGGAACATAGTTAAACTTTTAATCACTCATTTATTTCTCTTCGCTCCTGGTGGAACATAGGGTTAAACTTGTTACATCACTCATTTATTTCTCTTTGCTCCTGGTGGAACATAGGGTTAAACTTGTTACATCACTCATTTATTTCTCTTTGCTCCTGGTGGAACATAGGCTTAAACTTGTCACATCACTCATTTATTTATCTTTGCTCCTGGTGGAACATGAGTTAAACTTGTTACATCACTCATTTATTTCTCTTTGCTCCTGGTGGAACATAGGGTTAAACTTGTTACATCACTCATTTATTTCTCTTCGCTCCTGGTGGAACATAAGGTTAAACTTGTTACATCACTCATTTATTTCTCTTCGCTCCTGGTGGAACATAGGGTTAAACTTGTTACATCACTCATTTATTTCTCTTCGCTCCTGGTGGAACATAGGGTTAAACTTGTTACATCACTCATTTATTTCTCTTTGCTCCTGGTGGAACATAGGGTTAAACTTGTCACATCACTCATTTATTTCTCTCTTGGTGGAACATAGGGTCTCAACAGTTGTTCTCCACTTTTACAGGTCTCTGACAATTTTCTTGATTTCTTCCCTTGATAGTTCAATATTCTTCAGTTACTCAAGAAGATTCCAAGTCTGTTTATTACATCTTTTTATTCTCTCTGGCATGATCACCGCTTAGACTTTTGTACCAGATTTCTCCATTAAATCTCATTCATATGAAAATCTGATTCAAGCAGCCTTAGCATTGGTGTGGTTCGTCACATCTTTAGCACCGCTTTGGAGCTCTGGTCCTTATCCTTCCGCGATGTGTCCGGTTTTAGCCAGTGTTTACTGGGTTCGCTCTCCGTCAGCCTTTGGCTGTCCCCAGATACCTGCAAGGCAGCAGGTTATCTTTTTATTCCATTTCCCTTGTGGATTCCACTAAAGTGCTTGTCTAGTGACACTCGATTGTGTCCTCCACAGGGTATGCCAGACTTACCATCATTTTCTTCTCCTAACATGTGCCTTCAGGGGTTCCTGTCCTGTACATATCCACAGGTCTGTGTTTGTCACTATGTCATACCACCTCAGTCTAGGAATACACCAAGAACATTTGTTTATAAAGGTCAGAATCTTATTTGTATTTAACTTTAGTGACTCGCCACTTTTCTGAGCCATACAACACGGCGTAATTCGCATTTGAGAAGAATATCATGTAGCTTTTTTAAGCAGGGATGACAGTAGATTTCCACAATGTGTGCAAGAGAGAAATGACTTTTCAAACTCTCCTTATCATGGCATATACATCTGCATTTGTACCTCCTGATTGACTGATCTTACTGTCTAGGTAGACAAATACACCAACATTTTTCATAACCCTTTCCTCAGTCAATATGGGGTCCTTCTGTCTCTCTACTGTGGCATATTTTACAGTACGTAGCCATCAACCACATTAAATAAGTTATTGGTTTTCAAGGCACCACTTATACAATCAGTAGTTTGCAGTCCTTTCTGAAAGGTGAGGTCTATTTTTACCTTTTGTAAATATCCCTTAAAAACTAATTTGCTTCCAAACTGCCTGCCACAGAGTTTGAACCAGGTATGCTTGGTTGTGATCAAGCTCACTACTTCTACAGACACTCACAGGATAGGTCGTTCTGTATTTTCCTGATTCACATTACTTTTGTCTTCTTTTGGCTGAGTTTAAGACTGAAACATATCACAATCATAGTAACACATTTGCATGAATAGTCAAGAGCATACATAAGTGTTATATTCACAAAATAGATTTCATTGATACTGACCATTTAGGAGCTCACGATGTCCAGGTTACAGCCATCCGATCATGTTCCTCGGATGATCGTAGTCGATTTTCTCTGGAGAATTGGTTGATTTTGTTGTATGGCACTTTGCGACCATGTGGGCTCAACGTATTACATTCCTATGCTTCTTAATACTTTCTCTTCTCATGCCTTGTAATCTATATTGGAGTGTATTCAAGTTATATATTTACTTGATTTTTCATTGTTTCTCTTCTTTCTATTTCTAGTTTTTATGTGTGTTTTTGAGTTACATTTATTTCGTTATTCGTTTTATTCCCAGATTTTCATTAGAAACGTTTGTATGTAGTCGTCCAAATGTTTTTAATTTGTCACTCCTGTTGTTCGTTTGCTTGATAAAGGCCTTGTTGGTCGAAACGTTGCAGTATTTTGTCATTGTTTTTGTAACTTGTAAAACTACATTACTTTGTGATTACATGTTTTTACATGAGTGTTACAGAAGAGTCCTTCATATATCATGGACAGAGAAGAGAACAAATAGATCTATCTAGAAAAAAATCAAAATCAAAGAAAACTGACTAATGCTACAAATAAGAAAGAGAAAATTGAGATATTTTGGACATATAAAAGACATGAATGGCTGGAGAAGACCATCATGGAAGGTAGGCATACCGCCAAAGAGAAGAAGAGGAAGACCACAGAGAAGTTGGATTCTGGATGTAACTGATGGTATGACGGATGGCGGAATATCTAGCCTATGAGAGAGAGAAATTCTGAAGGAGTTTTGATGACAGAGTTCTCTCAGGGTAAGCTATTTGATGATGATGAGTCAAGAGCAGCCATGTGTAATTAAATACGAGTGGACTGTTGTTGTGTATATGAAGTTTAATGAAAGTTTTGTTTACTATTACATTTTTCACATTGAACTTATGGTCTGCTTGTCACTTGTTCTAATGATTGATCTATTTTGTATAAATTTGATGCAAACATTTTGTATAAATTTGATGCCAACATTTTGTATAAATTTGATGCAAACATTTTGTATAAATTTGATGCAAACATTTTGTATAAATTTGATACAAACAATTAATGAATAGCATGTCTGCTTTGCAAATGCTTGATCCATTTGTAATGTATTTTGGACATGACTTGAAGCTATTTTTCATTCATCATCATCATCATCAGGTGCCGTCTCCACATCGAAGGTTGGCTGCAATGAATCTCCAGCATCCTCTGTCTTTCGCCCTTGTGTTGCACACTGCCAGACTGTAACCTGTCCATTTCTTAAAGTTTCCTCCCACTTATCTCTCGGTCTTCCTCTTGCTCTTCCTCCCTCAACTTCCCCTCTAGTAAATGTTTTATCATGGTGTCATGCCTTTTATGTGCCCAAAATACTTTACTTGTCTGAATTTTATTTCTCTTAATAATTGTTTCTTCATGCCTAGTTTTCCTAAAACTTGTTTATTTGTCTGTTTTCTGTCCATGAAACTCTGTTTATTCTTCTATATATCCACATCTCAAATGCATCAATTCTGTCTTCTAACTGCTTGTTCATTGTCCATGTTTCCCAGCCATACATTAATATAGGATATATATAGCATTTGATCATTCTAATTTTTAGCCTGTTTGTGATTTGTTTGGATGTCAGTAACTTTCTCATACTATTGAAATTATCCTTGGCCATTCCTATTCTCTTTTAATTTCAGTTATACATCTGCCATCATCTGTTATCATCTGACCGAGATAGGAGTAGCTTTTACTTGATGTAGTAATTCTCCATGTATTTTTATATTCATTTTAGGTTTTTCCATTTCCTTGTTGATTACCATAGTTTTTGTTTTCTGTATGTTAATGTCTAATCCATATTCCTTGCTAGTTCTGTCCAATTGGTCCACTAATTCTTGTAGATCTTGTTCATTTTCTGCTACCAATACTGTGTCATCTGCATATCTTAAGTTATTTATTATTTTTCCATTGATCTTGAGTCCTGGCATTCCTCTAGTTGTTTGAAGATTTTCTCTGTGTAGATGTTAAATAGGCTTGGTGACAGTATGCATCCTTGTCTCACTCCTCTCTTTATGTCTATGTATGGAGAGTAGCTATTTTCATATTTTATTATTGCTGTCTGTTCCCAGTATATGTTACTTATTAGTCTGATATCATCCCCATCTAGGCCTATTTCTTGTAGACATATGATTAGCTTTTCATGTTGGACTCTGTCAAAAGCTTTGCTATAATCGATGAAACACAAGTAGATACTTTTTGCACTTCTATATACTTG
Source organism: Arion vulgaris (assembly GCA_020796225.1). NCBI lineage: Eukaryota > Metazoa > Mollusca > Gastropoda > Stylommatophora > Arionidae > Arion > Arion vulgaris. The sequence goes on along the minus strand of CM036772.1, from coordinate 3,007,267 downwards.
TCAGCGAGTAGTCTTATACAAAGTATTGCCTCTCTTGTTCCTCTGTTCTTTCTAAAGCCAAACTGTTCTTCTCCTACTTCTATGTCTATCTTGTTTTTAATTCTTTCATGTATGATCTTGAGTAGTATTTTTGTTATGTGGCTCATCAGGCTAATTGTCCTATAGTCTGTGCATTCCTGTGCTTTGGGCTTTTGGGTAGTGGTATGAATACTGATGTCTTCAAGTCTCTTGGTATATATCCTGTGTTATATATATATCATTGCACAAATCTGTAATGGTTGAAATACCAAAATCCTCTAAGGAGGTTAACATTTCCACAGTAATATTGTCCAATCCTGCAGCCTTTCCTCGCTTCATTGTTTGGATTGCTCTTACAACTTCAGATTTTAATATTCTTGGGCTGTCATTGCACTTTATACTGTGTTTACTGCTTCTTTGATCATCAAATAGAGCCGTTACATATTCTGTCCATCTTGTCAATATTTCTGTTTTATCAAACAAAAGTTGGTTGTTGTTGTTTTTGATACATCCTCCACTTTTACAGTATTTTTCTTACTTGTCATTTGTCTTATTTCTCTGTGCATATCTCTAGTCCTGTGTTTTTCTGCCATATCTTCTATTTCCTTGCATTTTGTTTCTAACCAGTTTACTTTTGTGGTTCTGCACATGTTGCGATTTCGTTGTCTAAAATTTTTCATTATCATAATAATATTTTCCAAGGCCTGATCAGACCTTTGGGTATGAAGTGCCTGTCACTTCTCATTTCTAGGAGCTAGTGTGCAGGGGGTAGGAGGATAAATTCCTTTATTCATGTGTGGAATGACAAGTGTGGGTTTGAACTCACAACTATCTTGTGTTTAAGTCGATAGACAAACAGTAATGTATTTGGCTAATCTTCCCCCACCTACATTATCTTGTATAATTATGTTTTTACTGGTTGCAAGTAATTTTCATGGTTGTTGCTAGGTGTATGCTGGCAGTGATAAACAGGGCTCTCAAATAGCTAAATTGTGTCATAGACAAGTCAGTGCACAGACACTGCACACTACTGGCAGCACAGCATTCATTGTTTTCAGAAGTGATTCTTCTGTAAGTGGGACTGGCTTTCGTTTGACATATAGAGCACTCAGTGGAGGTAAGTTCATCATAAAAAGATTCTGGTATATGTGGTAAGCAAACAACTGTAACTCTCTGTAACTCCATCAATCCATCTTTTTTCTTGATCTGTCCTCCGTGATGATTCCATTTGCAGGTTATCCAGTCTTGAGACTTGTGTATTTGAGTTCATTCTCACCAAGTGGCCAAACCATTTGAGTCTCTGTTTTTCAATGAATCTAACAACAGGTGTTGTTCCAACTGTTCTTCTAATTTCCTCATGTCTTATATAATCTCTTCTTGTTTTTTTGCCACTTTCCTCAAGCATCTCATTTCACAGGTGATAATTTTCCATTTCTTGTGTCAGTGTCCATGTTTGGCACTAGTAGCACAGTGTTGGTATGAAGATTGTATTTATAATCTGTCTTTTAGTCTCTAATGGAATTGCTGGGTGTTCCAAGATTTGGTTAAATTTGTATGTAAAGTTGTTGGCTTGCTCGATGTAAAGATAAATCAATAACTAAATTTAACACCATATTAAGAGTTCAAACAATTGTTAGAGATCTGGTATAGATAATCTTTGATGTGGAGATGACACTTGATCTGATTAAAATATTATATGTATCAAACTATGCAGAAATGAAGTGATATTCCGTCATTGTTTATTTGAGGATTATCTTCATCCCACATCGGACATGTCCATAATTGCTCTGATCTCCTCCTAAGTTTGTATTTCAGTGTGTTTAGACTACTAACCTCATACTGTGTTGATTGATGTATCTACTGGGGATTCTTTTGTGGTTTTCCCGTCATGTTGCACCTATCGGCATGCATAACTTGCACAACCGAGTTAGAGAATATCCTTTATTTTCTTCGTTGAAATCTCAGAGCATATGTTTTCTCTTAGAGTGTTGATGATGTCACTTTTGTCCATAGAAGACTCATTTTCAAACGTAGCATTGCTTGTCAGTGCATCCACTCTCTCATTGCCCTTCACCCAAGAATGACCTGGGACAAAGATGAAGGTAAATGTCTGGATTGACACATTTTGCATTAATTGCATCCACTGCATTCATAAATAACCAGTCTTGATCATCTGTATCATGCTCATAGAGTCGCTGAGTGTGTATGCATGAGATATTCCTTAATCTTGGTGAACACTTTTTTGATAGAAGACACAATGATTAGAGCCTGTGAAACAATGAATGAAGAACAGTGATTCATTAAGACAGGCACTGAATTTGAAGGCAAAGAGTTCAAGAAAGAATGGAAACCTGGAAGTGAACTTTACTGAGCAAGACAAAAAATATCTAACTCAATTTCATTAACCTCCACAACTTTTGTTACTGCCTGTAATACTGCTTTTTGGGTGAGGTAGGACAGAAGGGACATGAGCCTGTGGAATTTAATGGCTGCACGGTTACTGCAGTTGCCACGAAACTGTTCAGGTTATGATGTTTTCTTTATGTCCCAGACAGAAAAAGCTCCTTGGTCTTACCATGGATTGAACCAGAATCTCTCGAATGGTAGCCGCGCTCTAATCTATTTGGCCAGACGTTCCAGACTTCTCAATTTCATAGAATAGATTCAACGGGTTGGCTAGGATAAAACATTGTGGAGAAATTGTTTTGTTCCCTATAATGAAAGGAATAGCTATACATATATATGATGACAAATAATATTAAGTTTTAATGGTGTAGCCTACACTGTTAGAGAGGTCATACACCTGTGTGTTGTCGGGCTAGCATAGGGGGCCAAAATAGTAACATTGCGATCTACTAGGCATGTCATAATTACTGAGGTAGGGGCCTAGAAAAGCTATAATAGTAAATAACAACCGTAGTAGAAATTTATGTGCTAGCCTACTTGTAGGCGCATAAATGGCACAATGTACAATCACTCTTATGCTCAGATCACTTACAAATCACAAAGAGTGGTTTAACAAGTGATCAATATGGTGCGTTTGAAGAAGAAGAGAGGTCTAGTACTAGATATTAGTGTTTGGAAGGAGGTGAAACATTTCTTTTGTTACTTATTTTTCCCTTTGTAGGCAGGTATGTATTATTAGTGCTCAATAGAGGTTGATTGATCTGGGAAAGGGTTCCAGTCTTTTTAGATTATAAATCAAGAGGTTAAATTAATGGTTGGCTCATATAATGCTTCTTCTTCGAATGCTCCACATCAACCAATTGCTAACCACTCTTTGTGATTTGTATGTGATTTTAGCATAAGAGAAATTGTACATTGTGTTAGTTATGCACCTACAAGTAGGCCAGCACATCCGATTTCTGCGACGTTTTTCCTTCCCTAGGCTCCTACTTCAGTCGGCCTTGTAGGTTGCAGTTTTACTATTCTTTGCTCCCATGTAAGCCCGTCAACACATGGGCAAGTCATATAATAAAACATGTTATGTTAGATTTATGAATGTTATTTAATCCTAATTATCAGGCTGTGGAGGTAACTTTACTGCTAGGACTGCCACAATCACTTCAATTAATTATCCAAACAATTACGAGCACAACACTGAATGTGAGTGGAACATCACTGTTGCCCAGGGTTACGTTGTTGTCCTGAACATCACTGATTTTCAATTGGAAGGTGGCCATTTATGTACCTATGATTATCTCAGTGTAAGTAACATTATCTCAGTGTAAGTAACATTATCTCAGTGTAAGTAACATTATCTCAGTGTAAGTAACGTTATCTCAGTGTAAGTAACATTATCTCAGTGTAAGTAACATTATCTCAGTGTAAGTAATGTTAGCAGTGAAGTTAAAGACCGGTAGCTTACATATATTTAGCAGCACATACTCCAAAGTTGCAGACTGGCATCCTACATGCATTTCATACCTTGAGCTGTTAACATACAGTCTGAGCTTATATAAATTTAGCAATATGAACTGAGAAGTACCATATTAATTTGTATTGATTATTAAGTTTCATATTAATTAACATTGCAGACAAAGGTTCAGATCTATTGAGCTGATGCAATTGACTATTTAGTATATGGCTCAGAAACATGGACTGCTTTCTCAAAACATGAAAGGAGACCTGACATCTTTAATCCTTTCACTCCATAATTTTATTTACGTTTGAGTTCATTTATATTTACTGAAATAGACAGTATACCGGCTTTGCATCATTTTGTAAGAAACCATAAGTCAGTATATGGGTTTAGAAGGTGAAAAGGTTAACTTTCACTGTCACTGCTAGAATATTAACACCAGGGGGTACGACAAGATAACCAACTCTGCAGTACTGTAATGTGAAAATTTGCCTTCCATCATAGGAATACTCAGCCGTAGAAGATTAAGATTTCTAGGACATGTGAGAAGAATGGAAAATAGCTGCTTATCTCAACAGCTGTTGTTTTGTGAACTTTCAGAGGAAAACGGGTTTCAAGGCAGACAACTGCTCAGATATAAGTATATTTGCAAGGCGTTAATGAAGAATGTTCTATAGGTCTCAACAAATTGGAAATAACTAGCTGATGACCAGGTTATGTGGAAAATAATATTATGCAAAGGTGCAGAATATTTTGAATAGAAAATTAGGGATGAGCTTGAAGGCAAGAGAAACAAGTACAAACTCTGAAGTTTTCACATAACACACTAGCCAAATGACCATTTGTAAAGATGAAAAGATCATACATATAGAGATATATATATATGGCAATGACAATGGAAAGCACATGTAAATGTTCAATTTAATAAATCTGACCATTTGTTTGATAGAACTGATTTAATAATTCCTCTCGTACCATTACACGTTACATAGGGCCTGCAAGCAATTTCTCCATACTGTTCTCCATACTGTCCTGGGCAACTCGCTCAATCTCCTTCATGGAACTGAGACCGATATTACTTGCCTCTCTCAGCAAAGTTTGTTTCAGGGTCTCCTTAGATCATAATAGAACTGATTACTTATGACTAATTGATATAATTATTCATGGTTTACAGTAGCATATACCCATGATTAACATGTGTAAGTAGACAGGATTTATGTGTGTATGTAGCCATACTTGGTATGTGTGTGTAACCATACTTGGTATGTGTGTGTTGCCATAGTGGACATGAGCAAGTAATCATGACTGACAGGTGTAACTATAAGGACCTTTCTACATATTCATGATTAACTGTTGTTAGTAATTATTACACTGCACTACATAAACACGGATATAACACAACAAAGGTGACTCATCTGGCCCTAGAACGCCAATTAAAGCTGGCAAAGGTGCACAGCCAACTACATCGTCCACCTGGGAATAGACAATAGTAATTATTATTATTAGTAGAAATTAGAAGTAGTGAGAAACCATGATTGTCAGTTGTAAGTAACCATATATGTCATTAATTAATTGATTGACAGGACCATCATCATTGCACTTTGGTGAGTAATCATGTGTGCTCCAATCTCTTTCTTACACAGGAAGACCTCAGCTGCAGAGCACGTACTCTGTAGCACCGACGGGTGTCCCCAATGTAATCTCTTTCTTACACAGGAAGATCTCAGCTGCAGAGTACGTACTCCGTAGCACCGACGGGTGTCCCCAATCTAATTTTGAAGATAGTGAAAATATTTTGTTTGAATGTTTTTTTTAAAAATTGTTTTTTCTAATGAATTGTGGCAGTGACTTTCCAGCCTGCTCTTCTTGATTTTAAACTGCTAAGGGTTCTTTTAGGTGCTCAAATTGAACACAGATCTCTCTCTTTCGATCGTTCTAGGCCTGTTTTAATCATTCTATTTGTGACGTATAAACTGCCAAACATCAGAACGTAATGTACGGGCACCAAACCTTAAGTACCTATTTGAGCTCAGTTGCTTATCCTTCAGTGGGGTGTTCGATTTCAGCCAGCTATTGTGTGCGGATTCACTTCTTCCGCTAGCCTTTGACTGTCCCCAGCCAGACCCACAAGGCAGTGGGCTGCTATTTCTTTCAGGGCAGCAACCCTTAGACGGCCTGTCCTCCCGGGCTTATGAGCGCCATCTTCTCAGCAAGCCGGTCGTTTTAATGAACACCTTGGTTTGCCGCCGTTCAGGTTTGTTTACGGTTTGCTCCGCTAGCCTTTGATTTTCCCCAATCAATCTACAAGGCAGCAGTAGTTCCCTTACGTTTTGTCATCTGTCTTCTTAGGACTAGGAACTCAATCTCACCTACACCAAGATCAGGGATCTCTGGAAACATATCCTGATGGCTGCACAAGAAAACGGAGTACCTTTGGAACACGAGGCTATCACATAATCTCTCCGTCACAGAGCCACCCATATATGTCAGTAGTGTGTATTCATTTCTAGTATACACATCTAGTGTGTATTCATTCCTAGCACACACATCTAGTGTGTATTCATTCCTAGCAAACACATCCAGTGTGTATTCATTCCTAGCAAACACATCTAGTGTGTATTCATTCCTAGCAAACACATCTAGTGTGTATTCATTCCTAGCAAACACATCTAGTTTGTATTCATTCCTAGCAAACACATCTAGTGTGTATTCATTCCTAGCAAACACATCTAGTGTGTATTCATTCCTAGCAAATACATCTAGTGTGTATTTATTCCTAGCAAACACATCTAGTGTGTATTCATTCCTAGCAAACACATCTAGTTTGTATTCATTCCTAGCAAACACATCTAGTGTGTATTCATTCCTAGCAAACACATCTAGTGTGTATTCATTCCTAGCAAACACATCTAGTGTGTTTGTATGATATATATGAAGTTTACACTTGTTAGATCCACAGTACAGTTGTTGTTTAGGTCATGCCATGTCCAGAATATATTTGAATACATTTTATTCTTTTTCTATCAGCTGTATGATGGGTCAGATGTTAACGCAACTCTCATAACGAAGCTTTGTGGAGCGACTTTGCCAGCCCAAACTGTGTATAGGTCTACTGGAAACCAAATGTACATTCGGATGCGGACCGATTCATCAGTTACTTATCGAGGATTTAAAGCTACCTATGATACAGGTTGGAATTAATTCTTTTGTTCATATGAGGATCAACTTCATCGCAGATCAGACATGCCCATAATTGCTCTGATCTCAGAAGCATATATTTAATTGTATTTGTACTAACAGCTCCCGTTCTGTGTTGATTGATGTATCTACTTGGGTTTTTTGTTCATTTGAGGATCATCTTCATTGCATGATCATGCCAACAGATGGTAGCATGATGAACTGTTATCATTACTCTTGGAAGAGAATGTAGAGACTGGGGCAACATGAATGCTGATCTCGTAGTTAAGCAGCTGATAGAAGATAATGCAAGGGATGATGATGTTGTATATACCGATGGGTCGGTTCAACATGGTGAGATAATCCGGCTGGGGTTTCTTGGCTAATCCGCATGGTAGGGTTGTTGCAGAGCGAAGTGGGGCATACAGGACAACTACTTCTAGTATGAGGATGGAGATTGAGGTCGTTACTGCTGCCCTCCATTGAATTTCTGGGACTTCATTTACTGGGGCAGTTGTTGTATCTGACTCTCAGTCGATGCTTCACAAGATCCAGAAGGGCAGGTTTCGGTATGAGTGGATGTCGCCTATAGAAGTTTCTAACCTCCAGTGGCTTACGTGGATATACTGTCCTGGGAATGCGGGTGTTTACGGTAATGAGAGAGCGGACAGGCTTGCATCAACAGCATCGATTGTTGGGGAGTTGAAGATGGATAAGGGGATATTCTTCGGTCTCTTCGCGACTCTCTGTTGGATGAGGACACTAAAATCGATGTTGAATCGATCAAGCGATTTAAGCAGTTTGAAGTTACCCATTGTTCAAGTCGAGCTGGATGCCTGAGAGGCAGAGTGAGAGGTGTGTTTAATCAGCGAGCCACAGGAACCATCAGTATGCATACTCTTCGATATCTGTTGGGGAGACTGAGCACCTATGGGTCTGCCCGGAGTGCAATGACGTCAGTTTTGTAACCAATAACTTCATCGCAGATCGGACATGCCGATAATTGCTCTGATCTTCGAAGCATATATTTCATTGTGTTTGTACTAACAACTTCCGTTCTGTGTTGATTGATGTATCTACTGGGGTTTTTCTCATGGTTTTCCTGTCTAGACGCGCCTATCGATGTGCATAACTTGCACAACCAAGATAGAGAATATCCTTTATTTTCTTTGAAATCATCAGTGTATGTTTTATCCTAGAGCATTGTTGATGTTGATTGTATCCTTAGAATGCCCCTTTTCAATTGCAACATTGTTTGCCAGTGATCTGCTGTGTCTCATTGTCCTTTATTCAAATATTTGATACGCTGACATTGACAGATTTTTCTTGTTGGGATTTGAATGATAAAATGTAGAATTTGGTAACAAAATGAAATAAATATTTCTTCTGCAGAAAATTATAGAAATTAGAATTGAAATGGGAGGGGGGAGGGGAAAGAGAAAGGGTCACCTAGTTTAGTTTCGTAAATTCAACAGATTATTAAAAATAAATACAAATCAAGGCATATCCTTTACAGGATGTGGCCATAAACAACAGTAAATGAGTCGTCAATTTTCTAGGCACCACTTATACGTTCAGTAGTTTCCCATTGTTTTCTGAATGGTGAAGTCTATTTTTACCTTTGTAAAAATTCAAGGGAACTAATTTGCTTCCAAACTTGCCCACCACAGAGTTTGAACCAGATACATACTGCTGCCTTGTGGTTAGATTGGGGACAATCAAATATAGTGGAGCAAACCGTACACAAAACTGGATGGCCGGCAAACCAAGGTGTTCACAAAATGACTGGTTCACTGGGCAGATGGCGCTCACAAGCCCGGGAGGGCAGGCTGTCTAAGAGTCACTGCCCTGAAAGAAAATAGCAGCCTGCTGCCTTGTGGGTTTTGGCTGGAGACAGCAAAAGGCTAACGGAAATGAACCCAGTAATCGCTGGTTGAAACCAAACACACCTCCAAAGGATAAGCACTTGAGCTCCAAATGGTACTGAAGGCTGTGCACGTAAAGAAGATTTGCTTACTTTATCCCCAATGTCCCTTTTCATTCAGGCAAACCGTGATCCAGCTTAAGAAATATTACTATAAGTGAGAAGAAACACAAAACAATAAACAATTATATTCTTTTTAGAATTTGTCACTATAGAAACTCACAGCAAAATGTTCGAAATCCTTTACAGTCATCTTCTATGTGTAGAGGTATCACCTGTGTGTTGTCAGGGCCGCTGAATAGAAACACTGTGACCTACAAGGCATGTCAAGAGGCGACTGAGGTAGGGGCCTAGGAAGCTACTTTAATAAATAAAAGCATCACAGAAATTGGATGTGCTGGCCTACTTGTAGGTGCATAAGTGGCACAACATAAAATTATTCTTAGGCTCAGATCACATACACATCAAAAATAGTAGTTTAATGAGTAGTCATTATGAAGTGTTCAAAGAAGAAGAAGTATGGAAGTGGCATCTGATCTCATCTCAATACTAGAACAGATTAATGGTTCAATAAGTTAGTAATTTTTTTTGTGTAGGTTGTGGTGGCACTCGAAATGCAGACATTGATGGAGAACTCATCTCTCCTACTTATCTTGGTTCCAATTGGAGTCCTTTTTGTATTTGGATTATCAGCTCTGATTTTAACAGTAAGTACCAATCGCATAGACTCTTGTGTATTATAGAATTGACTTTTCTTGCAATTGTTCTAATAACACATATATACTATTATCATTGAGTTTCATGTCACTCCGTGTGTTAGACATGGATACCTGCTGTCCCCCGTCCTCTTCTTGGTGCTACTTCATTTTGTTACACACACACCATAGGCCTGGTCAGGAAAAGACATTCAGTGGACACTTATGTCAAAATTAGAGGACCTGGACTTCATGGATAATCTTGCCTTCTTCTCACACAGACTACAAGACATGCAGGGAAAAGTGGATGCACTGGCAGAAACTGTGCAATGGTCAGTCTTAAAATCAGTCATGAAAAGATAAAAGTACTGCAAAGCAACAACATACAACTGGACCTGATATTGCTTTAGAGAAGGGACATAGAAGATGTTGGTGAATTTGTCTACCTTGGAAGCAAGAACAATCAATCTGGAGGTACACATGTGGATATTATTGCTAGGATTAGGAAAGCCCGACAAGTCTTTGCTATCCTCCACACAGTGTAGAAATCTACTGCAATCTCCACTAAAACAAAGCTCAGGATATTCAGCTCAAATGTGAAATCTGTGTTGCTGTATGGCTCATAAATGATGGTAAGTCACCAAGTTAAATACAAATAAGATTCAGACCTTTGTCAACGTATGTCTTCAACATATTCTTAGATTAAGATGGTATGACAGAGTTGCAAAGTTAGACCTGTAGATAAGCACAGGACAAGAACCCATGATGACCCAAGTTAACTGATTCACTACCGATTTTTTTTCGCCTCTGGACGGAATTATTTTTTTAGCTTAAAAAATATTAGCTAAACTATATTGTTTCTAAATATTATTTAAAGTTGAACCTATTATATATCAAATTAAAGATAACTGAATGTACTTATATCAAATGTACTTTCACAGTCTTTTATGTTGTGTAATCAACAAACTGAAATAATAAATAAGACCATGAAAAAGATGGTTAGATGGCGTAGCAGAATCCTGCCAAAGAGCAAAAATAACAATCTCCCAAGCCACCAGAACAGCGCAAGACAAAAACAGAAAATCACAACACTGGGCAACAACCCGGTAGCAGAGTGACGACAAAAGAAGAAGAAGAAGAGCTAAACCATAGATTCTCAAACTTTTTGACCCACACCCATTTTTTTGCACAACATAGACTTTATAACACCCTCCCATTATAACAGTTTGTCAACACCCCCTTCCACATATATACATGCTCTATTTTCCCTTTTATGCAAAAAATTGATATATATTTTTGTCATACATGGTCAATTTTCAAATGATTACATACATGAAATTCAAAATTGATGAAAAAATGGATCGTGTAAGATGGGCATAAGATGACCTAAAATGCAGAATTCAAATTTTTTATTATTATTCAATCGCAAAATCACAAAACCTCCTCCTCCCAAATGCTTCTGAACTCACTTTCGCGCCCTTCCCTGGAAGGCTTCAGTGCCCACTGGGGGGCGGTACCACCCACTTTAGGAATCCATGAGCTAAACAAAAGAAATTATAATGAATCTGACTATAACACCTTACACTGCACATTTTATTCTAAACAATACTGCATATAAAACGGTTGTGTTAGTGTGTGTACTCTAAGAGTTAATATACATGTCCTCTTGTATTGGTATTGTCTATTTTCAGATCGTCGAATATCATTGACCTTCACTCACATGGATCTAAATTCAAACTGTTCATATGAGTATGTGGCTGTGAATGATGGCAGGGAATCAGTCATAAATGAGACAAGTGTGCCACAGAATGCATACTGCGGCAATTCTGTGCCCGCAACAATCACATCAGAAGGCTCTGCTTTGAATGTTGTGTCCAAGAACTCACGATCTAGACATAGACCTAACTTTAGAGCTGTCTATTCATCTGCATATTCGTGTGAGTATGAAGCTGTATTCTAGCGTAGTAGTCTGAATCTAGATAAAATTCAATGTCTCCAACTGTCTTTACTACTATTTTTTCATGAACTCATTTCATACTAACTGCCACAGGGTGTATTAAGATTTGTATTAAAACAACCCAGCTTGACTGGCTTGGACAGATTGGTTGACATGGCTACGATAACAGAGGGAGCTGCAATTGACTGAAATGACATTCTTATCTCACTGAGAGAGTCTTTTCTAACAGAAGGGTTTCAAGATTTTCAGTTTCACTCGCTGACCAGACTGAGAGATATTGGTGTCAATTTTGGTACAGCCAAAAAGAACAATATACCAAATGCGCAAAGAGATTGATTAATCAGCATCGAACTTGTGTGTTGGGCTGCTGGATGCTGCTGGATTTGTTGAAGTGGAGATTGGACCACTTTATTTAATTTTTTTTTTACTGATCCAGAAGCGCTTGAGCTTTCAACTCTTCGACTTAGTGCCGTGGACATCATAACCCTTTGGTTTGGTGCCACAAACACTGTGAATCTGGTGAACCTGTGGCTTTTCTGCCAGCCCGCGGAATTTAACCCACGCTCACAGGGAGCTTGTCACCCATAGTCCAACGCGCTACGAACACGCTGGGCAGACGGACATTGGTCCACCTATAGATCTGTTCAGAGTGCTATGATGATAGTCCTCTGATAACTGATAATACTGCGCCAAGCATTGTTTCATGAAAGACTAGTGCAAAATTTACATAATGCATCCTATCAAGTTTCTAGTTTTTTATTTACTTACAGCAAAGCTATCTATTTCGACATTGTGGTCCGATCTGGAGTTTGATCAAATGTGTTAATTCTGTCCGTACTGAATTATTTTCTCATTTGCACACAGTTAATTCAAAAGGGGTAAAAAAGCAATTAAAAAAAAATCATAACTACTGGTCAATAAATAAACTATAAATATATCTTATACAGGATGTTTAAGATAAAAATAGCCTATCAGTGGAGCTAATCTGGCATATATTTATGGAAATGAGAAGGTTCAGTTATGACGTAGTATAGGTCAAGGTTGACTAGGGTCAGACCTTACAAGAAGATGGCAAAGATTGTGAATTGGTGACACATTAAAATTAAGACTCTTAACAAAGGGCAATGGTTCAAGTAAGGAGTGAATGGAATGAGAATGTAAGGACCCTAGGGCAGCTACCCTAGTAAATAATCGGATGTGCTGGCCTACTTGTAGACGCATAACTAGCACAACATACAAGCACTCTTAGGCTCAGATCACATACAAATCACAGAGTGGTTAACAAGTGGTCGATATGGAGCGTTCAAAGTAGAAGAAGAATTTAAAGAAATTGTTATCTCGTTCAAGCTTGAGAAAGTTAGAGAAAAAAATGAATTTGGCCACATCATATTTTTTTTAATTCAGTAGTGAATGTGTTAACATATATCTGTTATTCTAAAACAGCTCTCTAGTGCAGGAGTTGTTATCTATATATAGTTATATCTAGTTAATATTTATATAATAATAATAGCTGTCCATCGCAAGCTATGATGATAACAGTCTCAGACGTGTGCTGCTGCACCTCTCTGGTGTGTGCAGAAGTGACTGTAGAGTCCAATCCTAGAATACAATCCCCTACCACAGGTGAGACATACATGATCTAGGTTAGACATGTGCATGTTGTGTGTTCTGTCTTTTCACTCAGCTCATTTTCTCCGTGCCTCAACGGCACGATGATTCTCAGCGGGTTCCTCTTGCGTTGTTACAGTGGCACATTTGGCGATCTTGCACAAGGGATTCGGAGCACCTGGTATCTATATCGAAGCATTTCAGAGACACTCACTTTAAGAGTGTCTTTAAAACTTTTTTTCTGTTCACCAGCAGAAGTCTGCCCCCTTCAAGTTCGCCATACATCAACTGTTTTGGGATGCATTTATCAGACATCCGAGCAACTTGACCGGCCCATCTCACTTGGTCCTTACTAGATATACTCATGCATGCATGCTCAGTGACTCTATGAGCACGATACAGCAGATCAAGAACGGTTATGTACGAAGGAAGTGGATGCAATTAATACAAAATATGAGAATCCAGACCATTACTTTCATCTTTGTCCCAGGTCATTCTGGGGTGAAGAGCATTACTTCTTGAGCATAGTGAATAAACCTCTGTTTCATTACATTTTATCTTTTGTACTCAATTTTTCTATTGCTGTTTATTAAGCGATTTTTATAATATCATCATCATCAGGTGCCGTCTGGCAGAGACGATCATAGATCTCCACAAGTTTATGTCTTTGGTGTTTGCTATCAACTCAGATGTTGACTCTCTACCGTGCCATGAAGTCAGCTATCCAAAATTGTCTTTCTCTGTCTTCCTCTGTCTCGTCTACCCACGATTTTACTGGTTGTCACAATGTGTTATAAACCTCTCCTCCTCATCACATGCCCGAAAAATTATGACTGCCTCTTTCTTATATTGATGATAAGCTTTCTCTGTGTCTTGACCTGATTGAGCACCTCAACATTAGTCATTGTAGCATCCATGGGATTCTCATCATTCTTCTGTGTGACCCTCAGAGATTTTTCAATCTGTATATAAATATCCCTATTGTTATTATATTAATATTATGTTGATTTCATAAATCTCGCTTAACCTAATAATTCTTTAAATATATTTCCGGTTTATTAAATTGATAGTTTTCTTGTTCAGAATGGTGACGTACAAAATTAAATCAAAATTTTGGTTCTATTTGCAGCTTGTGGTGGAGAATTCACATCAGATAGGGGGACATTTACTAGTCCCAGTTTTCCAGATGGTTATCCTGTCAATATTGAATGTGTCTGGTTGATTAAAACTTCACCTGGCAATTCAGTGCAGTTGTCATTCCCGTAAGTAAATAGCAGATATTAATATCTGATGCAGAAAAATAATGGAATACAAAATCTAGAAAATAGAATGGCCAAGAATTTGCTTAATTGTGATGCCTTGTAAACATTATGATTCAGACTTTTTGGATCTAAAGCAATCTGGAACATGATCGAGTGATGCAGTTAACCCTTAAACATTGGGATAGTGTGATTTCGATCATTTATAATCTATGCAACATGTCTATTTAAGTGGCCATAATTTTGTATTAATTTTGCATTTAAGTTCATAAAATGTATGTTAACTAAGGAAAAACATATAATAATTTCATTAATAATTGTAAAAAAATTAATTATATATTTTTTAGATGTCTACTCCCGTTGACTGAAGCACACCACATTTCCCACTTGCCATTTTGTAGGAACGCCCATCTTGCTCCAGCCAAAATCACAAATTATGTGATAAAATGGATTCTAATAACTCAGATTAATTTACTTATGAAGACACCAGTGATTCTTCAAATATCTGTGCTATGGTCAGATTAACATTCTGTGCTTGGATCACTTTGAGTCTGTTTGCAAGATGCCAGATTACTTTTTGCTGGATTATTTTGTCTATCACATACCATTGCGTACTCATATTTTTGTTCAATAATATCTTTTACTTGCAATGTTTAAAAATTATATACCTATTTAATGTTTATGTATGATACTATAAGTGTTAGTTCTTTATTGGCTGCTTACTAGACCAATTCTGCATAATTTTCTCTTTAAAACATGAAAATATTGATATTTTATAAATTTCCTGATTACTGCCTTTCATATTTTTCAGACATGTTTAAATTCATATATATTTTACAAATATGAATACTTTAAAAGGCTTTTTTCCTTCTTTGTGACTGTAAAATTATTTGTCATTTGTAGAATAATCTATTTTTGGACTTTTCCTAAGTAGGTCACAGATATCATATATTACATGACACTTATGTTAAAATCACATATCCTGATTTCCCATCCAATTAACTTTCCAACCATATATTACATGCCTATTTTCAATGCAAAGAATGTGTATGGCTGCTAATTATAGAGCAGGACATAACAAATATTTTAAAACATCTTAAAAACCTATTAATGATGAAGAGTTAAGAGATGCATGTTATTTGTTGTTTGTTTGTGGTCATAACTTAACCCTTTTGTTCCTTTTTTTTTACCTCTGGACATATTTTATTCCAGTGTATACTGAAGTAAAGTAGTATATTGGCTTTACTTCATCTTAAAATATACTGCGAGCCAATATATCGGCTTAGAAGGATGTAGGGTTAACAACCAAGTTAACCTCTCTTTGTTGTCTATGTGATTTACATCAAGAAGTCATGCTGCATGTTATTTTTTATTGATCACTGAATTGACATCACATCACTTCGGACAGACCTAAAGTTGCTCAGTCTCCCCCAACAGATGTTGATGGTTGAGCATACTGATGTTTCCAGCAGCTCACTGGTTAAAAATACCTCTCTCTCTGCCCCTCAAGCATCCAGTTCTAGTTGTACAATGTGTAAATCAAAACTCTTTAACTCGCTGAATTGATTCAACATCCATTTGAGTGTCCTCATCCAACAGAAGACCACGAAAAGACGAAAGAACATTTGAGTGTCCTCATCCAACAGAAGACCACCAAAAGACGAAAGAACATTTGAGTGTCCTCATCCAACAGAAGACCACCAAAAGACAAAAGTACATTTGAGTGTCCTCATCCAAATGAAGACCACCAAAAGATGAAAGAACATTTAAGTGTCCTCATCCAACAGAAGACCACCAAAAGACGAAAGAACATGCTCTTATCTATCCTAAACTCCAAACAATTGATCATTTATTTTTGAGTCAAAAAATCATGGCATATTCTATACAGAACTTTGCAATCAATCACAGTAAACTAGTTGTTGATTTTATAGGCACCACTTATACATTCAGTAGTTTGCCATTGCTTTCTGAATGGTGAGGTCTATTTTTGCTGTTCGTAAAAATCCATGCAGAACAAATTTGCTTCCAAATTGTCAGCCGTGAAGTTTGAACCAGGTACTCTTTGGTTGTGATCAAGCTAGAGACAGCCACCAATATTTTTGAGTACAAACTATATAAGCTTTAACCATTTTATTCTCAACTTAGATTGGGTTATGTTATTTGTCCAAGGGGAAATAATTGTGTCATTATTAATGTTATTTATTCTTGAATCTTTTAACATTGTAGCCAGAAATAAAATAATTCAAATATTCATAACAGGAACTTTCAGTTAGATCCACTGGGTGGAATTAACGATGATTATCTGGAGATCCGAAGTCCAAATGTTAGTGGTGCAATCCTTGGAAGATGGTTTGGGACTACTGCCTTAGCTGAACTCTGAATCACTTTCCAATGTCTGGTGAAATTTGTTCTATGAATACGCTGCACCAGGATTTAAGGCGTGTCAGTACTTAGTGTTTTATTAGAGTACATACAAACTACTGATAAAATTGTAATATTTGAATCATGTATTTTGTGTGTGTTTTTGTTAATATCAATATCTTCTTCTTTTTCTTGAGTGCTCCATATGACTTTCCCTCTTTGTGGTTGATGATCTGAGCCTAAAGTGATTGTAGCATTGTCTAGTTATCCTACAAGTAGACAAGCACATCCTATTTCTCTATGATTTTTATTTACTAGGTGCTTCCCTAGCCTACCTCGTCACTTTCTTGACATGTCTTGTGAAGTTTGTGATCTATTCTTTGCTCTTGGACCGACACAACGACTACATCCCAAATTTATTTTAATCTAAATAAACATAGGATGAGAGGTGCATCCAGAGAATAGATGTGTCTAGTGGCTAAACTCAGCCTGAGGTGGGCTGAGTTAGCCAGGTTCAGACAGCCTAGAGGTAATGTGACGTGAACTGTGGATGGTGAGCAGGCACCACAGCAGTTTACATGCGGCGATCCGGGGAGCCAAGTTGGATGGTGACACTCTGATTTACTGTCGAAGCGTAGTGGTGGACCACCATGTCAAAAATTGGCTCAGCAACTGTTTCCACTTCGGAACTACTGCTGCTTGTAGTTAGTTTGACAATCAAAGATACTGGACAACTTGACAAAACTGGGTAGAGCAACTAGTCATAATAGATGATTAGTCTGGGCAGATGGCTCATCACCCGGGAGGAAGGTTTCTAGTGTGCTCTGAAAATAGCAACTACTCCTGCAGGTGGCTGCAGCAGGGCTATGAGACAGTAAATGCTGTGAAATGACTCACCAAGGTCACCAGAGCTCAATGTACTTGAAGATTGTGAATTTGACGTCTTGTGTTAAGGCTGTTTACATATAACAATAAGATGATAAAATGCGTAGATTGCACGAGGTAGAAAATTGGTTTTGTAATACAAATTAGGCCTTTATTTTGACCATCTTCCCCTAGGTGATGTGGTCACATAAGCTGTTCTTTACTTCCTAGTGCTTTTCCTGGATTCAACTGAGGATGGATCACCTGAGAGTCTTACTCAGAGTTGTAGTAAAGTAAGATTAAAAGTATTCAGAAGATATCAGAATGTTTTCTTAACAATAGCAAACTTATTATTTTTATTGTCTATCCTAGCTTTGTGGAAATTTCGTTTGAGATTCTGGTCAGGTGCATCTCCTGTACCATTATTCTATCCTGCAAACAGAATTGGTAAACAGATTAGTATCATTGATGTTTGAAATTCAGATTTACAGGTATGTGTGATTGTTATTGGTTATTAAACTGACATTATTGCACTCCAGGCAGATTTTGCTGGCATGACTTATAAGGGCAATAGTTCTGTAGTTGGTGCATAGTTTCAGGTTTCCTTCTTTGGAATAGGTATAAATACTGATCTTTTCCATTCCTTTGGCCAGGAGGAGCTATTCCATATCTTTGTGCACAATTTATGATATACCCGAATGCTGGCCTCCCCGCCTGCTTGAATCAATTCAACTGGTATATCATCGCACCCTGGTGACTTCCCTCTCGTCAGACTTTTGATGACCAGGAGCACCTCATCCAACATGGGCTCTGGTTCTGTCTCTTCGCTTTCTGCTATTATCTGATGTGGATTTTTTTTATGTGTCTTCATACATGTTTCTGCAGTACTCACGCCATCTTTCTAGTACATCTTTCTTTTCTGTTAATGTTTTGCCATTGTTATCGTTTATGACTTGTATTGATGGGCTGAAGTCACATGTCATATATTAATTCCGTTGTACATTTCTCTCTTTCCTTTAATTCATCAATTTTGTTGCATGAGGTGACTATGTGTTGTTTCTCATCTTTTCGGATTTCTTTCTTGACTTCTTTTGAGCAGTTTTTATATTCAGTGCTGTTTCGTTTTAACCCCATTTGCTTTAGCTTTCTTCAATTAGCTGCAGTGTTTTTTCAGTTATGTAGACCTGTTTCTTGTGTACTTTCCTGGGTATGATGTTTTGTGCGGTGGAGAGTAATATATCTCTTGCCTGTGTTGCCAGTTCGTCAGGTGTCATGTCTTCTTGAGCCGCCATAAGTATGTCAAATTTGTTTTGTATTTCTATGTTGTATTCTAGTGAAATGGCATTTGTATCAAAACGTATAGGGCCAGCTGCTTTCTTTGTTGTTTCAGTCTTAATTTAAACTCTGCCACCAGCAGTTCATGGTCGGAGTCACAGTCTGCTCCTGGTAGTGTCTTTACTGATAGAATACCTGTTATCCATCTTCTTTGGACCAAGATGTATTCTATTTGGTTTCTGGTGTTGCTATCTGGTGAGGTCCAGGTGTATAGTCTTCTTGGATGTTGCCTGCTAAGAGTGTTCGTAATGGAGAGATTATTTTCTAGGCAGAATTCAATTAGTTTTGTGCCTCTTTCGTTTCGTTGTCCTATACTGAAAGGACCTTTTATCTTTTCCTCCTCTTCAGCTGTTTCCTTGCCGACCTTTGCGTTGAAATCGCCCATTACGATCAGGATGTCTCTTTTACTAACTTTATCTATTGCTCCTTGTAAATTTGTGTAGAATTTATCGATCTCGTCATCAGGAGCTGTAGATGTTGGGGCGTATGCTTGTATTATTGTGATCTTTCGGTTCTTTGTCTGTAATTTCATCATGATGAGTCGGTCGTTGATAGGATTGTATCCAAGTAGTGTTGTGGATATTTTCTTTGCCAAAATGAAACCGACTCCACTATGTTCACTTTTTCTTCCTGAGTATATTACTGTGTCACCTGTTGAGGTTTTAAAGTGCTCCTGGCCAGCCCATCTGTGCTCGGTTATTCCAAGTATAGGTGTTTTTGTTCTCTCCATCTCATTGTAAATCATGTGGAGTTTGCCATGGTAAAGACTCCTTACATTCCATGTTCCTATTCTCAATTTCTTCCGTAGTCCAATGGCAGGTCTTTCCGCAGTAAGACAGTCAGGCTTTTGGCCGTCATCACATTTACTTGTTTGATCTGCCATCTTTCTCTTCCCCAGTTCGCAGAATTGATCTGACTGGCCTGGGGACATTCCATCAGATCTTTGAGTATGTCTTGGCAAAGGCTGTTTATATATCACAATAAGAATGCTCAAAATGGCAGAAAAAGAACAATCGAGAGAGAGAGAAACAAGTCAGAATGCTCTCTTTATATGGGTAACCTATTCATGAATAGTTATTTAGTTAGTTAGTTTGTTCTTTTCGTACCAAAGGCAGCACATAGGGCAGAGGTCTAGAACAGTTACACATTTAGATAAATCGTCTGTTTCTGAAATACTTGGGTTTTCAGGATTAAGGATTATTAGGCCTCAGATCAACCGACCATAGCAAGTACAAAGAAAACAACACTTTCCATCTTGAAACCAGAACCGGAAATATCCACTCATGAATACATACACATTCAGAAAATTATGAATGTTTTTTAACTGTTAACAAACTATCATCATGACCATTCATGACAAAATCTCTAGTTTTTTGGTCGCAGGGTATCCTAGAAGGAATGGTAAACTTCGTTTCACTTCTACTTCTAGCAAAAGCCACAAAGATATGTATTCCTTATTGTGTACACTTCACTTTAAAATAGTTATCAGTCAATATAAAAGTTAAATAAGAACAGAAAGTAATGAAAAAGCAACGGAATATGTCCAATATTTAAAACAGCGATTCATCCCTGCGATAATCCTTATGCATCGTAAAGTGAAGACTCATGCACAGTCGACTAATATTCTTGCACTGAAGTAAATTTCCTTAATGGAGTTCCCTTGAAACTCAGCGGTCCTTATTCTGGCAAAAAGGACACAGTCCATCTTGTTGGTATTGGGGAAGGTAAGTGGCTATACCAGCAATACCTGCATATTTCAACATCCTGTTGTTTACTACGTTGCCACTATAGGACATGCCAAATATACATCTCGGACAGCAAATGGGTAATATATTCATCTTTTCCTCCTTTGATGCATGTTTAGTGCAACTTATTTATAATATATATTTCTTGATCTACAGGTGGACAATCCTTGCATCACAGAATAAGCGCATTCGAGTCTCATTTAGTGGATTGTCTATCGAGCTGGAAAGTGACATTAGCTCATGCATATATGATTATGTCCAGGTAAAGAAAACAAATAGTAACCTTGTTCCCCTAGTATAGTTTAGTTTAGTTGTTGGATTATTATTACTGCACATTGAACCAATTAGTCATAAACACTCCGATCTCCTCCTCAATATGTCTCTTCGCGTATGACAACTAATGACACTGGTTGTATGTTGGTGTATTATTATTCTTTGGCAACCAGAATAGTGCTCTTATCTAGCTACATCACATTAGAGTTGGTTTTCTTGCAGTCTTGTTAAGGTTGTAGATTCACCACTATTACTTGACTTCTTAAGCATTCTCTCTCATTAGATAATTCAGAATATCAGGTGTGGTTGATTTCTTGTCCACTTTTTACAGCAGCTATACCAAACAACTCACTGACAGCTAAACAACATATGCTCAACAGCAGCTTCATGCCTACTTTATGTTACCAGAGCCTAATATGGATAATGTGCAAAGCTCAGGTGCAGAAAATAACTATATGTAAAATGCAATGTCAACAACACCAGATTATAGAGTTATGTTTCTTAGCTTGCTCAGATTTCAATGTTATGTTTCTTAGAAATGTTTCTACACTTCAATCAATCAAATGCTGTCTCCACATCAAATGTTGTCTGTAATGACACTTCAATAAGTTCTGGAAAAAAAACCCACTCTGCCAGACTCTTGCCTGTCAACCTCTTGAAGTTTTTCTTCCAATTATATCTCTGTCTTCACTTAGTATTCCTGCCGTCTATCGTTCATTTAATGATGGTTTTAAACTGAGTGACATGCTTCTTAAAAATATTCATCTCGTATTTTATCTATTGACTTGCTGGGATTTCAGTCTTCTTGTTAATTTTCTCTTTTAAATCTTCCTGATGACTTCTTTCAAACATTTTTTGTTTTGTGTTTACCAGATTTTTGATGGCACAGAACAAGATGGTGTGTCTCTTGGAAGGTTTTGTGGCAGCACATTGCCAAGCCCTGTTTACTCAATCAACAATCTGATAACAGTTGTCTTTTCTAGTGATAGCTATCGACAGGATTCAGGATTCTTGATGGACTGGCTGGCAGTGCCGCCAGAAGATGTCCCAACACCAGCACCATCTGTTATCCCAGCAACACCAAGTAAGTGATGTACTTTTTAAAATTTTGTTCAGATACAGCTGTCCTGAATTTTGAAACATGTAGAACAAATGTAGATTATTGGTTAATGACTCACCCGTATGTTACCGGGGCTCTCAAGGAAAGCAAAGAATAGTAGCACTGAAAACTACAAGACCACTGAGGTAGGGGTAGACCCATAGGTGCTCAGTCTCCCCCAACAGATGTTGAAAGGTATGCATACTGATGGTTTCTGTGACTTGCTAGTAAAACACACTCCTCTCTCTGCTCCTCAGTGATCCAGCTGTACTTGTACAACTTGTAATTCCAAACTCTTAAACTTTTTAGATTGAGTCAATGTCAATTTTAGTGTCTTCGTCCAACAGTAGGTCGCCATGAGACCGAAGAACATCCCCCTCATCCATCCTAAACTTCCCAACCTGTTGCTTCCGATCCAAGCATGTTCTTTTCATTCTTGATCTCCTGGAAAACCAAGCAACAGTTCACAAACTTAATAGAGTCTTCTGGAACTCATTAGATATGCAAGATTAAGGGTCAGCTATTTTATGGACTTCCCTCTGTGGTTTTCATGACAGCAAAGAATAGAACGTAGACATAAAACAAACAATTGAGGCCAAATACTTAGGAGCAATTTTCACAGCAGATGAAAGTATCGATAGCGAAATCAGCAATCGTTGCACAAAAGCTAACCAAGTACTGGGACAGTTAACACCACTGTTGTCACATAAAGCGATACCGCAAACAACTAAAGCCAACCTCATGAGAATGATTTTCTGGCCAACACTATGTTACCAGTGTCAAACATGGCCAATAACAGCAGCTAATGAGCGGAAAATCATAATGACAGAGATGAGGTGTCTTAGAAGAGCTGCAGGTGTGACAATAAGACACAAAATTACGAGGCGTGTTCAAATGAAAACGGGACTTGTAGATTTATTTTAAAAGTATCATACGCAAATTAACAGTTTCAACGGAATTAAATAAAGCAACCACTTGTGAATAAGAATGCACCTGGGTTCATCAGAAAAATCTCTGTATGCATTTAGGCAAGCATCCCACTGTTTAGGTAGACGTCGAATGCCGTCCGAGAAAAGGTGCGTGGCTGCTCACTGAACCACGTGGTCACCGCTGTCTTCACATCTGCGTCGCTGTTGAATCGCTGTCCCTTTAGTGCTTTTTTCAACGGTCTAACAAATGGAAATCACACAGGAACAAATCGGGACTATAGGCTGGGTGATGAAGAACTTCCCAATTCTTCTTTGCCAATGTTTCCTGCACAATTTTTGAGACGTCATGGACGAGCGTTATCGTGGAGAAGAATCACACCTTGAGAAAGCTTGCCTGGTCGCTTAGCCTTGATGGCCTTATGCAGCTTGTCTAAAGTGTCTTTATAATGGGTGTTGACACCAGGTTCCTTAAAATCGGCCAACAAAAGCCCTTCATGGTCAAAAATGCGGTCACCATAACCTTCCCAGCAGAAACCTGTGTCTTGAATTTTTGGGTTTTGGTGAACCTGGATGTTTCCATTGCATGCTGTCAATTTTGCTGCTCGGTTCATAATTGTGGCACCACGATTCATCACCTGCCACAATGCTCAACAGAAATGCATCACCCTCTGTCCTGTAATGCATCAAGTGGTTCAAACTCCACCCCATCCGTTCTTCCTTATGGTGGTCAGTCAACATCCGTGAGACCCACTGTGAACACACCTTCCGATAGTTCAATTTCTTCTGAACAACCATGTGGGCTGTCCCAATTGACATATGGAATTCTTCTGCAAGCGAACGAATGCTCCGATGACGGTCAGTCAGTACTGCTTTATCAAGCAAGGCTATGTCTTCTTCTGTTGCAACAATATGCGCCTGACCTGGCCGTGCAAGATCTGCTGACAAGCTCGTCCGCACGTCGCAAAAATTGTGCAGGAAACATTGGCAAAGAAAAATTGGGAAGTTCTTCATCACCCAGCCTATAGTCCCGATTTGTCCCCGTGTGATTTCCATTTGTTCGGACGGACCGTTGAAGAAAGCACTAAAGGGACAGCGATTCAACAGCGACGCAGATGTGAAGACAGCGGTGACCACGTGGTTCAGTGAGCAGCCACGCACCTTTTCTCGGACGGCATTCGACGTCTACCTAAACAGTGGGATGCATGCCTAAATGCATACAGAGATTTTTTCTGATGAACCCAGGTGCATTCTTATTCACAAGTGGTTGCTTTATTTAATTCCTCTGAAACTGTTAATTTGCGTATGATACTTTTTAAATAAATCTACAAGTCCCGTTTTCATTTGAACACGCCTCGTAGAAATGAAGAAATCAGAAGGAGACTGGATGTGAAACCAGTTATGCAATTCATAAAAGAACAACAGTTTAAATGGTTTGGACACCTGACCAGAATGCCCAGGTAATGCCTACCACAGAGAGCCACACAGAAAAAGTATAATTAGTACAAGGCAAGAGGAAGACCACGCAAAAGATGGAGTGAAGGCATCAAGAACAGCCTTACGATCAGGAATATCAGCTTACAAAGTGCCTTAAAAAAGCACACACAAGATCACTACGTTTCACCCCAACACTTCCATAAAGAAGTAAATGGTGGAAGAGAAGTAGAAGAAGAAAGAATAGAACCATTATTTTTTCTTACATGATAACAAAGGTGACTAAGAGGGGTGATGTTGGGCTGTCAACTTCCCACTGTAAAAAACAAAAAAGCAAACAGCTTCTGAAACAGATCCACAAAAAAGAAAACTGCTAATGAATATTTAGATTCATTAGTAATGGCATAAGATCATATGGAAACATAATTTTGTCATCTCTGTCATGGGCCCTTCGGCATGATACAAAATGTTTTTGATTTTATAAGGTACTTTCTTTATACTCTCTCACTTTTTCTATTCTCTCTCTTTATCGGTTCACTCTGTTTTATATTTATATTACATTTTTATTAAGTATTCTCCCGTATGGTGCCGGGGATGCAAAGAATAGTACCACTGCGACCTACAAAGCATGTCATAAGAGGCGACTGATGTGGGACCTAGGGAAGCTACCCTAGTAAATAAAAAGCATAGCAGATATCAGATGAGCTGGCCTACTTGTAGGTGCATAACTGGCGCAATGTACAATCGCTCTTAGGCTCAGATCACATAAAATCACACAGAGTATGATGTACTTTAGTTTTAATTTTGTTCAGATACAGCTGCTCCTGAATTTTGAAACTGGTAGAACAAATGTAAATTCTAGTATGAGGATGGAGGTTGAGGTCGTTACTGCTGCCCTCCATTGGTTCTCTGGGACTTCATTTACTGGGGCCGTTGTTTATCTGACTCTCAGTCAATGCTTCACAAGATCCAGAAGGACAGGTTGTGGTATGAGTGGATTTCATCTATAGAAGTTTCTAACCTCCTGCGGCTTACGTGGATATACTGTCCTGGGCATGCAGGTGTTTATGGTAATGAGAGAGCGGCCAGACTAGCATAAGGAGCATCAATTGTTGGGGAGTTGAAGATGGATAAGGGGTATGTTCTTCGGTCACTTCGCAACTGTCTCGTGGATGAGGACACTAAAATAGATGTTGATTCAATCCAGCGATTTCGGCAGTTTGGAGTTACCCTGTGTACAAATATAACTGGATACCTTAGGGACAGAGTTAGGAGTGTGTTTAATCAGTGAGCCAAGGGAACTATCAGTATGCATACTCTTCGATATCTGTTGGGGAGACTGAGCACATATGGGCCTACCCGAGGCGGTCATGTCAGTTTAGTAACCAATAACAAATCACACAGAGTGGTTAACAAGTGGTCGATAGCGAGCTTTCAAAGAAAAAAGATTAAGTATAATTTCTTCAATACATGTGAACTGTAAAGGATCTCCAGCACATGCTATTCTTACCGTGGTGCTGCATCCTAATAAACTGTTCTCCAAAAATCTGGCCAGCAATGGCGGAATGCGGGATGGCCATTCAGAGTTAGAACTGTTTGATTCTGAACACGACTTTGCTAGTGCATTTTCGCATGTTTGGTCGGGTATTTTCCGGTTTCGTTTGCCGAGCTACTGAGTTAGTGCTTGAGCAACGCTGTGAGCTATGACTGTTACATGGAATGCTTTTGCTGTGTCAACCGTGCGTTTGTTGTGTGCATTCAGAAAATGGCGGACAGCGGTTATGACGAACAAGCTCAATCTGCCGTATGCAGTTATATTGCGAGTGCAGAAAACTGGATTTTGTCATGATTGATGTTCCCTCCGACAAGAATTGCAATTCAAGTGATGAACAGTTTTGTGTTGCTACATTAGCGACGGCCATATGCATTTTATGCGGTGCGGTTTCTTTTGTGGCATGCACGCGGCTGTTTAATTCTGGAATTAGTTCACACAGGAAACATTTCACAGTTGTTAGCATTTCGTGTGATTTTCATTGGCACAGGAACGGAGCAATTATGGGGTGACCGGTTGCAGTGAAGTTGGAACCGTACTAATGAACTATGAACTATGAAACTGTTCTCCTTAATATTTACTCCAGTTGTATTTACTTATTTTTTTTCCTCTACGTTTGCTTCTACATCATCACTTTCTATTAGTTTCTGTCATTTATTTTCTTCTTCTTATTCCTCTTTGATCATCATGGAGAACAGGGCCTCAATAGCTGTCTTCCATTTTCTCTGGTCTCTGGATTTTTTTAATGGCTTTCAAGAATAAAACAGAGTCCTGCAGCTGCTAAAAAAGACTGATTATCACTTCTGTTAACTGGTTAGCTACAGAATTGAAAAACAGATTGTGGCTGAATTAAATTTAGGTCCCATTTTCCCATTGCAGGTGTTTGTACAAATTCAACTGCAGTATTTTTTAACTCTTTCCGTACGCAGTTATTTCTTCAGTTGTACTTCAAGGAGGCAAAACAAAAAGAATTTAAAAAAGGAACTATTTGTTTAGAAATAAACATAAATATATATGTATATATATATATATATATATATGATAAAAATGATAAAAATAACAGAGCAGTTCACCTATTTAGGTATCGAAATAGGGGAAGACTGCAGTAAAACTTGGTAAATAGTGAAACACGGACAAACAAAGTACTATAGTTTTACAAAATACAGAAACAGTGACGATAAACAGCAACGCTTCGACCAACAAGGCCTTTATCAAGCAAACGAACACACAGGAGTGACAAATTAAAATGAAACACAAATGGACTGATCAAATACCAACGTATCTAAGGAAAAAGAGGTAGAAACGGGAAATGCACATACATTGTTGGTCGAAACGCTTGCTGTTTATCAGTCACTGTTTCTGTATTTTGTAAAACTATAGTACTTTGTTTGTACGTGTTTAACTATTTACCAAGTTTTACTGCAGTCTTCCCCTATTTCGATATTCGTCGCCATATTGCTGCAACTATTCGTTGTGACATAGTAGGTAAGATTTAATAGTTATATTTGTTGTGTATGTGCATTTCCCATTTCTACCTCTTTTTCCTTAGATACGTTGGTATTTGGTCGTCCATTTGTGTTTCATTTTAATTTGTCACTCCTGTTTGTTCGTTTGCTTGATAAAGGCCTTGTTGGTCGAAACGCTGCTGTTTATCGTCACTGTTTCTGTATTTTGTAAAACTATAGTACTTTGTTTGTACCTATTTAGGTAGCAATTTTGATTGCACAGGAAATGTTAAAAAGAAATTATGATACGAATTGGCAAAGCAATATCAGCTTTTAAAAGTCTAAATAAAATATGGAACTGCAAAGTTATATAGTATTAAAACTAAATTACGAATTTTCAATTCAAATGTTGTATCAATCCTAACATATGCTAGTAGAGTTGGAATATGACTAAAGATATAGAAAGCAAGTTGAATGCATTTGAAAATAGATGTCTCGTAAAAATAATGAATATAAAATGGAACGAATTCAGAAGTGATGAAATCAGAGACATGTCTGGTCAACCACTAGTGACAACTGTTATAAGAAAGAGAAGATGGAGATATGTTGGGCACACCTTGAGTAGAAATGATCAACGAATATCAAAGCAGGCATTGAAGTGGGATGCAAAGGGTTCAAGAAAGAGAGGTCCTGAAAGGAGACCCTGAAGTGAACTTTGCTGAGAGAAGCAGGAAATATCGATCTCAGTTCCATGGAGGAGATTGAGCGAGTTGCCCAGGATAGAGTGGTATGGAGAAATTACTTGCAGGCCCTATGTAACGTATAACGGTACGAGAGGAATTATTATTATTATTATTATTATTATATATAATAAGCAGTCCAGAAAATATTCAACTAAAAAACTACACTCTTGAAAAGTCAAAAGTTTTACATACCTAGGGAGTATGATGTCATCTACGGGGATACAGGCCAGAAATTCCACACAGAATCGCATTGGCATCAAGTGCTTTTAACAAATTGTCAAATATATGGAAGTCCAATTCACTCAGCAAGCACTTAAAATTAAAGATCTTTAACTCTGTGTGATTCCAGTATTAACTTATGGATGCGAGAGTTGGAAAGCAACAAAAGCTCTAGAAAGAAAATTAGATAACTTTGAGAATAAATGTCTTAGAAGAATACTGAACCTCAAATGGTCAGATTTCAGACCCAATACACAAATAAGACAAGAGACCAAGCAAGAAAATGTATCAAATTTTATAAGAAAGCTAGCCTGAACTACATCGCCACACACTTAGAATGGATGAGAGAAGACTCCTTACCAATCCCTCATATGGACACCAGAGGGAAAAAGAAAACGAGGAAGACCAAGAGAGACTCTGCGTAGAACCATCACCAGAGAAGGCTCAACGATGGGCCTAGTAAACATTAAAGACTTAAAACAAATAGCAACGAACCGCGAGACATGGAGAGCTATGACCTCTGCCCTATGCACCGCCCACAGGCCCAAGAGGAAAGACTAACTAACTAACTAAGGTCAATGAATTTCTTGATAAAATCCATGTCAATCAATTGTTGATCTTTAGTAGGAAATTTATAAAAATAAATCTATTATTTACTACAGGTGAGCTTTAAAAAAATATAAAATATCACAACTTAGTTCAAGTTTGGAATTTTCAAAACATGCAATACCTTTCACTTGGTGG
This sequence comes from Arion vulgaris, assembly GCA_020796225.1. Taxonomy (NCBI): domain Eukaryota; kingdom Metazoa; phylum Mollusca; class Gastropoda; order Stylommatophora; family Arionidae; genus Arion; species Arion vulgaris. Next base: position 2,978,027 of record CM036772.1, on the reverse strand, counting down.
TTACCATATAGTACATCCAATGATAAGAAAATATCCAAGAAAATAGTAATTTAGCAATATTTAGTAAATAATTTACACTTCTGACCATCTATGACCGTATCGCTTGTTGCTATGGTATACAATCTTGTACAGTTCAATGACTGGCTTGAAAACACAATAAATATGACCAAGTACAGTTTTTTTTACCTTTAACAGATAACATGTGGTTCATGAATAAGCTTCCTGTTGGTAAATTAAAATTCTCCTCCACAATGGAAAATGAGAATGTAAATTTTAAATTGGTTGTAATAGGAAACAAACCATGATGCTCACAGTGGCTCGTCACCATGAGTAAATATCAGATTTGGCACTCCCAGCTTGTTTTTAGTGGCAATCAGTTAATTTTTTATTATCGCTTTGTGTTAATTTTTTACGATCACTTATGTTAATACAGATCACTTATGGACCTGTCCAAAGTTCTTCTATGGTGTTCCTCATCATTATCCAAGTGCATGTTCTTTATAAGACGTTGCTCTCTTTGCAGCACATCTGAAATTCACTCTGTCTGCCAGTTCACCCACTTCGTCGATGGTCATATTCATGGTTTCTTTATTATCTTGTAGCCATCTTCTTCTTGGTCTGCCTCTGCGCCCTGGGACTCTGCGCTCTAATATTGTTCCCTCCAGGACATCGTTATGCTTGATGTGGCCAAAGTATCTAATATTTTTGTATAGTATATTGTTTATCAGCCAATTGTCTTTAACAATCAGTTCTTTCAGGACATCAGTGTTGTTTTCTTTTTTCTGCCCATGGTATTCGTAGGATCTTTCTGTAGCATCTCGTTTTGAAGGACCAAAATTTTGTTCTTGGTGATTCTCTCTAATTACTAATCTGTACATCTTTCATCTCACTTTTACCTGTCTTTCCCACCTGTATTTATTTTCTTCATCCTATGTTTATATTATTTGTAGGACAATTTTCACCTGTAGTGATCTAATAATTGTGTTTATTCAAACCAGTTCCAGGTTGTGGTGGTCAGCTTGTAGCATCAGAGACACAACAAAATCTGACCTCACCTGGATACCCAAGCGTTTATGAACACAATTTGGACTGTTCCTGGACAATTTCTGTGCCTGTAGGCAACACAATAATAGTCAATATTATAAGCATTGACATGGAGGGATATGGCGGATGTTATTATGATTATCTTAGATTATCAAATGGTAACTTCTTATTTCTGCACTTATTAATCCACTATCATCTTGTTTGAGAAAGCTGTAAATTAAAGGATGTTTTGTAAGGGACATGCTAGCACACCTGCCCAGCGTGTTTGTAGTGTGTTGGATGACAGGTGACAAGCCCCTGTGAGTGCCGTTCAATTCCGCGGACTGGCAGAAAAGCCACAGATTCTCCAGATTTACAGTGTTCATGACACTGAACCGAAGTGTTACGATGTCCATGGCACTGAGAGGAAGAGCTGAAAGCTAAAGTGCTTCTGGATCCAAAAAAAAGCATATGCTAATGAATGAATGAATGTATAGATAGATATATCTTTACTATTTGGCTCAGATACATCGACAGCATACTCAAGACATGAGAGGAGACTTAACATCTCTCACCTTCGCTGTCTCTGTGTGATTATGAACATCAGGCGGTACAACAAGATAACTAGATCTGAAGTACTACAACATGCAAACTTGCTTCTATGGGTATGCTCAGTAGTAGAAGACTAAGATGGCTAGGCATGTGAGAAGAATGGACAATTGCTGCATACCAAAACAAATGTTGTTCTGTGAACTTTTGAAGGGAACAGACACCAAGGCAGACCCTACTCGATATAATTATGTCTGCAAGGCTTCAATGAATAACTTTTCTACTGGCCCCAACAAATGAGAAAAACTGGCTGATGATCAAGGTATATGGAAAACAACATTACGCAAAGCAACATAATATTTTGAAAAAGAGATTTAGGGATGAGCTGAAAGGCAAGAGTCAAGTGAAAACTCAGAACTTGTCACAGTAAAACATTTGAGAATTGACTGTCTGTCAAAGATGAAAAAGGCCATATGTATATATATGATTATGCAGTAGCTTAATGATGTATTGAAAACTATAGAACAGTTTGCATATATTAGCAGTGTAGTGAAAATATTAGACATCCTGACTTCATGTCAAGGATGAGCATCAACATCTAGAATGATAAACAAATACAGAGGACAGAGATTTGTGGAAATCCATGATCACCTACACCAGCCGGCATGGCACCTAATGATGATGATCATTGTGTTACAAATTATTTAACCTTTTTGGCCTTCTGAGCTGATATACAGGCTGACTGTGTTTGTTTTAAAGATAAGGCAGAGGTAATACACTGAATAATTCAGTATACATAATAATATAAAAGCGTTCACCCTCGCTGGTGCTACAGAGTTCATGAACTGTCAATGAGATCTTCCTGTGTGATAAAGAGATTGGACTCACCGAAGTGCAATGATGATGCTGATATCAATCAATCAATCAATCAAAAAAGTGTTTAGAGGTAAAAAGAACAATTGCAGAGTGAAAGTGTTGAGCTATCAGCAGAGCACACAGAGTTAAGAAATCAGTGGGGAACTCGCCCGAGTGGTTACCGGGCCCAAATTTGGGTGTAAAGAATAGAACCACTGTTACCTGCCATGCATGTTGTAAGATGCGACTAAGGAGGTTTGGATGAAATTGGATGCACATGTCTTAAACATGTAGAAGTCTATGCGTTTAGGGGCCTACCAAATCAATGTGCAACATATACACGTTCTTGGCAAAGATCAAACATATCACAAAGAGTGATTAAAATTGGTCGTAAAGAACGAACACAAAGAAGAAGAAGAAGTGGGGAACCAATCAGTGGGGAACTAATCAGTGGGGAACTATTCACTGGGGAACTAATCATTGGGGAACTAATCACTGGGGAACTAATCACTGGGGGTACAAATCACAGGGGAACTATTCACTGTGGAACTATTCACTGGGAACTAATCATGCACAATTGGGGTACAAATCACTGGGGAACTAATCACTTGGGTACAAATCACTGGGGAACTAATCACTGGGGTACAAATCACTGGGGTACAAATCACTGGGGCACAAATCACTGCATTTCCAGGAAGTGTTAAATAGACCTCCCCACTAAACCCACTAGATTTAGGGCAAGGAGACCCGCTGGACATAAACGTAGGGGAGATCACAAAACAGGAAATCGCAATGCCTTGAAAACTTGAAAAGGGCAAGGCAGCAGGAGTTGATAATATCCCAGCGGAAGCTCTGAGGGAGGGAGGAGAAGAGATGGTAAACCAACTCCACATATTGTTCAACTTGATGTGGGACAGGGAGAAGATACCAGCAGATTGGAAGAAAGGCCTCCTCGTGATACTATGGGGTGCCGGAGAAGACTGTCGACATCATCAGGCAGCTGTATGAGGGGTTTGCCTGCCAGGTTATTCATGATGGAAGACTGTCAGAGGAGTTCCAGGTCACTACTGGTGTTAGACAGGGATGCCTGCTGTCCCCCTCCTCTTCTTGGTGCTACTTGATTGGGTCACACGCACAGCCTACGCCAGGTCTGGAAAAGGCATACAGTGGACACTTATGTCAAAGCTAGAAGACCTGGATTTTGTGGACGATCTCGCCTTGCTTTCGCATAGACTACAAGACATGCAGGAAAAGTGGATGCTCTGGCACAAACGGCACAACATGTAGGCCTTAAAATCGGTCAAGACAAGACTAAAGTAATGTGTAGCAACAACATACAGCAAGATCCAATACTGATTGAGGGAAGGGACATAGAAGATGTGGATGAATTTGTCTACCTTGAAAGTAAGATCAGCAGATCAGGAGGTACAGATGAGGACATTAAGGCTAGGATTAGGAAGGCCCACAGGCCTTTGCGATCCTGCACATGGTGTGGAAGTCCGCTGCCATCTCCATGAAAACAAAGCTCAGGATTTTCAGCTCAAATGTGAAGTCGGTGTTGCTGTATGGCTCGAAACTTGGCGAGTCACTAGGGCAAATACAAATAAGATCCAGACCTTTGTCAACGGATGTTTGCGGCGGATTCTCAGATTGAGATGGTATGATAGAGTTACAAACACGGATCTGTGGATAAAAACAGGGCAGGAACCTATGATGACACAGGTCAAGAGGAGAAGATGGCGATGGATAGGCCATACCTTTCGGAAGACACAGTCGAGTGTCACTAGACAGGTGCTCGAGTGGAACCCGCAGGGAAAACGAAAAAGAGGATGCCCTAAGCAGACTTGGAGACGAGGTCTTACTGAGGAGCTGAAGAGTGCTCAATTGACCTGGGAGACCATAAAAAGAACAGCCAGAGACCGAGAAGAGTGGCGAACAACTGTTGAGGCCCTATGCTCCACGAGGAGCGGAGAGGATTAATGATGATGATGACAAATCACTGGGGTTCAAATCACTGGGGAACTAATCACTGGGGCACTAATCATCGGGGTACAAATCACTGGGAAACTAATCACTGGGGAACTAATCACTGTGGAACTAATCACTGGGGAACTAATCACCGGAGTACAAATCACTGGAGAACTAATCACTGGGAAACTAATCACTAGGGTAATAGTCACTGGGATACAAATCACTGGGGAACTAATCACTGGGGAACTAATCACTGAGGCACATGCCCATGTGGTACCAGGCCAGCAACGGAACCAAAGTATAGTACCACTGAAACCTACAATGCACATCATAAAAGGCAACTGATGTGGGCCATAGGGATGCTACCCTAGTAAATAAAAAGCAGCACAGAATGAGGATGTGCTGGCCTACTTGTAGGCGATAACTGGGATAACGTATAATCGCTTTAGGCTCAGATCGCGTATAAATCATGTGGTTGACAAGCGGCCAATATGGAGGATTCACAGAAGAAAAAGACTGGGGAAATAATCACTGGGGTACAACTCACTGGGGAATCAAATGAGCAGTGAACCAGGATGTTATTCTGAATTCCCAAGTGGAGTTTTCAAAGATAGACATGTTAGTAAATATGGGAGACAACTTATATTACAACAATGTATGTAATTATAGATATGTAACACTATATAGACTACTACTTACACTCACATGTGTGACGCTGGGGTCCGCGAGGGAAGCAATGAATAGTACCACTGTGATCTACAAGGCATGTTGTAAAAGGTGACTGAGATAGGGGCCTAGGGAAGCTACCATAGTAAATAAAAAGCGTCGCAGAAATCAGATGTGCTGGCCTACTTATTGGCACATAACTGGCACCACATACAAACACTCTTAGACTCAGATAACATACAGGTCACACAGTGGTTAACTAGTGGTCGATATGGAGCGTTCGAAGAAGAAGAAGATATAAACCAATCCTAGGCAACAGCTAGAATGCAAACACCACAAAAGCCGCATGAGTAGGCTCATTAATCAAAATCAAACTGGTAATTTTATTTTTTGGACACTGTTGAAGATATTGCAAAGTAAATTGGAGCATCTATTGACATTTCTGGAGGCAATGAAGATATTCCAAACTGAAACTGAAATTGATTATTTTCAAATAGTTAGAGCTAAAGGACCTAATGTCAAAGGTTGACTTCATTGCACTGGAATTTACCACATACGGCTTGGTCTCTTTCTGCAGAAATGACATGCCATCTTACAAGAGTATTGCACACACTTTGTAGCTCTGGCAACATTCCTAGTGGTCTCTGGACAAATGTACTTGTGAACAGAACAGTGCAGTCTGAATTTGAACCCATGACTTTCAGAACGCAAGGAAAGGGCTTAACTACTTAGCCACAGAGAACAAAATAGTTTCATTTTTTAAGACAACAAAAAAGTTCCATATTGTTTTCTGTCAATACCTTTTACCATTTATTTTCAATAGGTGGCTTGAGCCCTTTCAGACCTCGCTTCAACTCTAACTTTCGCAGCACATTTTGTGGACGGACCGGTGCTGGTACAATCATACAGTCTGTAGGCAATACCATGATTGTCACATTTCATACAGACCATTCAATCAGCATGTCTGGTTTTGTACTGACCTATGAGATAGGTAAGTGTCAATATAAATTAGGCCATTTAGAACTTGAGTATATACAGGTGACAGAAGTATGGTAGGTGAAACTGAAATAGGTCTTGTAAGTCATCGGAAACTGAAATTTGTCGGGAGAAATTTAAATGTATACGTGAACTGGTAAATCAGGAAAAACTGGAGTAAATCAGGTAAAACTGAGTAAATCAGGTAAAACTGAAGTAGGTCGAAAACTGAGTAGGTCAGGTAAACTGAAGTAGGTCAGGTAAACTGAAGAGGTCAGGTAAAACTGAGTAGGTCAGGTAAAACTGAAGAAAGGTCAGGTAAAACTGAGTAGGTCACGTATAAAGGGTTTTAAGCCAAAGGATTGACTTCATTGCACCGGGTTTTACCCCATATGGCTTGGTCCCCCTCCGCAGAAATGGCACATCAACTGCCGAGAGTATTGCAAAAGCATGAACTTCATAGCTCTGGCAACTATCCTAGGGGTCTCTGGTGCAGCCAAGATTCGGACCCATGACCTTCGACTTGCAAGGCAATGACCTTGACCACTCATCCATAGAGACCTAGGTCAGGTAAAACTTGAGTAGATCTGGTAAAACTGAAGTAAGACTGGTAAAACTGAAATTTGTCAGATGGATCTGAAGTAAGTCTGATGAACCAGAAATCTGTCAGGCACAACTGAAGTCTTTCTAATGAAAATATAAATCTGTTGCGTAGAAGTTAGATCAGAGAACATATGGTTATTCACCGAAGTGCAATGATGATGGTCCTATCAAATGAATCAGTCCTTCTATCAGATTAAAATGAAGTTTATGAGATACAACTAATGTTTGCACTATTTGCAATTTAGTTTGTTTGCTCACTATGAGTGCCGGTATAGTAATGGCACATCTGTCTGTTTTTTGCATGAAGCTTACTTTTGTTATCACCAGTGTCCCTTCCTATTCAGGCAAGCCTTACTCTAATTTCAGAGGTACTTGTATTTAATATTCATAAATAAAGTATCATGGATTTCTGTAGTTGAACCACACACTGTGCACACCGAGAATTGTTGACCTAAGCTGGCCTGAAATTCCATAATTTTTACAGCACTTAGTCACCAGTGCGTGCGTTATCAATCTTGCTATTGGTGATCCCAAAGTCTGTCTGATGGAGATAAAGTCTGTCTTATAGAACTGGTTTGTATGATAAAATGGACAGTCTGATATAAATGATGTATAATGAATCATAATCTGTCACATCATCATCATCAAGGTGCATATCATTTATAGGACGTTGCTCTCTTTGCAGCACATCTGAAATTCACTCTGTCTCTAGCCAGTTCACCCACTTCGACGATGGTCATATTCATGGTTTAATCTGTCACAAAAGAACATAAGAACAATGAAAATTAAATATTTTTGACACATCAAACAACATGAGTGCCTAGAGAAATAATTTTGGAGGGAATGGTGCCTGAAAGAAGAATTACAGGAAGACCTAGAAGGCGATGGGTGCAAGATGTAATTGACCATCTGAGAATGACTGCTGCTGATGCCTGTCAACTTGCACAGAACAGAAAGTTTTTCAGGACTGCTGTCATGAGAGCCACGTTTCGGAAGGAACAAGCTACTTGATGATGATGATGAATGAATCATACTCCGCCCGTGTCTTTCCGGAAACTGCAAGGGGAGCAAAGAATAGTAACAATGTGATCTACAAAGCATGTCATAAGAGGCGACTGAGGTAGGGGCCTGGGAGCTACCCTAGTAAATAAAAAGCATCGCAGAAATCGGATGTGCTGGCCTACTTGTAGATGCATAACTGGTGCAACATACAATCGCTCTTAGGCTCAGATCACATACAAATCACAAAGAGTGGTTAACAAGTGGTCGATGTGAAGCATTCGAAGAAAAAGAACAATCAAACTCAGACAGATCAACATGAGTCAATGATATAGAACTAAAGTGCTTCTGATAAGACAGTGTATCTGAAGTGATCAGAACACATCAGATCAGATATGGAGAAAACCATGGGAAGCTGCAAAAATACTGATAAATGGGTGATATAGACAAAGACAGATATATTGTAGTATTACAAAGTGGTTAAGTGGTTAAACCCTTGCCTTGCGAGTCGGAGGCCATTAGTTCTGTGCTGTTCATGCATCATTCTGTTCATGAGTGCCTTTTTGTTCCAGAAACCCCTAGAATTGTTGCAAGTGCTACAAAGTTCATGCTTTGTGCAATACTCTCAGCAGGTGGTGTGCCATTTATGCGGAGAATGACCGAACTATACGGGTAAAACCCTATGCAACAAAGTAAAACCTTCGCTTTAAAACCTGTTTTTATAAAAATTAAAAGATGAAATATGGATTGAATCATTTATTTTACTTTGCTTATGTAATACTGTGAGCCTCTGTAACTTAAGCAGTAGTGAGCCTGATCACAACCCAAGCGTACCTGGTTCAACCGGGAGGCAGGCAGTTTGAAGCAAATTGTTTCCGTGGGATTCTTACAGAAGGTAAAAATAGCCCTCACCGTTCACAAAGGAATGGCAAACTACTGAATGTCTAAGTGGTGCCTAGAAAATCAAGACTCCTTTACTGTGGGTGATGTCTAGAAAATCAAAGACTCCTTTACTGTGGGTGGTGTCTAGAAAATCAACGACTCTTTACTGTGGTGGTGTCTAGAAAATCAAGATTCCTTTACTGTGGGTGGTGTCTAGAAAATCAAATTCCTTTACTGTGGGTGGTGTCTAGAAAATCAAGACTCTTTACTGTGGGTGGTGCCTAGAAAATCAAGATTCCTTTATGTGGTGGTGCCTAGAAAATCAACGACTCCTTTACTGTGGGTGGTGTCTAGAAAATCCACGACTCCTTTACTGTGGGTGGTGTCTAGAAAATCAATGACTCCTTTACTGTGGGTGGTGTCTAGAAAATCAAAGACTCCTTTACTGTGGGTGGTGCCTAGAAAATCAATGACTCTTTACTGTTTGTGGTGCCTAGAAAATCAAAGACTCCTTTACTGTGGGTGGTGTCTAGAAAATCAATGACTCCTTTACTGTTTGTGGTGCCTAGAAAATCAAAGATTCCTTTACTGTGGGTGGTGTCTAGAAAATCAATGACTCCTTTACTGTGGGTGGTGCCTAGAAAATCAACGACCCCTTTACTGTGGGTGGTGCCTAGAAAATCAATGACTCCTTTACTGTGGTTGATGGCTATGTCCTGTAAAAGGATATGCCAGGATATTCATGTATATGTAAAAGGATATGCCAGGATATTCATGTATATGTAAAAGATATGCCAGGATATTCATGTATATGCTAATCTTATGTGATATACCTGTCTTCGTCTACTATGTCTAAAGTTCTTCTGATAAAATTGAAGTCTGTCATATTTTTATTTATATATTCCTATTTATAGTCTAATCATATGTAATGCTCATGTTTTGATGTATGCATCCTTTATGCTCATAACGTAGGATGTGGTGGCTTTTCAACTCTGGCTACTGGAGTCATCTCAAGTACAAATTACCCTAGCAACTATAAGGCCAATCAGAACTGTACATGGTCTACCCAAGTGCAGCCTGGCAGAACCATACGGTTAGAGTTTGAGAACCAGTTCAACATTGCAGACACTGGTGTATGCAATGATGATTATTTGTTGGTAAGTGTCAAATGTATTAGATATCATGGCTAAAATGTATCTCTTCTTCTCTTCCACCATTTACTTCTTTATAGAAGTGCTAGGGAGGAGGAAGCGTAGTGATCTTGTGTGTGCTTGTTTTAAGGTACTTTGTAAGCTGATATTCATTTTTGTAAGGCTATTCTTGATGCCGTCACTCCATCTTTTGCTGGGTCTTCCTCTTGCTTTGTACTCATTATACTTTTTCTGTGTGACTCTCTGGGGTAGGCAATACCAGGGAATTCTTGTCAGGTGTCCAAACCATTAAATCTGTTGTTCTTGTATGAATTGCATGACTTGTTTCACATCCAGTCTTCTGATTTCTTCATTTCTAATTTTTTGTCTTATTGTCACACCTGCAACTCTTCTAAAACACCTCATCTCTGTCGTTATGATTTTCCGCTCATTAGCTGCTATTATTGGCCATGTTTGACACTGGTAACATAGCGTTGGCCAGAAACTCATTCTTATGAGATTTGCTTTAATTGTTAGCGGCATCTCTTTATGTGACAACAGTGGTGTTAACTGTCCCAGTACTTGGTTAGCTTTTGTGCAATGATTGCTAATGTTTGTATGACTAGGCTATTATCATGATTCTGCGCAGGCGCAAATTTAAAACTGTTTAGTTGTAAGATCATTATCACTGCACATGAAACCAATTATTCTACAGGGTGTTCAACTTAAAAGCAGCCCCAGTGATAAATAGAAAGTTGCCAGGTACGCATTGCATCTCGTATATTTACTATTTAAACCGGTTCTGACTAGCTTGTCCTACGTCACATTTGTTCATCGCCCCTTCCCGCACTACAATAACACACCATCACACAACCTTGACCTGTACTACGTCATAACTGAACCTTCTCATTTTCATACATTTACGCCAGATTAGCTCCATTCACAGGCTGCTTTTAAGTTGAACACCCTGTATAAGGGTTCTGATCTCCACCTCAGTATGTCTCTCAGCATGTGGCAAGTAACAACACTGGTTCTTCTTTGGTTTACTATACTTCTTTCTTCTTCAACCTTCCCACCTAGGGATGCATACATCTGTGACCAACCTTCCCACCTAGGGATGCATACATCTGTGACCAACCTTCCCACCTAGGGATGCATACATCTGTGACCAACCTTCCCACCTAGGGATGCATACATCTGTGACCAACCTTCCCACCTAGGGATGCATACATCTGTGACCAACCTTCCCACCTAGGGATGCATATATCAGTGACCAACCTTCCCACCTAGGGATGCATACATCTGTTACCAACCTTCCCACCTAGGGATGCATACATCTGTGACCAACCTTCCCACCTAGGGATGCATACATCTGTGACCAACCTTCCCACCTAGGGATGCATATATCTGTGACCAACCTTCCCACCTAGGGATGCATACATCTGTGACCAACCTTCCCACCTAGGGATGCATACATCTGTGACCAACCTTCCCACCTAGGGATGCATACATCTGTACCAACCTTCCCACCTAGGGATGCATACATTGTACCAACCTTCCCACCTAGGGATCATACATCGTGACCAACCTTCCCACCTAGGGATGCATACATCTGTGACCAACCTTCCCACCTAGGGATGCATACATCTGTGACCAACCTTCCCACCTAAGGATGCATACATCTGTGACCAACCTTCCCACCTAGGGATGCATACATCTGTGACCAACCTTCCCACCTAGGATGCATACATCTGGACCAACCTTCCCACCTAGGATGCATACATCTGTGACCAACCTTCCACCTAAGGATGCATACATCTGCTGACCAACCTTCCCACCTAGGGATGCATACATCTGGACCAACCTTCCACCTAGGATGATACATCCTGTGACAACCTTCCCACTAGATGCATACATCTCCACCTTCCCATAGGATGCTCATCTCTACGTTTACAAGCCCTCTATCCGGCCATCTTTCCAATCTCTACTCTCTCTCCATTTTCTTGCATTCTGTCTTTACCTCCTGCCTCCAAGTGTTCCTAGGTCTTCCTTTACTTCTACTACCCTGGGGGTTCCATTGTAGGGCCTGTCTTCTGATGTTGTCAGGAGGTCTTCTCAGTGTGTGTTCTATCCCTCACCATCTACTGTCCCTCATCTTTTCTTTCATCTGCTGTTGTCCCGCTCTATCCCCTAGTTCCCAATTTGTGCTCCTGTCATACCATTGTTAATGAAGTATCCTGCTCAAGCATATTTTCCCCTTAGTTGCTCTCCATGTCTCAGCTCCAGAAGTGATCCAATCTCCTCCACATTATGTCTCTCAGCATGTGACAACTAAAGACACCAGTTCTGTGTTGGTCTACTATTCTTCTTTTGGTACCAGCATAGTGCTCTTGTCTAGTTGCACCACGATTTACTTGGTTTTCTTACAGTCTGGTTAGGGTTGTAGATTTACTACTATGACTTGAATTGTTTACATGTCCTCTCTCCCTTATGGAATTTATAATATCAGCCTGGCCCATTGCACCACTTTTAACAGCAACCATACCAGCAATTCTATCGGTGTGTTCATTTCCCTTTACACACTTGATAAACGAAATTTATGGTCAACTAGATTATACTGTGACAATTTTATTTTGACACCAAAAGTCCACTTGGACCTTATCTGCAAGGTAATACAGCACAGAGATCAAGGAAGTCGATGGTATATTTAGTATGATAACAAGTAGCAACACAACAGAGGCACTGGTGGTGACTAAGGCACTACTCTGGTTTTGGTACCAAAACTATACTCATGTGTGCATTCCGAGTGATTCATTGAGTATGATCCAGACGATGGAATCTGGTTTGGCAAGCAGACAATGGACAAAATCACTACAAATGTCAACAATTTGCAGAATTATATTCATCTTTGTTTTGGTATCAGTGTCAGTGAGATATTGGATAGACTGGCTGACTCTGCCATCATATCAGAAGGCCAGTCAGTTGATAGAGCTGACATTCAGACCTCTCTCATATAGTGCTGCTGCATAGAGGACTTCCATATGAACCAATCCACATCAACAGCTAGATTACAAGAGCTTGGATTGAAGATTTGAGTCACCTTAAAGGAGCAGCACAACAGACACCTGGTTAGGTTCATGAGTCAACGTTGAACTTGTACAGTTAGTCACCAGATGTTATTGAAGATAATGCAAAGGACATCAAAGAACCTATTGACATGTATGGAGTGCAATACATATATTCTAAATTGAAACTAAAACTGTGACAATATTTGAAATATATGGTAAACTAGACTGCAATCTATCTTTCTATTCTCTAATTCTGTTTTGCCTTTCAGCATCAGGTTGAAAAAGGAGACACCTGGAGCGAACCTCTCTGTACTACAGTTATTTTGTGTATTGTTATTGCTCTTTTTTATTTTGTAAAACTACAGTACATTGTTTTTACGTTTGTTTTTGTATTTTTGTAAAACTACAGTACATTGTTTTTACGTTTGTTTTTGTATTTTTGTAAAACTACAGTACTTTGTTTTTACATTTTTCGCCATTATAACATAGTTTTACTGCAGTCTACCCTTATCTCGATATTTGTATACTGCAGCTAGTTAGTTAGTCTTTCCTCTTGGGCCTGTGGGCGCACATAGGGCAGAGTCATAGCTCTCCATGTCTCGCGGTTCGTTGCTATCTGTTTTAGGTCTTTAATGTTTACTAGGCCCATCGTTGAGCCTTCTCTGGTGATGGTTCTACGCAGAGTCTCTCTTGGTCTTCCTCGTTTCTTTTTCCCTCTGGTGTCCATATGAGGGATTGGTAAGGGAGTTTTCTCTCATCCATTCTAAGTGTGTGGCCGATGTAGTTCCAGCGGCGCTTTCTTATAAAATTTGATACATTTTCTTGCTTGGTCTCTAGTCTTATTTGTGTATTAGGTCTGAAATCTGACCATTTGAGGTTCAGTATTCTTCTAAGACATTTATTCTCAAAGTTATCTAATTTTCTTTCTAGAGCTTTTGTTGCTTTCCAACTCTCGCATCCATAAGTTAATACTGGAATCACACAAGAGTTAAAGATCTTTAATTTTAAGTGCTTGCTGAGTGAATTGGACTTCCATATATTTGACAATTTGTTAAAAGCACTTGATGCCAATGAAATCCTGTATGGAATTTCTGGCGCTGTATCCCCGTAGATGTCATCATACTCCCTAGGTATGTAAAACTTTTGACTTTTTCAAGAGTGTAGTTTTTTAGTTGGATACTGCAGTACAATGACAATAATCAATATAAGAAAAGACTGCAGTAAAACTATGTAGCAATGACGAAACACGTAAAATCAAAGTACTATAGTTTTACAAAATACAAAAACAAGTACTGTTTTTCTTTTTGTATTTTGTAAAACTGCAATACTTTGTTTTTAACATGTTTTGCCAATGACTGTAATCCTTCATTTATTCAAATTTGACAAGTGAACTCAAATACAGAAAGAAACAAAAATGGACAGCATCAATTATTGAAATTTTTTTCATGTGTTGTATGCAATAATATTTACACATTATTTTAGCTACTGAATGGAGGGACAGTACAGTCACCTCCCCTCTTTGTCAATGGCACCACCAATACAAATGGACGTTATTGTGGAAGCTCAAAACCTCAAGTCATGGAAACATCCAGCAATTTTCTTGTTGCACAATTTATATCTGATGCAACGAATGAAGATATTGGTTTCTCCTTTACGTATTCAACAGTTTCAGTTGCATGTGGAGGTCAACTAAGGTTAACACATGCTGTTAGGTCGGGGTAAGTAACTGCTTAAATCTAATGATATGTTGATTAATAATAATAATAGCCGTCCATCGCATGCGATGATGACAACATCCTCAGACGTGTGCTGCTGCACCTCTCTGGTGTGTGTGTGGAGGTGAATGTAGAGTCCAATCCTAGAACACAGTCCCTCATCACAGGTGGGGCATACATGATCAAGGTTAGACATGTGGGTGTTGTGTGTTCTGTCTTTTTGCACAGCTCATTTGCTCTGTGCCTCAGCGGCACAACGATTCTCAGCTATGTGAGTTTCTCTTGTGTTGTTACAGTGCCACATTCTCTCTCGCTGTCATTTTTTTCAGTCATTTTTATCATTCTTATTGTGAGATATAAACAGCCTTTGCCAAGAACACAATTTTAGGTCACAGTCTTCAGTACCATTTGGAGCTCTGTTGCTTGTCCTTTGGCAACGTGTCCGATTTCAACCAGCGTTTACTAGGTACGATCTCCGTCAGCCTTTGACTGTCCCAGCCAACCTGCAAGGCAGCAGGTTGCTATTTTCTTTCAGGGTAGTGACCCTTAGACAACCTACCTTCCCGGGCTGTTGAGCGCCATCTGCCCAGGTAACCCATCTTTTTATGGACTACTTGGTTTGCCTACCGTTTTGTGTACGGTCTACTCCTCTAGCCTTTGATTGTCCCTAATCTAACTACAAGGCAGCAGTAGGATGGGTGTCTATATCAAAGCATTTCAGAGACACTTAAAGAGTGTCTTTAAAGCGTTTTTCTGTCCACCAGTTGATATGTTGATTAACTTATATATAAAAATTGTTATATACAGCTAATTTATCCAAGTAATTTTTGTAGCGTCTATTTGTCTGTTGTGTCTGTGTTTTTTTTCATCTTTATCTTCTTCTGTCTTTACTTTTTCCTATAATCCTGTTTTCCTTACAGCATCATGATAAGAAGGGATTTCTAGAATGAACTCTCTTGTGCACTTCATACGCAATGTCTTTCACCGCCTCTGTTATTTATGTGGTCCACTTTTTGCCTTGTACCCACTGTATCTGAATAGCATTGTCTTTTGATGAGCACTGTCTATTGGTAATCTGATTAGGTGGCAGAATTATTTAATTTGTTGCTTCTTGATGAAGCTTAGTACTTTTGTTCTACCCAATTCTTGTTATTTTAAATGATGTCTTCATTCCTAAACTGAACTCCTCTGTTTTTAGTCTATATGTGGGATTGTAACTGATTAAAAAAATTTCTTTGTTTTTTGTCCATTAAGTCTTTCTCTGCCAATCGTCGCACACTGTGCCACAACATATTTCTGTTCAAGGCCAGTCACCGCACACTGTGCCATTCGAGTCGTTTCCCTTATAAGAAGTTGTTCTAGTTTTACTTCTACTATTTTACTTCAACTACTTTTTAAACTTATTATTCTAAGAGGTTGTCAAGTTTTCTTAAATTAGTATTTAACTGATTCACTGTCGGGTTTTCGCGTCTGGACGGAATTATTTTTTTAGTTTCCAAAATATGGCACACATACTTTAGCTAAACTAAAATATTGTTTCTAAATATGATTTAAAGTTTAACTTATTATGTATCAAATTAAAGATAAATGAATGTACTTTCATAAAATATTTATTATGTCCAAAAATATAATGTTGTATTGACTATGCATGAAAAATATTAGCATGTATTTTTTTTTAAATAATTGAAATTGTGAGAACGAAAATCCAACTTTTCAAGGTCCTTGATGAACATTATGTGGAATAAATCAGTCTAACTGCTCTCTTTATATATGTAATCCATTTATGAACACACAAACGTTAAGAAAATAGTGAAGGAATGTATGGTTTATTAACTGCTCACAAAGTAGCATCATGAACATTCATAAAAATCACTAGTTTTTACAGTCACAGGGTATCCTAAAATGATTGATAAACTCCGTTTCAATTCGAATTCTAGCATAAGCCATGCTGCTATGTATTCGTTATCGTTTACACATCACTTCTAAGTAATTTCCGGTTAATATAAATTTTCAATCGGAACAAAATATAACAAAAACTCAACAAAATAGTAATCATCTTTTGAGCGACGCGTGGGCCAGACAGATAAGAAATAGTTACACCTGAGTGTTCCAAGGTACGAAATCAGTTAATAAGATATATATGTTTATTTAACTGACAAATGTTTCTTTTTTTTAAATTTTGTGTGTGCCTCCCTTGAATTAACTGTGTAAAACTGAGGAAATAACTGCATACAGTTAGAGATAAATCTAATTCTTTTATAAATCCACTCCTCAATGATGGCAAACGCTTCACTAAAACTATATAGTAAAGGACACAATGTTGTTTGTGTTTGTTCTTATAATCATGTGATCTGTATCATTTGCACAGAGAACGTGAGCATGTATCACCTTCATTAGGCGCCTACTACATGTAGAACACTCACATCCAAATTTTAGCCAAAAGCAACAAAATGAAAAGTAAGTTATTTTTACATATCATAACAACAAACAAAATTGAAGTTTTGGCCAAAATTTCTTCATCAAGAAATAAATACAAGACAAATTAAAGGCAAGAAAATGATAGCACTGCATGAAATACACCACATAGAAAAACAATGTATGAGCCTGTCTGATGTAGAATATACTAGGGTCATGATATCCACTTGCTATCCTTGTATTTTTATTTTGCTCTTCAACTGAGATCCAAACATAAATAATTATGTTGTCAGTTATCATTTATAAGAGGACAATCAACATAACACTCCCCACATGTCCATATGTGCTCCAATCTCCGCTTCAACAAATCCAGCAGCCAAACACACCAGTTCGAAGGTGATTAATTAATATTTTTGCATGTTTGGTATGTCATTCTTTTCGGCCTATACCAATATCGACACCCATCTCTCTCTGTCTGGTCAGAAACTGGGATTCACAAGCCTGAATCTCCTCTGCTGGGAAAAACTCAATTTGTTAAGAAAGTCATATTGGTCTATTGCAGTTCCCTTGGATATCATAGTCATGCTAGCCAATCTATCAGCTCATTCATTACCCTTGGCATGCCCAAGTATGAAAATGAAGATGATTTCTCTGATCCATGTCTGTACAAGTACCTCCACACAGTTTTGTCTCACCATTCCTGTATCGACTTTACAAATCCTACTCATGGCATCGCTGATTATAAAAAATAAGAGCAGTTAGGAAATGTCAACCATGTCACTGCCTCTGTAACCACCAGCACCTCCATTGTCAAACTACTTGTTGTTGCATAAGCCCAACTGGTCTTCCTTACT
The DNA here is from genome assembly GCA_020796225.1 of Arion vulgaris. Classification (NCBI taxonomy): domain Eukaryota; kingdom Metazoa; phylum Mollusca; class Gastropoda; order Stylommatophora; family Arionidae; genus Arion; species Arion vulgaris. Next base: position 2,960,322 of record CM036772.1, on the reverse strand, counting down.
TTTTTCTCCTGAGTGTGCAAAAAAAATACTACTTTCATATTTTTCTTCTTGATATAAATTTAAGAAATGTAGACCTGGTAATAGTGTCTGGAAGAAGAATGAGAGGATGACCTAGTAAATGCTGTGTGCAAGATGTCATTGATGATCTGGGAATGACTGCTGCTGACACTTGTCATCTTGTACAGAATAGAGCATTTTTTCATGGGAGCCAAGTTCCAGAAAGGACAAGCTACTTGATGATGATTATATAAAATGATTTGCATTATCTATGTTCTTGTCATGAAATAATTATGTCTATGTTCTTGTCATGAAATAATTATGTCTATGTTTTTGTCATGAAATAATTATATCTATGTTCTTGTCATGAAATAATTATGTCTATGTTCTTGTCATGAAATAATTATGTCTATGTTCTTGTCATGAAATAATTATGTCTATGTTCTTGTCATGAAATAATTATGTGTTTTATATTTTAGTTCTGTCAATGTATGTGTATGCTATTTTAGTTATGTCAATATATGTGTATGCTATTTTAGTTCTGTCAATATATGTGTGTGCTATTTTAGTTCTGTCAATATATGTGTATGCTATTTAAGTGCTTTCAATATATGTGTATGCTATTTTAGTGCTGTCAATATATGTGTGTGCTATTTTAGTTCTGTCAATATATTTGTATGCTATTTTAGTTCTGTCAATATATTTGTATGCTATTTTAGTGCTGTCAATATATGTGTGTGCTATTTTAGTGCTGTCAATATATGTGTATGCTATTTTAGTGCTGTCAATATATGTGTATGCTATTTTAGTGCTGTCAATATATGTTGATGCTATTTTAGTTCTGTCAATATATTTGTATGTTATTTTAGTTCTGTCAATATATTTGTATGTTATTTTAGTTCTGTCAATATATTTGTATGTTATTTTAGTTCTGTCAATATGTGTGTATGCTATTGTTCTTGAAATAATTTATTCAAATGTAAAATGATTTTCTGCTCAGAAATTTCACGTCACCAAACTATCCAGGGGATTATCCTCACAATGTAGACTGTGTGTGGGTCATCATAGCTCCAGCCTCACAGAGAGTAAGAGTGGATTTTGAAGAGACTTTTGGTATTGAAGCACATCCTAGGTAAATAAACGTACATGTTTGTAACTGAAGACACTTGAGACAAAGATAGTGTGTCTATATTTATGTATGTCATGGAACATTCTCAATATAAATATATTCTCTGTATGTGTGTCTTTTAACTTTCCTTTCTTAAAATGATAATATATGTGTATGTGTGTGTCAAATTTCCTTTCTCAAACTTATATTTTCGGTGAGTGTGCGTATGTGTATGTACCAGATTGTTTCTTAGCATTTTGGCTAAGATCAAAATGTAGTGTCCACTTGATTGTGGCCAAAGGGTGGTAGCCTTCATAAAACATCAAATGGCAGAATCAAACACACTTAATTAAACTCCAAGCAGCTCTCATGTGAAAGAATGACGATGCTCTGATTTTATATGTTCAGCTGTACTGTATCCACTCATTGTGGTACTTTTGGGTAGGGGTCCACTCATTGTGATACTTTCTGGTAGGGACCAATTTTAAAAACAATATGTATCATCACAATCTCTAGTAATATTTATATTATAGTCTGCCTCTGTATCATCACAACCTGTCTCTCTTTATTTCTATTTATCTCTCTCTCTCTCATAGAGAGAGCCGTACCTGTTCGATGTTGATTGATGAGTCTACTCAAACGCCTGTTTTGCGTTTATTTTCTGGCCACTGCAATCTTCATTTCAAGTTCTTGCTATCTAGCAGTTGATATGTATTGATTTTGATGAAAAGCATCTTTGTGTTCATACTCTATAAGGGCATTCAGATTGTCAGCTCTTTCGCCCGTGTGGTGCGGGCACGCAAGGAAAGCAAATAATAGTACCACTGTGACCTACAAGGCATGTCTTAAGAGGCAACTGATGTATGACCTAGGGAAGCTACCCTAGTAAATAAAAAGCATCGCCAAAATCGAATGTGCTGGCCTACTTGTAGGCGCATAACTAGCATAATGTACAATCACTCTTAGGCTCAGATCACATACAAATCACAGCTAGTGGTTAACAAGTGGTCGATATGGAGTGTTCAAAGAAGAAGAAGAATGTCAGCTCTACACCTCGATAGGTTGGCTCTTCGCCACCATATGAAGGCAGAGCCTGTCTGCTCTCTCATTGCCATCGACACCCATGTGCCCTGGTACAAAGATGAAAGTGTGTTTATCATACATATTAGTATATCCATTTATATATAGATTTGCCCTTCCATTTATACATGCAATTGTTGACATTCATGCTTGTTTTATGTGTATATAGTTGCAGGTTTGACTTTGTTGAGTTCCGTGATGGTGGCACAACAAACTCCCAGAGAATTGGAAATGCACTGTGTGGGAATTCTTTGCCAGGGACAGTTCTCTCCACAGGCAACATTCTACTAGCCAGGTTCAGGACAGATTCAAGTGTCCCTCATACAGGATTTAAGGCTAAGTATTCAATTGGTGAGTACTGTTTCAGAGCATGGTGTAGACAAGTGGTATGAGCACAAACCTTACAATTGAAGAGACCTGATTTTTTTTCATGGACATGAGTGTCTCTTATTCAAGATTTAAATATAAATATTCAATTGAAGAACTCCTGTGCTATATTAAACGAATACTTGTGTATGGCAGTGAATCATGGACAATAATCAAGCAATAAATAAGATCACTGGAAGCCACAGAGATGTGATTTTATAGAAGATCCCATGCTGAAAATTCAACATACAAAGAAGAGCATTTGCTGTACTAACCTCTTGTTGTGTTGCCGGGGCTGGCAAGGAGCAAATGATAGTAATACTGCGACCTACAAGACATGTCATAAGAGGCGGCTGAGGTAGGGACCTCATATAGTTACATATATATATATATATATATATATATATATATATATATATATATATATATATATATATATATATGTCCAACTAATCATTAATACATACACTATCTTGGTAATAGTCTTACAATGGAGAGAAACTATACATATTATAAGTTGACACAGATGTAAATGTTTACATTGTATATTGAGAAATCCAAATAGATAGCACATATTCTCAGTAAAGCCACTATCAGTAACTTACTGACATAGACTTAGACCCTCTCAGATGTTACCTCTGCAGACAAAAAGTGTCAATATATTACAGCAATCACAGAAGGATTTATTACAGCAATCACAGAAAGATTTATTACAGCAATCACAGAGGTTTTACTTCTACATTGAACGCTCCATATCGACCACTTGTTAACCACTCTTTGTGATTTGTATGTGATCTGAGCCTAAGAGCGATTGTATGTTGTGCCAGTTATGCGCCTACAAGTAGACCAGCACATCCGATTTTGGCTATGCTTTTTATTTACTAGAGTAGCTTCCTAGGCCCCTACCTCAGTCACCTCTTACGACATGCCTTCTAGGTAGCAGTGTTAATATTCTTTGCTCCACTTGCACCCTGCAACACACAGGTGATTGATTACAAAATTAACTACAAAATATTGCAATAAAGACAGAGTGAAATATTATAATAAAAGAATGTGCTATTGTTAAAAACATGGAAAAACTAGAGTAGGATATTGTAAAAATATGTGGAGGTGATATTATACAAAGGTGCAGTATCTTTGAGAAAGATTTATGTATAGCTTGAAAGACAGGAAAGAGAAGCAAGAACTGAAGCTGTACAGTAAAACACCTGCCAATTGGACTCTGTACAAAATAATGAGTAAATATTGTTACAAAATAATAATAGATATTGTTACAAAATAATAGAGTAGGATATTGTTACAAAATAATAGGAATATTGTTAAAATAATAGAGTTGGATATTGTTACAAAATAACAGAGTAGAATATTGTTACAAAATAATAGAGTAGGATATTGTTACAAAATAATAGAGTAGAATATTGTTACAAAATAAAGAGTAGATATTGTTACAAAATAACAGAGTAGAATATTGTTACAAAATAATAGAGTAGAATATTGTTACAAAATAATAGAGTAATGAATGGTAACATTAACACAGAGTGACACCTGACAGAATGAACATGTACATGTGAACAGAACATTAGATAGGAGAATATAATTTTCTTTATTCTTCAGCAACATGTGGAGGTCGGATCATAGCAGACAGAGGAGTTCTCACAAGTCCAAACTATCCTGGAAGATATAGCAACAATGCAGATTGTGAGTGGTCTATTGTTGGACCGGTCGGTCATTTCCTAACTATCAACATTACAGATTCTCGACTACAATATACTATCAACTGCACCGCAGATTCTTTAGTCATCCGGGATGGAAATTCAACAGACAATATTCTGTTCCAGTTCTGTGAACACCTCACTTTGCAGTCAGTTCTAACTTCTGACAACACTGCTTACATCAGATTCAGATCTGATGGATCTGTGACAGACCAAGGTTTTAGGATTGTCTTCCAAGCTAGTGTTGAAGGTATTCACAAATATTTAAAATATCAAAAAAGTTATACTTTATTATGCCTTTATTATTATGCAGATAATACTTAAAACCAGTAACAGAATAATTTGTGAATATAGATAATACAGAATGTGGATCATTATTGTTTTAATTTAGTTTAGTTTAGTCGTCGGATCACCATCACTGCACGTTAAACAAATTAGTCCATAAGTGCTCCGATCTCTCCCTCAGTATGTCCCTCAGCATGTGGCGACTAACGACACCGGTTCTTTGTTGGTTTACAATTCTTCTTTGTCTGCCAGCATAGCATTCTTGTCGAGCTACACCACACTTAACTTTGAGTTCTTGCAGTCTGGTTAGAGTTGTAGATTCACCGCTATTACATGAATCATGTACACATCATCTCTCCTTAAGGAATTTATAATATGAGCCTGGTCCATTGCTCGCCCGCTTTGTACAGCACCCATACCTGCAAGCCTATCCGCACGTTCATTCCCCTTACACCTGCATGCCCTGGCACAAAAATAAAAGTGATTTTTGTCAGCTTAGACCTCCTTAGCGACTCCATCCAATGTCTCCTAGCCCATCCTGTTTCAATCTTCCTGAGCATACTCATTGAGTCACTGAGAAAACATGCATGGATAAAAGTCTGTGATTCCAGCCAAATCATCGCTTTAGTAACCGCCATGATTTCCATAGTGAGACTGCTCGTAGTCACGGCAAAACCACCACTGTCTTCCTTCGCAACATCTCCTCCACCCTGAGCAGTGAAAGCCCATGAGCTCCGCACATGTTGAATCACTGAACCATCCATATAAATGATCACATCATGCTCAGATGCGTTCTCAGAAATTAATGCCTGAACATCTGCCTCCACGACAAGTGGGTTGTGTTGTCTGCATTCTTTATCAAGTTTGACTTATATTTACTATTAGGAAGGTAAAGTTGTACATTCACATCTGTCAGCTAGTACACTTTATCATATTTTGCTAGAGTACACAAAAAACAAGAATGAAAATCCAGTCCTTCGAAAGAAATGCTAAAGAAAGATCCTATGCATACCATGAACAGAAAAAGAAAGAACACTGATGTCCTGAAAGAACTGAATATTAAACACAATTGGCTGATAAACAACAACTATCAGAAAAATTAGATACTTTAGCCACATCAAGCGTCATGATGGCCTGGAAAGAACAATATTAGAGGGCATGGTCCCAGGACGCAGAGGCAGACCAAGAAGAAGATGGCTACAAGATATTTAAGAAACCATGAATATCACCATCGTTGAAGGTGGTGAACTGGCTATAGACAGAGTGAATTTCAGATGCACTGCAAAGAGAGCAACATCCTATAAAGGATACACACCTTGATGATGGTGATGATGGATGTCACATATTGAACAAGTATAGCTGGGGCTGTATTCCATATTACAAATGCTATTTAGATATATTTCTGCTGAATAGTTGAAAATAGAACAAAAATATATAAATAGTCTGCCCTTTATTGAAACTATACAGGAAAATTAAATATTTTGGACACATCAAACAACATGAGTGCCTAGAGAAGAAAATTTTGGAGGGAATGATGTCTGGAATAAGAATTATATGAATTAGAATAGGACCTAGAAGATGATGGGTGCAAGATGTAATTGATGATCTGAGAATGACTGCTGCTGACACCAGTCAACTTACACAGAACAGAACGTTTTTCAGTACTGCTGTCAAGGGAGTCAAGTTCTGGAAGGTACAAGCTACTTGATGATGATTGAAGCCATCCGTAGCTAGCAATATGAAACTTATGAATTTGTATGTTTCTTGATTACATTTGGTCAGCATAAATAGTGTTCAATTGGGAACATGTAAAGAATGAAGACTTTATTGTCTGTTCAAAAACTTGTTGGTAAAAGCATTGAGAACTATGGAAATGGTATTGTTGTCTATTTGAACTTTAAGGTAGACCTACAAAATAACAGATACGACACAAAACACTGTATTTTACTGTGCATACAAAAGCCCACTCTAGAAATCTCTTCCTGTCCTGATGCAAAACAGTATTATAGAAAAGAAAGCAAGAAGAAAGTCGGTGTTTGTTTGTATGTTTTGTTCGTTCTTATCAACCAAGTTAACCACTCTTTGTGATCTATGTGGTTGGTGTCAAGAACGTGTATATTTTGCATCCTCGTTATGCCCCATCCACATGTAGGTTAGGCATTTCTGAATTTTGACCAATCTTTATACTTATTACCAAACGGGACACAAAATTATACACATGGGTAACTGTCAGATTTTACAAGTAGTAAAACTAAAATTCCATGGACAGCGAGGAAAACAAATGAGGAGATTTTAAATCAGGCCTGCACACAAATAAATCTTATCAAAAGAATAAGAATCTGGCAATCAAAGTTCTTCAGGCATATAATGCGAAGAGAAGGCTTAGAACATTTGGTGACAGCAGGTAAAATTCAGGGAAGGAAAGATCACGGAAGACAGAGGGAGAAATTTTTGGATGGCCTGACATCATGGTTTAACTCTTTTCAAGCGCTATTTTCACGCAGTTATTTCCTCAATTTTTAAGCAGTTAATTCAAGGAAAGTAAAAATAATTTTTTTAAAATTAAATAATCCCAACTACTCGTCAATAAATAAACATATATATATATTATTATATAGTAAATTGAAGAAAACTGGACAACCCAATAGAATAACAAGGTTGAAAAGTAGTATAAGTAAACCAGTAGAAGTAAAACTAGAAAGACTTTTTATAAGGGAAACAACTCTATGGCACAGTGTGTAGCTTATAGCGTGCAACGGACTTCTGCCGTGGCGCAGTGTGCTGCTTAAAGCGTGGAAAGAGTTAACACAGGATCGACATCAGAACTGATTACATGTACCAAGCAGAGAGAGTTGTGGAGAAACATGATCGCCTACACTGGCAGGCATGGTACTTGATTGATTGAAAGCTATAAAGCAACAATTATGAAGTTATACTGTAACATGGTAACAGATCTGATTGGTCATAAGGAGGTGATCAGAGCTGACTCATACCATCTGTAAATAGGTGATTAGATTTAAACAATCTTGCATTGTGTATTTTACAGAATGTGGAGGACAGCGTAACACCCCTACGGGCATAATTCAATCTCCCAATTACCCTGGTCATTATGCTCACAGACGGCTCTGTGTTTGGGAAATCACTGTTCCTATTGCAAGAAGGGTAACCCTGACATTCAATGACATACAGATTGAGGGATACAGTGGAGGAAGATGTAGCTGGGATTCTGTACAGGTGAGTTGTTGTTCCTCTTCTTCTCATCCATCCTTTACTTCTTTATAGAAGTGTTGGTGGGGTGGGAGGGGATGTAGTGACTTTATGTGTGCTTGTTAAATATGTAATAACAAAGTACTGTAGTTTTACAAAAACAATGACAATATGCAGCAACGTTTCGACCAAAAGGTCTTTATCAAGCAAACGATACAACAAGAGTGACAAATTCCAGAGCACACTACGTATAGACTAAGACAGATATTCCAATGGGCATAAAATGAAATTCTGTGAAAATAAAATGTGTGCTTGTTCTAAGTCACTTTGTTAACTGTTATTCATTATCTTAAGGCTGTTTCTGATGCTGTTTCTATATCTTTTGCATAGTCTTCCTCTTGCTCTGTACTCATTATACTGTTTTGGTGTAGCTCTCCTGAAGTAGACGATACCAGGGTATTCTTGTCAGATATCCAAACCATTTAATCTGTTGTTCTTTTATGAATTACATGACTGGTTTTACCCCCAGTCTTCTTCTGATTTCTTCATTTCTAATTTTGTTTCTTATTGTCACTCCAGCAACACTTCTAAGACACTTCATAAGGAAGTTTTTGAGAATGAAAATCATTGATTATCATTGGTTGTCAACACACCCAAAGGCACACAAGGCCCCTCCTAAATAAATATCCTCTCAAGTCGATCTTGTGTCTTTCTTTTAGCCATATCTATATAAGGGAAAACTGCCCATGTGGTGCCTTGGCCTCCAACGGAATCAAAGAATAGTACCATGGTGACCTGCAAGGCATGTTGTAAGAGGCAACTGTGGTAGGGACCTAGAGAAGCTACCTTAGTAAATAAAAAGAATCACAGAAATTGGATGTGCTTGCCTACTTGTAGGCGCATAATTGACACAATGTACAATTGGTCTTAGGCTCAGATGACATACAAATCACACAGGGGTTAAGTGGTCGATATGTAGCATTCGAAGAAGAAGATCCAAGGGAAGACTACAGTAAAATTGTAGCAATGTCGAAGCATGTAAAAGCAAAATACTGTAGTTTTACAAAGTACGAAAACAATATAATTAGACGTTTCAACCAAAAGGCTTTCATTAAGCAAAGGATACAAATTTGATCTTGTGACTGTCTCTTTAGCTTTAGTCTCAAACCTAGTCCTATTCATGTCTTTAAGCTCTTCCTCAAAAGTTCTTGTCCATGTGCTTCTATGCCTCCCATTTTCTGCTGTCCTTGCGGTGTCCACTGAACTGCATTTCTTGACCGTCTCTTATCTCTCAGCTTATAACATTTCAAATCTATCACCATCATCTTGTTTGCATGTTTATTTATATCTATCAAAATAGTGAATAAATGCACCATCGCAATAAATGGGACATAGCTAAGACAAGTACAGCAATCTAAATGGCATCAGAGTTTTGGTAACATCAGATGGCAGATGTAGATTAGAAATAAAGAGCAAAATAAGGCAGGCGAAAGCATCGTTCCAGAAAAAGAGAAGCATTATATGCAACAAGTCATTGTCAAATGAGATCAGAATGAGAGTTGTACAGTGCTACATATAACTGATACTGACATATTGATGCAAGTCATGGACAATAAAAATTGGAAAAATCTTTGAGAGCCACAGAGATGTAGTTTTACAGAAGAATGATGAGAAATCCCATGGACTGCTAAAATGACTAATGTGGAGGTGTTGAAGATCAAGACACAGAAAAAGCTTATCATCAATATAAGAAAGAGGCAGTCATCATTTTTCATTCATGGGATGAGAAAGGGAGGTTTAGAATACATTGTAACAACTGGTAACATTGAGGGGAGACAAGACAGAGGAAGACGGTGTGAGAAAATTTGAGGTCGCCTGACATCATGGCACGGAAGAGTGTCAACATCTGAGATGATAGCAAACACCAGAGACAGAGATTTGTGGAGATCCATGATCGCCTACGCCAGCCGACACAGCACCTGATGATGATTATCAAAATAGTTAGCTATTGAAGTTTGATATTGCTAATCCTATCCTCCCAGGTTTACCCAAGTGTTCTTTTAAGAAGTCTTCTCTCAAATCTTTTTAGCATACGCACATTTAGTTAACTAGAATAATCTACATTTTAAAACAATAATAGAATTATTTGAGTTTAAATTATAAACTGCCTTTATCTTTTTTCACAGGTTTATAATGGGTACATACAACAATCACCTACGATTGGCAGATACTGTAATGTCAATCCAGGTACTATTGAGTCTTCTGGCAATACAATGAGAGTTCAATTTCAAACTGATGGACGTGGTAGTAGCGGGCGTGGTTTTCAAGCCACATATACATCAGATAGGAGGCAGGTGAGGATGACTAATTATTGCGGAAAAATAGATATATTAAAAATATGAGTGACATGCATGCAGGAAAAAACAGCATTTATCAAATCATGATGCAATTGATTCTTCTTTTCTTTAGTTCTTCTCTGCTTTTTTGCCATTAGGCGACACATGTTTTACTGGCGATTGGTTTCAAAAATAGTGCACACTCTGTCGCTTGATATGCTGTGGTATTGTGGCGTTTTAAGATGTCTGTAACTCAAACAATCCACCTTTTCATTGGTCTGGCCTTTTTTCTTGCTGATTCCATTTTCAGGCTGTACACGCTTGCGACTAGGTTCAGGTTCATTCTCATCAAGTGGCCAAACAATTTGAGTCTCTGTTTTTCAATGAATCTAAAACAGTTGTTGTTTCAACTGTTCTTCTAATCTCCTCATTTCTTATATGGTATCTTCTTGTTTTATGTACCACTTTCCTCAAGGATCTCATTTCACATGTGGTAATTTTTATTCTGTTCTTTTGTCAGTGCTTATGTTTGGCACTGGTAGCATAGTGTTGGTATGAAGATTGCATTTATAATGTCTTTTAGTCTCTACTGGAATTGCTGGGTGTTTCAAGATTAGAGTAAGTTGGTATGTAGCGTTGTTGGCTTGCTGGATTCTAGTTTTGATCTCTCTGCCCAGTCTACTGTCATATGTGAAGACACTTTTAATGTATTTGAATTCTCGAAACCTGCTTTAATGTTTGGTAATTTGGTGAATATTGCAGATTATGGATAGAGCTGACATTCTGAACGCCCTCATAGAGTGTGGCCACAACAAATTTAATTTATACCAATGCATGTAAACTGCTAAAGTGCAAGAGCTTGTATTAAAGATTGGAGTGGTCAGAAAAGAACAGCACAACAGGTGTATGAGTAGGTTTATCAATCAACATCGTAGGGATATGGTTAATGGCTGGACACTGTTGGAGATATTGTGATGAAGGTTGAATGACAAATGGACATGTCCGGAGTTCAATGGAAATATTCTAAGCGGAAATTGAAACTGAAATTTGCAGATTGAAAAATTGAGCACAGACTAATTAGGTCTCATTGTGTTTTTCAATGTGGTAGTCCATGCGGTAATGAATCTTTCAAAAGATAGTGTGTGGCCAGAGAGAACATCCTATGTATCAGTTCCAGTCTCTTGTTTCACCTGCAGCAACTGTGGCAAGGAGTGCCACTCCAGAATAGAACATTACAGCCACAAGAGACGTAATTCAGGGAAGAACAAACTACATAACGCAAAACCTATTGTCTCCTGAGACAGAAGCCAATGAGGATATGAATGAAATTATGAAGAGAATGACTAATAATGATATCCATCCATCACAAACGGTGATCACAACAGCCTCACATATGTGTAGTTGCACCTCTCCAGTGTGTTTGGAGGTGACAGTGTAGTCTAATAATGGAACATAATCCCCTACCTCACGTGGGACATACATGAACATAATTGAACATGTTGTGTATTCTGTTTTTACTGTGCTCATTTTCTCTGTGCCTCAGCAGTACAACAATTCTCAGCTAAATGAGTTTCTCTTAGTTGTTGCAGCCCACATTTGGCGATCTTGCACATAAGTGACTCCCAGCACATAGTGTATATACCAAGCATTTTAGAAATGCTTTAAGAGTGTCTTTAAAGGGTTTTTTTGGTCCGCCAACCAGTACTGTACCCCCTTCAAACATCAACTGCATTGGGAAGTGTTTATCAAATATCCAAGCAATGTGACCGGTCTATCTCTCCTGGGCCTTCTGCAAAAGAGTGTTGATACTTGAAATCTTGACTCATATGAGGACGTTGGTATCATCAAGAGATGAAGTATGTTGTCAGTAAAGACTAGTTCTCACAATACATCATTAGTCTGGATTTAAAATATGGAGCATATGACATGTAACAATGCCCATGCAACAGAAACCAGAACATAAAGTTATGACATGAGAAGATTGCATCATATCTTCAGTGCCTGAGTGGTTACTGGGGCCCAAATTAGGTGTAAAGAATAGAGCTACTGTTACCCGCCACGCATGTCATAAGAGGTGGTTGGACGGGGGGCTAGCTACCCCACACCGTAAAAACACTAGATGGCTACAGAACAGAGAGCAAACCGAGTAAACGCTGGCTGAATCCAGACATCACCGAACGATAAGCACCACAGCTCCAGATGGTGCTGAAGATGTGACGTAAAACACACCAATGCTAAGGTTGCATGAATCAGATTTCCACATGAATATAATTTATGTGGAGATCTGGTACATCGGACTGGGCGGTGATCACAGAGAGAGAGATATCTTTCTAATTAGTTTCGTTCTAGGATTCAGTAGACTGACATATAGATTCTCACTATACCATTAGCTCTCTGGGACATTTACTGGGGTCATTGTTGTTTCTGACTCACAGTCTATGCTTCTAAAGATCCAGAATGATGGCAAGTTGCTGTATGAGTGGATGTCATATATAGAGGTTTCCAACCTACAGAGACTGATTAATATCTACTAAACTGGACATGCAGAGGAATTATTATATTATTTATTATTATTTATACTGGACATGCAGGTGTTTGCGGCAGCAAGAGAGCAGACAGGATGGCATTAATAGCATCGATTTAATTTTGCCTTAGAAAAATAATGAACATCAAATAGCAGGATATTATCACAGATACAGAGGTCCTAAAAAGAGCTGCTCTCCCAGCATCTATACAATCTTGATGCAGTCCCAGACAAGATGGGCAGGACATGTGGCTCGAATGCCAGATTGCAGAATACCCAAGCGACTCTTTTATGGTGAGCTGCATCGCGGTAAATGCTCACAGGAAAAAACAATTCAAAGATACACTCAAGAACTCAATGAAATCCTTTGGCATAGATGTCAACAACTGGGAGAATGTTGCTCAAGACAGATCAGTCTGGCGCATACTTCTTCGACACGGTTCCTCAGCCTGCGAGGCAGGTAGAACAGCACGGATGGAACACAAACCTCAAAATAAAAAGACAGTAAAACTTCTCAAAAGTGCAAGTATACCTTGCCCACACTGTACAAGAACATTTCAAGCCCATATCGGGTTCACTAGTCATCTACGACACACAGACAAACATAACGCAACTACATTCCCTTGGATGAAAATTTGTGTGGTCATCATCACCCGTGATGGATGAGCATCAATAGCAATGATTGTTAGGGAGTTTTGAATGGATAATGTGAATGTTCTCTGATCTCTTGGCCACCTACTCTTGGATCCGGATACTAAAATTGACGTTAAATTGATTCAACACTTTAATAAGTTTAATATTAAAAGTTGTACAAATAGTGCTGGGTGCTTGTGGAGCAGAGAGAAGAGTTTGTTTAACCAGCTAGACACAGGAACCACCAGTATGCATACCCTTCAATATTTGTTGGGAGTGACTAAGCATCTATGGGTCTGCCAGGAGTGCTGTGACATCAGTTCAGTAACCAATAACCAATATAATTAGAAAATAGACAAACTTTCATCAAAAGCATATATAGACTTGACTCTTAGTGGACCAGGACAAAAGCCATTATAGAGTAAAAACACCACTTAGTGTGGCTCCTGGTTCCCATGAAGTTAATGTTAGATCTGACTAAGTGGGACATACTAAAGTTGTTAATCTTCTGTTGGATGAGGACACATATGTTTATCACATACATATTAGACTAAAACAGGCTTCAGTACCTGAATAAAAAAAAGAGAGAACCAAAAGAACTATCAGCATATATAGATTATAATATATATCCTGGGGGAGATTCAGCAAATAAGGTCTCTACAGACTTTAATAAGATTGGTTCAATAACCAATATGGTGATTAAAATTTATAATCAATGTGATTTCTCTAATTAGAATGTGGAGGCTACATAGTGGAGAGTCCAGGCAACATAACCTCTCCTGGATTTGAGAATGCAACCTACAACCACAATGTCCAGTGTCTGTGGAATCTCCAGAACAGGTTGGCAAACAGCTCCATTAGATTGCAGTTTACTAATATGTCATTGGAGGAGAATCCTTCCTGCTGGTTTGATTATGTTGAAATTAGAGAAGGTATGATATTTATTAAATTATGATAATGAATGATAAAGATTTGTTTCAATTAGTGTATGTTAACTCTGAGGTTGGACTAAGACAAATCAGTCACGGGTGTCATATTAGTCACCAGGAAAACACCTGAATTCATAGCAGAAGAACAGAAAAAAAATTAGTGTTTGTAAGTACATGTGTTTCATAAAAGATGTGTACTAAGTTGTTTATTACACCCCAGAGTAGAAGGAAAACTACAAGGCCAAGTGTTCTTCCCATCCCAGTGTAGAAGGGAAACATCTAGGCCTAATGATCCACATCTCAGTGTAGAATGGAAACAACTAGGCCTAGTGATCTTCCATCTCAGTGAGGAAACAACTAGGCTAGGATCTAAAGTAAGGAAACAACTAGGCCTAGTGATCTTCCCATCTCAGTGTAGAAGGGAAACAACTAGGCCTAGTGATCTTCCCATCTCAGTGTAAGAAACAACTGGCAGTGATACATCTCAGTGAGAAGAAACACTAGTAGTGATCTTCCCATCTCAGTGTAGAAGGGAAACAACTAGTTCTAGTGATCTTCACATCCCAGTGTAGACAGGACAAAACTAACAGAAGTAGATATCTTAGGAAAGAGTCAAGTCTAGACATTTCATTAGATGACTTTAACACTAGTCTTCAGATTTAGTAGTATCTGTATCGCTTGATATCTGCCCACGTGGCTCATTATATGGATTTACAAAGATATCAGCTTGTGTTACGGAACTAATGCCCATTTGATCGAAGCCGTAGGTCGGAAGCCTTCATTAAATGCCACATGGCTACCCTTGTACAAAACTAGGAGTGCCATCGATCGAAGGATTGATGGGGCTTGATAGTTTATAAACATTTTAACGCTCCGTTAGTAGGGTCCACCTGGTATGGCACATCTGGGACGGGCCCCATAAAAAAAAAAAAAAATCTTCAGATTTGTTGAAGGATGAGACAAGATTTGGATTGGAACTATGCTGCAAGAAATATTTTAGAGAAGTTATGCAAACATGGACAATACAAAGGTTCGGAGAAGTTATACACAATTGGATAAATGCTAGCAACAGTGTTCAGTTGTTGTTAAAGCTTAATCAGGTGGATCACCATCACTGCACGTCGAACAAATTAGTCCAAGTCGATCTTCCTCAGTATTCCATCGCTGTGTGACTAGAAGTTTTCTGTTGGTTTACATCTTTGTCTGCCAGCATAGCTTGTTGATTAGCTACACCACATAACTTTGAGTTCTGCATCGTTATGTTGTGATTACAGCAAACGTGAACTGTACACGCCTTTCCTAATTTATAATATCAGCCTGGTCCATTGCTCGATCCGCTTGACAGCAGCCATACCTGCAAGCCTATCCAGAGTTCATTCCTTACACCTTCATGCCTGCACAAAATAACTATCTTTTACTTACTAACAGTGTGTAGCTGTACATAGCTAATTATTTGAAGGTATCCCAAATTTTATTTGCTTTGTAAATATTTCATTTGATCTAATCGGAACAAGACATAGCTAAATGTTAGAGATTTAGTACAGACAAAATTTAATAATAAGCAAACGATGCTTAACTCTTTCCATTTTTTTCGCAGCACACTGCGCCACAGTGGAATTCCGTTGCACGCTATTAGCCGCACACCGCGCCATAGAGTTGCTTCCTTATAAGAAGTCTTTCTAGTTTTACTTCTACTGTTTTACTTCTACTACTTTTTAACCTGGTTATTCTATTAGGTTGTCCAGTTTTCTTCAATTTAGTATATAATAATATATATGTATATATATATATATATATATATATATATATGTTTATTTATTGACGACTAGTCTGGATTTTTTTACCTCCTTGAATTAACTGTTTAAACTTTAGCTGCTAAGACGTATATATACGTTTTGCCCATTCACTTCTAAAGACGCACTAACACATCTGTTATTATCTCTCCTCTGTGGGCTAAAGACGTGTTAACACGTAATACATTGCTACTGTCACTGCTATAGGCTACATTCACGTTTGTGACCTAGAAACAAAAATATTATTTTTAGCTCAGCCCTCGAATAGTATGTAGCAGCAAAAGGGTTAAAAATTGAGGCAATAACTCCGTGTGGAAAGAGTTAATGACCTTCTGCTCCATTGACTTTCATACTTCCATATTAGTAACTTTCTCTGGTGCAGTCAGCAGAAAGGTCTAGTTCTAGTTCAAGTTAGGTACATAAAAGAACCATTGGTAGTTTAAAATCGAAAGAAAAAGCTGGTTGAAAAGATGTTGTCTCATGGCCTGAATTTATTGCGCAATTTTAAAAATAAAATTTACTGCGAACATATTTTCTTGCCAATTGTCAAAGTTACATTTTGGGACCCTTGAAAGTTGTATGAAGTCTGTGTACTGCCACTGAGATCTTGCTGTGTAAGAAAGAGGTTGGAGTACACATGGTTACTCGCGGAAGTGCAATGATGATGGTCCTATCCATCAATCAATCTGCACATGTCATTATCATTATAGAAATAATGAGGCCTTCAATGACTGCATCTGTTAGGGATATCTGGAAACATCTTAAATCTTATGATACATTATTTAATATGATGGACAATAAAGGCCAGTGTGAGAAGAATTTTTATTATATTAAGTGGGGAAAGTCAAACCTCTTTCTATGTACAGGCTATGGTATAACTACTTGCACTATTGTTAGCAGGTGTGGGCAACAGTATAAATACACCAAACAGAAAAGCACAGACCACAGTCTTTAGACTTAGAATGAGACACTGCAGTCTCAGAGCACAGCTCCATAAGATGTATCACAGGGACTTGGCTGCCTGCACCTGTGGAGCACCAAAGCAGTCCCCAGAACACATCCAGCAAGACTTCCCAAGTCTGAGCAGTGTAAAAATGGAAATCTAGCCAACAGAAACAACCCTACAAAACAAACTATGGGCGACCGGTGAAGAGCTCAAGTGCACCCCTGTTTATGACACATACTGGAGTAGTCGCATAGCAACAGAGTTGATCCAGAAGAAGAAGAAGTTAACAGGTGTGGATATACCCAGGTGTGGATATAAATCAATCCAGATATGGATTCAGCAGTCTGAGGAAATGTTGCTTGTTTTGAAGAACTAAAAGCAGAAGAAATAAACCTATAACAGTATAAATCAATTGACGCCCCATCCTCCCCTTCAAGCTCAGTCTCAGAGTCCATTCCAATTCCAAGATTTTCAGAATTGGTTCCAAGACTGGAATAGCTGCTAAATCCTTCTTCTTCAACATGTGTGAAATCATTCTTCTTCAACATCTGAGAAATCACTATCATTACATTAAAGTGTTCTTTGAAACATATCCATGGTTGGTCCGGTTGTCAAATGACATGAAGAATGAAATGACATCTTCATGTTCACACAAAAGTTCACCTTTTCACAATATAAAAAAACAGTATCATAAACAATTTTATGTTCAATGAAAATCATACCATTACTTGACATTTGCAATAAAGGAGAAATAAAAGTTAGCTGACTGTTGAACTTGTTCACCAAAATGAACAGTATTTAATTTAGCACAACAGTGAAACAAAACATTCTTCAACTAAAATTTACGCTACCTCAGTGACTTGACACAAGTAAAAGACCACTATATATACACTACCAGCATTTCTTGGATTTAAAGAGATAGGTCTCTGACATTGATGTACCTTTCCATTTCACTGACAAAATTCTCCTGGATTTTCCGACCATGGAGTATAGAGTCAAGATAGCCAGAGCATGTGCCTATCTCAAAATAAGTGCCAAAAAAGATCACCCATTGCATGAACAGCTCAGCGCCAGTGGTGGACATCAGTTAAAGTGGGTCAAGTCATGGGTTGGCGTGCGCAGATACTATTCAGCTGGTATGCGGGCTGAATAATATTGACTATGGAGAAGAATGGATACCGATGCCTCCAATATACTGGAACACTTTTTCAACCATCATTAAATTTGACAAAGGTTGCAGAGAGGGAAATCCCGAGGCGTTGAATGCAGAAGTCCAAGTCATCATCAATGAAAATTGTAATGCAGACGACGTTGTGATCTACACGGATGGATCGGTAGTTAGTCACGAAAAGTCTGCATGGGCCTTCTCTGCAAGCTCATGTGGCAGAATGGTCAAGGAAGCCAGTGGTGCATTCAGTATGACAACAAGCAGCATGACAATGGAGGTACTGGCGGTGACCAATGCACTGCTCTGGCTAGAGTCACAAAACTACACTCATGCGTGCATTTTGAGTGACTCATTGAGTATGATCCGAAAGGTGGAGGCCGGTTCGGTGTGCAGGCAATGGACTGAATCACTGCAGGAGTCAACAATTTGCAGAATTACACTTGTCTTTGTTCCGGGCACATGGGTGTTGTTGGCAATGAGAGAGCAGACAGGCTGGCTGGCTCTGCCGCTATATCAGACGGCCAGCTAATGGACAGAGCTGACATCGTGAACGTCCTCATAGAGCATGGCCGCAGAGAAGACCTTCATCTAAACAATCCACTCAACTACTAGATTAAGTAAAATCTGGGTTTGAAGATTGGTGTGGCAAGAAAAGAACGGTACAACAGGTATGTGAGTAGGCTCATCAATCAAAATAGAACTGGTACGGTCAGTCGCTGGACGCTGTGGGAGATATTGCGAAGGAGATCAGAGCACCTATGGACATGTCCGGAGTGCAATGAAGATATTCCAAACTGAAACTGAAACAATTATGAATGACTGATAAAGAGATCAGTCCTCTCTAGACTTCTGACATTTTTGTTCTTACTCCATTCACTTTCAAATCTTATGAATGACTTTTAATAAAATGATGCTTCAATAGGCTTAGTATGAAATTATTCTATCTATTCCATTCACTTTCAAATTTATGAATGAATCTGATGAAGAAAATAGTTAACTTTTGACTTGAGATATTGATGTACATTTTACTTGAAAGAATTCTTGATCAACACTGAAACAAACTTTACTGAGAGAGGCAATAAATAATTGACTAAATTCCAAAGAAGAGACTGAACATGTTGTTCAGGATAGAGTGGTATAGAGAAATTGCTTGCAGCCACTAAGTAATATATAGCGGTTTGAACAAAATACACTATATTATCTGATCTCTAACTTACTATTCAATTTTTCTTCCAGGAACGAACATTAATGGTGAGTTTATTGGCAGATTCTGTGGACATGTCGTACCTGTTGCACCTATAATCTTATCCGCTAGTGAAGTATGGATTCGGTTCAGGAGTGACATCTCAATCAGCCATATAGGTTTCAATCTCTTATATGAGTTTACTGGTAAGTTTGTTTACATTTATCCTCTTGTGAAATATTATGTATAGAGCTGGTTAGTCAGTAGTTTATGTTCATTCTTGTCAACCAAGTTTATCACTCTTTATGATCTGTGTGGTTTGCATGTAAATGTGAATATGATGCAAATTAGTCCATAGTTTGCAGAAAAGTCAATCCAAATTTAGTCAAGGTCCCTATGGTATGTAGGGCTAGCATGTCCAAGTTTTGGTCAAAGTGTGTCCCTATGGTATGTAGGGCAGGCATGTCCAAGTTCTGGTCAAAGTGTGTCCCTATGGTTGTGGGCAGGTATGTCCAAGTTTTGGTCAAACTGTGTCCCTATGGTATGTAGGGCAGGCATGTCCAAGTTCTGGTCAAAGTGTGTCCCTATGGTATGTAGGGCAGGCATGTCCAAGTTCTGGTCAAAGTGTGTCCCTATGGTATGTAGGGCAGATGTCCAAGTTTGTCCTGTCTATGGTAGTAGGGGTTTCAAGTTGGGTCAAAGTATGTTTGGTATGGCGCATTCCATTTTGGTATGTCCATGGTATGTGCAGGCATGTCTTTGCAAGTGTTCTATGGTATCAATATTTTGCAAGTGTCCCTATGGTATGTAGGGCAGGCATGTCCAAGTTCTGGTCAAAGTGTGTCCCTATGGTATGTAGGGCTAGCATGTCCAAGTTTTGGTCAAAGTGCAGGGTCCCTTGAGTGGTATGTAGGGCAGGCATGTCCAAGTTTTGGTCAAAGTATGTCCCTATGGTATGTAGGGCTAGCATGTCCAAGTCTTGGTCAAAGTGATTGTACATTACCCAACAAAGAACAAATTTGTACAGATGGGTAACTGTAAGATTTTACAAACAGAAAAACCCCTATTTAAAGTAATGCATCTGGAGTTATAATGTATTTCTGTAATGTGGTATCAGATCTGCTTGATCATAGAAAACTTGTCAGCTTTCTGATTGATGAGAAAACATTGATTGCAGGCGCTATGTAACGATAACGGTCAGAAAGAAATTATTATTATTAATAGACATATGGCACAACAGGAAGTCTAAGTATCAAAGAAATAAAGTGCCTGCCTTTTGCTTTGAATATACTCAGTTTGCTCTCTGTGTGGAGACAACAGGATATTTTCCAGTGATGCCTTATCACAATATATGCAAGATTGAGTTTATACTTCTATTTGAGATGGACAATAAATGTACCTCCGTTGTTTAAGTTGAGCATGTCTTATTCTCGTTTGCTAATGTTCAATGTCTACACAATGAGTCCGTTTCTTTGGATGTATTTTGTTGTGTTTGTAAGTTCATCAAGGCTTCCAAACAGCTTTGTGTGGATGTATGTTGGCCAGTGTTCTTTCTGCAGTTAGTTGAGCATGTAAAAGAGCCCTTGATAGTTGGAAATCAATAAGAATAGGCTTCAAAGCCTCTGCACTGACAAAATTAACTAAAAATAAAAGAAAAATTAATGTTAAAAATCTGTACCATTGTCAAAATAACATTGAGGCCTTTGCTCAGGCTACAGAGTAAGTGCCCTATTGCTTAGATCCTCCTGTGCAATAAAAAGACTGTAGCAGAAATGAATATTAACCAAAGTGTAATGATGATGTTCCTATCAATCACTCAATTAATCAATAAATCATCAAGATATGTTAGTACACCAGTCATTAGTATAGACATATATATTGTAGTCTTCAGTGTAGATTTATAAACAAGTTATCATTATGAATTTATGTATCAGGATTCACCAGAGTAGTTTACTTTTTGCCAAAATGGTATTGTATAGTTTTTGGGTTCAGTTTGGAATATCTTCATTCCACTCCGGACATGTCCATAGGTGCTCCCATCTCCTTCCCAATATCTCCAACAGCATCCAGCTACTGATCGTGCCAGTTTGATTTTGATTGATGAGCCTACTCATATACCTGTTATGCTGTTATTTTCTTGCTACTCCAATCTTCAAACCCAGCTCCTGCAATCTAGTAGTTGACGTGGATTAGTTTAAATGAAAATCTTCTTTGCGGCCATACTCTATGAGGGCGTTCAAAATATCAGCTTTATCCATTGGCTGGCCCGCTAATATGGTGGCAGAGCCAGCCAGCCTGTCTGCTCTCTCATTGTCAACAACACCCATGTGCCTGGAACGAACATAACTGTAATTATGCATATTTTTGATGCATGTAGTGATTCAGTCCATTGCCTGCGCACCAAACCAGCCTCCACCTTTCAGATCATACTCAATGAATCACTGAGGATACACGCATTATTGTAGTTTTGTGACTCCAGCCAGAATAGTACATTTGTCACCACCAGTACCTCCATTGTCATGCTGCTTTGTTGTCATACGAAATGCACCACTGAACATTCTGCCACAAGAGATAGTTTTTGCGCTGAAGATAAAATAGTATATGTTTTCTATACCAAGAACCATAAGTATAATTTCCTATAGATTTGTATATGTTAAGATACATCAGTTAGCTGGTATGTTATACAGAAGTAATGTGTACATCATCATGATTGCAATAAATATTTCCTGATTCATATGATTATATGACATGATACTTTCAGAATGTGGAGGTATTATTACAGAACCTCAGGGAGTGATCACAAGCCCCAACTACCCCAATAATTATGTGTCAAACACTGTGGCGTGTGCTTGGAAAATTGTAGCGCCTGAAGGCACCAAGATCAGGGTATGGTGTACCATAATTTCTAATCCTGTTAATTAACTCATGTAGCCACATATCTTTTGAAACAAGGTGTTACAGAAAAGTTCTTAAAACATCCTGGGCAGAGAAGAGAAAAAACAAAGACATCATACAAGACCTGCATATTGAGCATAGGCTCATAAATAACATTATGTCCCGGAAGATGAAATATTTTGGCCACTTTAAACGTTACAGTGGTTTGGAGAGAACGGTAATGGAAGGCAAGGTTCCTGGAGTATAAGGCAGGGAACAGCCCAAGACAAAGGTGACAGCAGGACATGAAAGAAACCTTGAACAGGACTCTGGAAGAGGCAGGAGAACTTGCATGAAACAGAGAGTTTTTCAGGCTGACTGTGATGAAAGTGACATTCTGCAAGGGACATGCTACTACTTGAGCCACATAGCACTTATTCACTTGTGTATTTTTCCTATATTTTCTACTTTGTTTAATGACTTGCCCAGCTAGTTCATGCCCTGATAATTTACTATATTTTGTATCTTGATCACTGACTTACAAAGTGTGCCCATGCTCTGGCTCATTACTACTTCAAATCTTAAAATTAAGTTTAAATAGACCATTTGGGATGTTCTCAATGTATCAAGTCATTCATTTTGGACATAGCCAGCCCAAATTTTTGGAACATTTTCATTTAGTTGCTCAGTATAAATGCTTGTTAAAAAAAGAACTAACTAACCTATGGAAGGGAACTGACATAAGAATAAAAAAAATGTGTTTTAGAGCCTGCGTTTTTCCCTTGGCAAAATATGGTTGTCCGACATTGACCATTGACAAAGCGTGAGAAGATCATTAATGCGTTTGAATGCAAATTCTACACAAGAGTACTTGGAATATCATGGACAGAGAAAAGGAACAAATGCTTCTTCTTCTTCTGTTCCTGCTATGAATTCAGCCGTAGACATGACACCTGGTGAGGAGCTTCTGACTGATTTTTGCGTGAAGGCCTGCTTACCGTTTTATTGTTTATTGGTTTGCTTGCCATACAGGCAGGCCTTCTCCGAACTTCAGAGGTACAACAATAAATGTTTCTGTTCTGCAACAGCTTGATATTAAAGAGCATAAAATCCAGGGAATTTAATATTTCTGACACATCAAACGACATATATGCCTAGAGAAGATAATTTTGGAGGGAATGATTCCTGGAAGAAGAAGGAGAGGAAGACCTAGAAGACGATGAGTACAAGATGTCATTGACGATCTGAGAATGACTGCTGCTGATGCTGGGCAACTTGCACAGAACAGATAGTTTTTCAGGACTGCTGTCATATGAGCCAGGTTCCGGAAGGGACAAGCTACTTGATGATGATACATGCTTGCAAGAACTCATATCTACTCAATCACTTCAGAGCCATGGTGACTGCCTTTATTTCCATTTTAAGACTGTTCTTAGTTACAGCAATGGCAACACTGTCCTCCTTTACAGTTTTGTATCTTTAGCTCACAGTAAATGTCAGTGCACTCACTCATCTCAAATCACAACATCAAAAAGTGTTTATGACAGCTTCATGGCCACGACATGTATTCATCCAACATTACCTACAGACGTTTAAGCCAGTCCTACCAAATTCCCCACTTTCTAAGTGTATTTTCATTTTGTTCTATTGTATGTTCTATTGTATTCTATTGTATTTCTATTATATTCTATTATGTTCATTGTATGTTCTATATGTCATTGTAATCTCATTTCTAACTGGCAATTTTAGACTGTCAAATCACATTTTAAACGTAGTGGACTATAGTTTTGCTCCCTCGATTATCTAAATTCCACATCTTCTTCTATTAACACTTCATATCGACCACTTGTTAACCACTCTTTGTGATTTGTATATTATCTGAGTATAAGAGTGATTGTACATTTTGCCAGTTATGCGCCGACAAGTAGGCTAGCACATCTAATTTCTACAACGGTTTTAATTTATTATTGTAGCTTTTCTAGGCCAATACTTCAGTCACCTCTTATGATATGCCTTGTAGGTCGCAGTGTTACTATTCTTTGCTCCCCTTGAGGGCCCCGGCAACACAAAGGCAAATACCCACATAAATGTGCTACCATTAAGTGGACACACAAGCGTACACTAATTTACTATTCTTTGCTCCCTTGAGAGCCCGGCAACACAAAGGCAAATGCCCACATAAATGTGCTACCATTAAGTGGGCACCTGCTGTATAATTTACTATTCTTTGCTCCCCTTGAGGGCCCCGGCAACACAAAGGCAAATGCCCACATAAATGTGCTACCATTAAGTGGACCAGACAAGCGTACACTAATAATAAACTTACTTCTACACATCAGGTCAATTTCACAGACTTTAATTTTGAGACAAACACTGGCTGCGACTCAGACAACCTTCAACTTCAAAATGGTGGTCTCTCAGATTCTCCTGTCATTGGCAAGTACTGCGGAACAGATCTACCATCTTCATTTCTATCACAGAGCAACAAACTACGTTTAACATTGCAATCTAACTTGACTTCAAGAGCTAGAAGATTTCGAATTGTGTACAGTTTTGAAAGTGGAGGTAATTATATTGGGTATTTAACTAGCTATTCCTGTGTAGAATATTTATGTGAGTGGTTTCATAGAACCTGACCTGATCTAGTGAGAGAGAAGAGTTATGAAGTAGCTGAGATAGGAATATACTGATGCTCATATTAGTACTTATCAATTTTATGGGTTTCCATTAGAAAAACTTCTTTTTTGGTGTTATTGGTATTTGAAGCTGAAGTCATTGTTCTTACTTTTAAACAGTTTTGATCTAAGGACAATCTAGTTTTGGTGGTTCTTTGCTTTCAGCTACCAGGAAAAAAAATAAGACACACTGATTTGTAAAATAACAAAAATATTATCTCTTGGTCTTCTTCTTTTCCATAATTCTGGTTTGCCTCACAGCATCTGGATAAGAAGAGATTTATAGAGCTGCTTTAGTGTATCATGAACTGCTTTAGTGTGCTGTGAAAAGCATAACATGTTTTTCACTGTCTTCTGTTTTTATTTAGTCCACCTTTTACATAGTCCTTGTGCTTTGTATCCCCTGTATTAAATTTGCATTGCCTTTTGAGGAGCACAACTGTCAGTTGATATTCTGCTTATGTGACCGAACTATTTAAGGGGATTTGGTAGTGTGGGATCATGAAGCTATTTTCGTTGTTTTCACATTAATGTAAAATTTGTATAACCATTTTGAAAGATAATGACTTATAATAGTAGAACATTTTTTTAAAATAATGTCAAAACGTTGCCATGAAATAATACAAAATGGCGCAAAAACAAAATGTCAAATCCCAGACTCTGAATCTAATGATGTAAATGAATTATATTTTCACTCTAAGGTGGCAATTGTAATATCTAAAATATACAAGATTTTTAATATATATTAAATATTAAATTTTTATAAATTTTGGGTAAAAATCCCTCAAAATTCAGTCAAAAAAGCTGCTTTTGTGGGGTGTGTTTACCAAAAATTCATAAAAATGTAATATTAATATATCCTAAAAATCATGTGTAACTTTTAGATATTACAATTGGTCACCTTAGAGTGAAAACAGAATTCATTTATATTCATTACTTTCAGAGCCTTAGGGATTAAAATTTTGTTTTTGGTGGCCATTTTTATTGTTTCCATGGCAACGCATTGATTATTTTTTTCCTTATTTTTTCTACTCTTTTAAGTCATAATATCTCAAAATTGTAATACAAATTCTACATTAATATGAAAGCAACGAAAAACGTTTCAAGACCAGAATTCCCCCTTAATTTGTTGTTTCTTGATGAAGTTCAGTGTTGGTGTTATACCCACTGCTTTTCTGATGTCCTTGTTTTGAAACCATTCTCTTCTTGTTACTCCCAGCATTCTACGTAGACACTTCATCTCTGTCATGACTAATTTTCTTCTATCGCTTGATGTCAGCGTCCAGGTTTGGCTCTCATAGACTAATATTGGAAGAAAGATTGTGTTTTGCAATACTCTATTTGTATTCATGGTGACATGCTTTTATTTCAGAATTGATGCAATTTGCTCTACAGTTTTCTTCTTCTTCTTTTGTTCGTTCTTCGCGGCCAATTTTATCATTCTGATTGTGATATATAACTGATCTTTGACATGAATGTTTATTTACGTTGTGTAATTATGTGCCTATGGTGACTAGGCCGGCACATCCGGTTTCAGCCAGCTTTTTATTTACTAAGGTAGCTTGCCCTAAAACGATCTGTTGTGCCATATATTTTGGCTTGGATCTACGCCTTTACGATCATCTTTTTGCTGTATATTTCGGCTTTATGATCTACACCAAATGGACGGCATCTTACTCGTGCAACACACCGTGAAAAGTGTCGGCCTTCGCTATTGTTCGGGGTTAGACAGCCTGTCAAATCTTTACAATGTCAGCCTTACTTTTCTGACCACAATGAGTTTATTCCGGAATAGGAACATTCTCAGCCTTTTCAAGGCACGTGTCAACACTTGGCAATTTGCAATGTCTACTCTGCATTTCCCTGGCCCCAAGAAACATTGGACTGGGGCTGCGCACAGATATTCTAGAGGGTCGTTTTAATTAGCGCTAGCAACACAACTGAAATTTAGCGCTCGCCAACATAACCCACTTCAGTTCTTCTGGGGATGTTAGTTGTTGATGCAACAGTACCTTGCCGGTTCTCCCAGGAGGGCATTTCATTAGTCACTAAAATACAACTTTAGGATTTGCGCTTGACCAACCTTACCCAGCAAATGTGTCTGCGCTAAGCCTTTTATACAGAGTTTACCACAATCTTCCCGTGTGTTGACATGATACATTATAGCGTTTTCAGACACTGCATTTTATTTGTTACGCATCATTCTCATTTATTCTTGCCCCACAGCTGGCAAGTTATTTGTGGCCATCTACTCCTGGGGAGTTGGGATTCATTCACAGACGACTTGTATACTACTGTTTCTTATGTTTCAGCAACTATTTGGGCAACTTTTCATTGGACATCGGCCGGGAGAGGCGTACGGATTCAACAGTCACTCTGAGATTCTGTTTGTCTGTGTTGCCAGCAGATCTCATAGGACTTATCTGCATCACTACTCGAACCAGAGTAGCTCTCACTCGATCCCTACCCGCTTAGCCATACAAATTGGTTGCCTGTTACCAGAGTCACCACGTGGAGGTGGGGTAGGATCTTGATTAGTGCCAGCTCACTAATCCTGGCGCGATGTTGTTCCTATGTGCCTTTGACCCCGCTCTATAGTTTGATTTTCTTTACTGCAACTATGTTGAATTTCATTAGTCATCTGTGTTCCCTGAAAAAATGCTCCCTAGCTATGTAAAGTATTAAACTTGTTTTTATTAATTATATCGATGGAAATATTGGTAGTGCTTTCCACTCTAACAAATATCATTACTTCAGTTTCATCTATGTCTATTCTCATGTTGTAGTTATTACTTCAGTTGCATCTATGTATATTCTCATGTTGTAGTTATTACTTCAGTTTCATCTATGTATATTCTCATGTTGTAGTTATTACTTCAGTCCCATCTATGTATATTCTCATGTTGTAGTTATTACTTCAGTCCCATCTATGTATATTCTCATGTTGTAGTTTATTCAGTCCATCTATGTCTATTCTCATGTTGTAGTCTTTACTTCAGTTTCATCTATGTATATTCTCATGTTGTAGTTATTACTTCAGTTTCATCAATGTCTATTCTCATGTTGTAGTTATTACTTCAGTCCCATCTATGTCTATTCTCATGTTGTAGTTATTACTTCAGTCCCATCTATGTATATTCTCATGTTGTAGTTATTACTTCAGTCCCATCTATGTCTATTCTCATGTTGTAGTTATTACTTCAGTTTCATCTATGTCTATTCTCATGTTGTAGTCTTTACTTCAGTTTCATCTATGTATATTCTCATGTTGTAGTTATTACTTCAGTCCCATCTATGTATATTTTCATGTTGTAGTTATCACTTCAGTTTCATCTATGTCTATTCTCATGTTGTAGTTATTACTTCAGTTTCATCTATGTCTATTCTCATGTTGTAGTCTTTACTTCAGTTTCATCAATGTCTATTCTCATGTTGTAGTCTTTACTTCAGTTTCAGCTATGTATATTCTCATGTTGTAGTTATTACTTCAGTTTCATCTATGTCTATTCTCATGTTGTAGTCTTTACTTCAGTTTCATCTATGTCTATTCTCATGTTGTAGTCTTTACTTCAGTTTCATCAATGTCTATGCTCATGTTGTAGTCTTTACTTTGGTTTCATCTGTCTATTCTCATGTTGTAGTCATTATATTCCCTCCCAAAGTAATGTTAAATCAAAATTATTGTAACCTTTTATTGACCCCTGGTGGCGTCTGTGGCCTAGGGGTTAGTGACTCGGTCTATTAACCTCGACGTTCTGAGTTCGAATCACGCTGCGGACAGTTTGGTTGCAAATTGTTTGCATGGATTTTAACAAAGGACGATGGCACCACCCGTTCAGAAAGCAATGGCAAACTACTGAACTTAATAATGCCTAGAAAAATCACAAACAGCGTTATAAAGCTGGGGTTGATTCGCAAAAACTGTAAAGGATATGCAGTTAACTTTTATTGACCTCGTGTTGCCGGAGCCCGCAAGGGAAGCAGAGAATAGTATCACTGCGGCCTACAAGGCATGTCGTATGAGGTGACTGAGGTAGGGACTTCCAGTAAAATTCCAGTAAATAGAAAGTGTTGCAGAAATTGGATGTGCAGGCCTACTTTTAGGTGCATAGCTAGCACAAATTATTTTCACTTTTAAGCTCAGATCACATAAAATCACAAAGAGTGGTTTGTCAATATGAAGCGGTCGAAGAAGTATCCTTTTATTGCTCCCGGTTGTCTTATAATTTTGGGACTTCTTCTTCTTCAATGATCCAGCGGCACTTGAGCTTTTGTCCTTCGGCCCAATGCTATGTAGTGGTATCTGCATGTGTTTGTAAGTTATTCTTTTGTTCCATATAACGTGTTCCATTTATCTGGCCTTGGAGGAAGGAGGGTCTTTCTGATGTCATCTAGTGCTTGACACTTGAAGAGGTGGTGGTGAACGGTTTCATGATGATGTGTGCACAGTTGGCACTTTGGAGTGTGTTGTGGATGAATTCTGTTCAAGTGATTATTAAGTGTTATGTGTTGGGTTCGGAGTCTAAAAATGGTGCTCTGATCTCTTCTTGTAAGGTGGTTGATGTTGCCATTAAGGTTAGGCTGGCCATATGGCTATACACCTCTCTTCCTGTGTTTCCCATGGCGCATCTGTTCAGCCAAATTTCTTTATTTGTTGTCATTAGGATTTGCTTTGGATTGTTTGTTTAAAAAATTAAGTTTTACACTGTTATATTTACATGAATGATCTATGTTCAGGTTGTGGTGGACTGTTGCATAGTAACCAAGGAAGTCTCAGCTCTCCCAACTACCCATCCAGCTATCCACACAATGTGGAGTGTACGTGGGATATCAATGTTCCAGTTGGATTTGTGATCAACTTAAGATTCAACCCACCTTTTGATCTAGAAGCCAGAGATTGTGTCAATGATTATGTTGAGGTATGACAATGCTTTCTTTCACATCTAGTTGATCATTATAAATATTCTAAACAATATTTGCTAAATGTACTTATATTTCCTATATTAACTCTTAGCATCTTTCTATATATAAATATATGTTATGTTATGTTATGTTATGCGATCTACGTCATGGCACATTGGGCATTCCATTTGTGCTCTGTCCTCCACTGCAGCAGCCATCCCAAAGTCCATTTGCTCACCGTTGGCTTGAGAAGTTTATTACTATATCTTCTCTCTTTACCACGAAGACGACACTGTCTGGCATGTCCAAACTTAATGCCTAATTCTCGAACTTGTTCCAGTATCTCTCTCTCTCTCACGATCCCCGCCTAGACTGATGAACCAAATTTTATCATGAATAACAGCTTTACGCGAAGCTCTGTGTTATCGGGCCAGATTTCTTTTCTCAGGGCTGCTAACAGCTTGCAGCATGTGCTCAGCCATCATGTCCGCATTTTCACAATGGCACAGGCTAGTTGTGCCAATTCTGAATTTGTTAAACATGTGGACTCGGAGTCTGTTATGGCCGGTACGGAGGCGGAATATGGCAACTTGTTCTCTACAGGAGAAACCATAGTATCTATCATTACTGTTGTTTTGTGAGTGGTCTTTTGACCATTTTTTATTGTACTGCCAGCCGATGGTTGTTCTTGCCTCTTCATAGCTGATCTCGTGATCAGTCTGCGGTAGTCGTCCACCTGCTTTTGCTAGCCTGTCGGCTTCCTCGTTACGCTTATGTTGCGTGTGATGCTATCCATTGAATGACCGTGCATTTAAGTGAGGTTACTAGTACACCAAGGGTTGTTTTCAGTTCAGTGTGTTCTGTTTTGGCTACGCTTTGTAGGGCTGTGATGACCGATAGGGCATCTGTGAATTTCACGACTTTGTTGCGTGTGGTGCTTTTTTCTCTAGGATGTTCCAGTATCTGAGACTCGCCAATGCCATATGTATATATCCTCATGTGTCCCATATGACACATAAGACTTCCAAAAGTGATTTCCAATGTTGCCGTTCTGCTGCCTTTCTAATAATTGTTTCCCATGTCAGGCCACAATCTTTCAATTCTCTTTCCACAGTTCTTATCCATGTTTTCTTTAGATGCCCAGGCCTTTTTTTCATTTCTGTCCATCTGAGACAGCACCCTTACTCGTATTCAACATGCATGCCCAATCCACATCCATCTTTGTCATTAATTGGTCTTCAATGATGTAGTTTGTTTGTTTCCAAAAGCTCTTCATTTGCTACTTTATTTGACCAGAAAATAGCATTCTTATTATGGACACACTAAAACCAAGCATTTATGTTCTGCTTATTTAAGGCAATATTTTGGCTGGAGTCACAAAACTACACTCATGCGTGCATTCTGAGGTGATTCATTTAGTATGATCCGATAGCTGGAGGCTGGTTTGATGCGCAGGCAATGGACTGAATCACTACAAGCTTCAAAAACTTGCAGAAATATATTCATCTTTGTTTCGAAACACATGATGGTAGAGAAAGAGCAGACAGGCTGGGTGGCTCTGGCACCATATTGGAGGGGGTGTCAGCCAATGAATCACGCTCATATTCTGAGCTCCCTCATAAAAAGGATGCTCATATAAACACATCCGCCTCAACATCTTGATTGCAAGAGCTTGGATTGAAGAATGAAGTGGCCAGAAAAGAACATCACAATAGGTACATGAGTAGGCTCAGCAATCAACATCGAACTGGTATGGTTAGTTGCTGGAGGCTTTGAAGATATTGCAAAGAAGATCGGTGCACCTATGGACATGTCTGGATTGCAATGAAGATATTTCAAACTAAACTGAAACTGTGCCAACTTATAAAAATACACACCGGTCACATTATTTATTTTTAACATTTTCCTTCTGTGGATGAATGTACAAAATAAGCAATAGTTTTCTTTGTTTTCAAAAAATTGTTGTGAATTAAATATTATTTTGTATATCAATAAAAAAAACAATTATCAAAACATTAAAAGAATGTAGTACATGTACATTCTGTACAATTTTCATTTTAAATAAATCTGTGTGAATTACTGAAAAACATGCTGAAAAACAAATTGTATTTATTACAATTCAATTTATTATTAAATTCCTTTTTTATTAGACTTTTAAGAATGGAGCAACATTCACCCCTTATAAATCAGAGGAAAATGATGTCTTATCTCTGCTGTCAAATCTTGCCACTTTGAAAATTGTCTTTATCTGGAATACTTTCTATCCTAGTCTTTTGAAATCTTTATTTCAGGAAAACAAATTTTCTTCAAAGAAAATTAGATCTGAATAAAATAATAGTTATTTGTTACCTACTTTATATTTCTAAAATGTTTCTTCCATTTGTCATTAGATTTCTAATATGTTTCTTCCATTTGTCATTATATTTATAATATGTTTCTTCCATTTGTCATTAGATTTATAATATGTTTCTTCCATTTGTCATTAGATTTATAATATGTTTCTTCCATTTGTCATTAGATTTATAATATGTTTCTTCCATTTGTCATTAGATTTCTAATGTTTCTTCCATTTGTCATTAGATTTCTAATGTTTCTTCCATTTGTCATTAGATTTCTAATGTTTCTTCCATTTGTCATTAGATTTCTAATATGTTTCTTCCATTTGTCATTAGATTTCTAATATGTTTCTTCCATTTGTCATTGATTTTAATATTTCTTCCATTTGTCATTAGATTTCTAATGTTTCTTCCATTTGTCATTAGATTTATAATATGTTTCTTCCAATTGTCATTAGATTTCTAATATGTTTCTTCCATTTGTCATTAGATTTCTAATATGTTTCTTCCATTTGTCATTAGATTTCTAATGTTTCTTCCATTTGTCATTAGATTTATAATATGTTTCTTCCAATTGTCATTAGATTTCTAATATGTTTCTTCCATTTGTGTTAGATTTCTAATGTTTCTTCCATTTGTCATTAGATTTATAATATGTTTCTTCCATTTGTCGTTAGATTTCTAATATGTTTATTCATTTGTCATTAGATTTTAATGTTTTTTCCTGTGTCTTAGATTTCAAATTTGTTCTTCCATTTGTCATAAATTTCTAATGTTTCTTCCATTTGCTTTAGATTTCTAATATGCTTCTTCCATTTGTCATTAGATTTCAAATTTGTTTCTTCCTGTCATTAAATTTCTAATGTTTCTTCCATTTGTCATTAGATTTCTAATATGTTTCTTCCCTTTGTCATTAGATTTCTAATATGTTTCTACCATTTGTCATTAGATTTCTAATGTTTCTTCCATTTGTCATTAGAATGTGGAATTATTTCATCTATGAAAAATTATGCTCATAAAAAACTTTTGGGTATACGACTTGAATAATCAGTTACTGTTATATGTCAATTGTTATTAGTATGTTATGACTGATCTGTTGCTGTGTTTTATCTCAGCTTTTGTTTTATTGTGTTTATTACTTTGCTACACTCAACAAAAATATGTTTCAGGTTTTCGACACATTTTATAATGGATCCTTAATCAGCTTGGGACGCTGGTGTCAAAACATTGAGCCTCCAAATCAAAGATCTACATCAAATAGATTAGTTGTTGTGTTCAGATCTGATGCAACCACAAATGGAAATGGATTCTCTGCCAGTTGGGATGTTGGTAAGTTGAGCATTTTAACAGATTGAAATATAGCGTACATCTATTTTTTTGTTGAATTACTTTAGAGCTTTATTATTTATAAATCTGTATTCAATCACAATTTATTCTTTGAAAGTCAGCCAAGGACAATAAGCTATAATAAATAATGTCAGAGAAGAAATAAGAAACATGGATCTAGAAGCAAATTTCAAGATTGGAGAATGCCACTATTTAAAAAAATGCATTGTTAAAATGTGTCCTTACTTAGTCACTATTCAAGCAAACTAACTGTCATCATGTGTATTTTACAGTGACACATTAGTATAGTTTAGGTAGACTGTAGACGAAATGTTCAGCAGAGTAGCTGAAGTATATTTAATTAAAATATGTTAGTTGAATGTAATTTTTATAGAATTTGTTTGTATTTATGCAGTATATAATAATATTTAATGAACACCTTTAGGTTAAAACACAGATTTTGTTCATTAATGTATCTGAAAAATTGCAGTTCTACATAATTAGTGGGTCTTTGGCAACTGTTAATGAGTTTTAGAGTAGTCTACACTATCCTATTTGTTATTGGTTATTGGTTACTAAACTGACGTCATTGCACTCCTGGCAGACCCATAGGTGCTCAGTCCCCGGCAACAGATATCGAAGCATATACGTACTGATGGTCTATTTGTTTATCTATTCTACTGCAGTTATATTTTCTCTGTTTGTTCAGTTGTCATTTCTCTCACTATAATTTAGTTGGTGTTTATATTATTATCTATTACTACCAAATATTACATGAACAAATTCCTAATTTTGTTTTTTCATTACTGTATTACTTATGTAACTATTCATTGCCTTCTCCAGTCCTTGTATATCCATTTATGTAAGGCACATCATAATCAAGTTGCTTATACGTAGTATTTGCTTGGCAATCTAAAGAGGCATTGTTGATTTCACTTCTCAGATATGTTTGTTTGTTGTTTGGTTGTGTATGTTCTTCTCGACCATTGTGATCATTCTTATTGTGATATATAAACAGCCTTTGCCAAGAACGGTTAGAACGTTGAGCCCCTATTAGGCCTCTACTTGTGTAGGACAGGCGCATCCGAAACAGAAGTTTTCGGCCAGAAATTTTCGGATATGATCTACTCCCTCTATTTAAAAAAAGTTATACAGCTCACTGCGCTATGCAAATGGAAATATTTATGAAGAAGAGAACTAGATACCTTTGGAAATTCACATTCAGTTTGGAATATCTTCATTGCACTCCAGACATGTCCTTAGGTGCTCCAATCTTCTTTGCAATATCTCCAACAGCATCCAGCGACTACCATTCTAATTCAACATTGATTGATTTGCTTACTCATATACTTGTTGTGCTGTTCTTCTTCTTCTTCTTTGCATTCATTCTTTACTACCAATTTTAATCACTCTTTGTGATATGTTTGATCTTTGCCAAGAACGTGTATATGTTGCACATTGGTTTGGTAGGCACCTAAGCACATAGATTTCTACACGATTAGGATACATGCATCCGATTTTAGCCAAGTTGTGCTGTTCATTTTTAGCCACTCCAGTCTTCAATCAAAGCTCCTGCAATCTAGTAGTTGACGTGGATTGGTTTAGATAAAAGTCCTTGTTGTGGCCACACTCTACGAGGATGTTCAAAATGCCAGCTCTATCCATTGGCTAAGCCCCCAATATAGTGACAGAGCCAACCACCCAACATGCGAGCCGCTGTAGCGTAGTTGTTAGTGAACTCGCTTCTCAAGGCTGGTGGTCTGGTTCAGCTCCCGGAATGCGCTGGAATTTTCCCGACCGCGACGGCTCTCAGGTCGACTCAGCCTCAACTGGGTACCAGACATGCTCTGGGAAAGTAAAGGCGGCCGGGTGATGCTGACCACATCACCCATCGTGTGCCGACGGTCAATGAAAATACAGGCCTAACACTGTATTGACCTATATACCACGATCTTACTCCCACAAGGGTTCCTTTTACTTTCAAACCATCCAGCATGCTCTGTAAATATTAGAGTCTAGTACTGTGAGGTCTTTATTGCTTTATATTGCTAAGGCATTATGTGATATCTTCTTCTTCTTCAACGTTCACTCTTAAGGAGGTATAGGCCCACAACCAATGCCTTCCAAACCCTCCTATCCAAGGCCATATTTTCCAGATCTCTCTACTCTCTCCCCATTTTCTTACATT
The DNA here is from genome assembly GCA_020796225.1 of Arion vulgaris. Classification (NCBI taxonomy): domain Eukaryota; kingdom Metazoa; phylum Mollusca; class Gastropoda; order Stylommatophora; family Arionidae; genus Arion; species Arion vulgaris. Next base: position 2,924,754 of record CM036772.1, on the reverse strand, counting down.
TCATCTCCAACTCCCATCCCCAGGTGTTCCAAGTTAGCCAGATTTCCTTACGGATTTCATTGGGTCACTTCATGAGTCCTTCCTTGCGGGTTCCTCTTCCTCGCGGGTGAGATGAATTTCCATGGTTGTGTTTCTATAGCTATCTAGTTTTTACGAGGTGGGGTAGCTAGCCCTCCCCAACCTCCTCAGTCACTTCTTATGATATGCGTGCAGATAACATGGGTTCTGTTCTTTACTCCCTAATTTGAGGCACTGGTAACTACTCAGGCGGTTATGTGGCATGGGTTAACCATAATCTTTAATCTAAACTTCTTTTGTTGCTTCTCTCTTTATTTTCTAGATTATTTAAAAAATGTTGTGAATATCACATGTCATCTGTGCTTTACAGAACTTTTTTAGTTGAAATTTTGTTTTCATTTTATTTAACTGTTGACTATTTTGTTGCACTATTGAAATGTTGACTGTGTTACTTCACACTTAAAATATTGTCTCTGTTTCTGTACTCTTATAATGTTGGCTGTACTTGTAATGTTGACTGTCAAACTCGCTGTACTGTGTAAAACTAGAATACTTCATTTTTCTCTTTTGTCATTGAACATTAGTGAAAGAAGTAAATAACCTGTTTTCATACCACATGGTGTAGTGGGGAATATGCATATCCTGTTAATAAATAGGCCCTAACTTATTCCTTCACCAATCGCACATCATTTTTCAGATTTAAACCTCGCTCAACAAATGTACTTGGAGGATTCTAAGACTGAGAATGTATTACAAAGTGCTAAACACAGACTTGTAGATACAGAAAGAATGGGAACACAAGTCAGAAGAAGAAAATGGTGGTTGACTAGGCATACCCTGCAAAAGACACAGCCTAGCATCACTAAACAAGCCCTTTAGTGGAACCCATCATGAAAATGGAAAAATGGATACCCAAACAGACCTGGAGACAAAGATGTCTTGAAGAACTAAAGATTATCATGGAAAGCCATAAAAATGTAGAGTAAATTTTGAGGAACTATGATCCAAGCAGAAATTGAAGAGGAGTAAGCAACGACACCATGCATGATGTGGTAAACGGCATGCTGGAAATATGAACAGAAATTTAGCATGATCAGTTAGTCATGAAAAGATAATGAGAATTAACCAAGCAAACAACAATTCAATCCCCGTGGGTGAAATCCCACTTCAAGAGGTAGAATCATACACATATTTGGGCAGCAATGTAGACAAAGAGGGTGGAACAGATAGAGAAGTCAAAATAAGAATACAGAAGGCAAGAGGAGATTTCATTGCACTAGGAAACATATGGAAGTCTAAAGAAATCAAATCTAGAACAAAAATGTTGATATTTAACTCTAATGTTAAAGCTGTTCTGCTGTATGGGTCAGAAACATGGAGAACTACTAAAATAACATACATAAATTGCAAACATTTATCAATTGGTGTTGGCGCAGAATAGAGTGACTAAGATGGTATGATGGGTCACAAATGAGGAACTTGTGGAGAGAACAAGACAGATTCCAGTGAACCTTTCCTTTCTTTCTCGAATCTGTTTGCCTCACAGCATCAGGTCAAGAAGATATTTCTAAAACGGGCCCTAGTATGCGCTGAATCCAGTGCATCCAGTGAACCAACAGGTTAAGGCGGGAGACCCACCCAGAACAAGGGTTGTATTTTTTAAATATTCACAGAAAAAAATCTAACAAATATATTGTCATACAATTTGGCCACATGTTGCAAAAGGCATTGTGTTCGATGATAAACAACGATTAGAGTATGCATTGTAGTTAGCTATTTAAAAAATAATTAATTTTCTTGAAAATATATTGTAAAAAAACTCCACTTCATCGTGCAGTGGATTTCAAAAACATATGAAGTGCACAGAAGGTCAAACTTGCATATGATGTACATACCACCCATAGTTATAGAGTGAACTTACAAAACATGTCTAACTCAATTGGTTTTGTAGATATGGTTTTTGTAATGTAACCCTTCCTAATTGAAAAAAAATTTCAAATTAGAACAGCAATATCTTTGCTTATATACAGTTTAGACAACAAGTGGAGGTTCACGCTATAACTATGGGTGATATGTACATCATATGCTAGTTTGGCGTTCTTTGAACTTCTTATATTTGTGAAATCCTCTCTCGATGCAGGTGGGGTTTTTTACAATATATTTTCAAGAAACTTAATTATTTTGTAAATAACTAACTACAGTGCATACACTACATGTTGTTTATTATAAAAAACAATGTCTTTTGCAACATGTGGCCAAATTATATGACAATATCTTTGTTAGTTTTTTTCTGTGAATATTTAAAAATACAACCCTTGTTCTGGGGTCTCCTTAAAAGAAAGATGGTGGCTCTGGATAGGATACACTTTGCAAAAACCTGAGGGGATATAACAAGAAGGGCCCTTTCCTGAAACCCACAGGGACAGCGAAGAAGAGAAGGTCGAAATACATGGAGACGAGATTTGGAGGCAGAGATCAACAATATAAAGAAGAGCTGGAGGGAGCTGCAGGAGATAGCTAGAGATAGGAAGACTTGGTATGAGTTGGTTGAGGGCTTATGCCCCAATCTGGGTTAAAAAGGCAGAGAGAGAAAGAGAGAGAGAGAGTTAGTCATGACTGCTGCAATCAGTACCTGTCACCTACTCACACTGAAAAAATAAAAACAAAATAAAAAATAAAACTACTGCCTGTGTAATAATGCATTTTAGGACGGTGTAGTACAGGGGTAAATGAGCCTAAGGAATTTAATGATCACATGGCTAGTGTACACACCTTGAAACTGTTCAGGATATGAATTATTTTAAATACTGTCTGTGTGTGGCCATGCCCACAAGGAGAGCAAAGAATAGTAACACTGCAACCTACAAGGCATGTCGTAAGAGACGACTGAGGTAGGGCCTAGGGAAACTACTTTTGTAAATAAAAAGTATTGCAGAAAACGGATGTGCTTGCCTACTTGTAGGCGCACAACTGGCACAACACACAATCACTCTTAAGCTCAGATCACATACAAATCACAAAGAGTGGTTAAACAGTGGTCGATATGGAGCGTTTGAAGAAGATTTTTGTTTGCCCTTGACAGAAAAAGACTCCTTGACTGTACCGGGATCGAACCTGGGCCTCCGAAATATGAGCCTGCGCTCTAATTCATTGGGCCAGTTGCTCCTCACTTAAATAATAAATAGACTACAAAGAAAAGAAATGTGTCTCACTAGTTTAATACTGTTCCTTATGATTTGTAATGGTTTTAGCATGATGCCATCATATTGAAGTCTATAGTCACGAATCTTTTGTACAGATTATAATCGTCTAATATGTTATCTTTTATTTGCTCTCCAGCTTGCGGTGGTGTCTTTACAAACCCCACAGGTGTTGTGTTATCACCTCACTACCCAAGCCCTTATCCTAACAATCTGATATGTCACTACACTATTGGCCCAGGTCCTGATCATCATGTATTATTGCGCTTTACTGACTTTGAGTTGGAAGGTATGTGCTAACATAACATGATACCATGGAAACACACAATTTAGGATGTACATATTTTGCTGAATATGATTAGATTATCTTGTCATACCAATAATAGCTAAATATATATCTATATTTATATCTATATTTATATCTAAATTTATATATATATATATATATCTATAAAGCAATGAAATGTTGCATTCCTTACAGGACTTCACCTTTAACCACAGTAAACGAGTTGTTGATTTTCTAGACACCACTTACACATCTAGTAGTTCACCATTGCTTTGTGAAGTGTGAGGTCTATTTTACCTTTCTTAAAAATCCACGGGAACCAATTTGCTTTCACATGGCCCACCGCAGAGCTTGAACCAGGTAGTCTTGGGTTATGATCGAGCTCCCTGCCGCTAAGCCATAGATTTCACACACATACACATACATACATACATACTATATATATATATATAGAAGGGATGTTTTGGGGGCGGGTCATGAGGGGGGATTGAGACTTTGTGGGGAGGGATGCAGACTGTATGGACAGGTGGGAGACATGTAGTAGAAGGTTACTTCTTGCTACTTCTTGGAGAACATGAGGTGACTATATGAGGCCAGTTACCTGAGGCGTGTCCTAACTTGTGATGTATGGGTAATCGGTGTAACATTCTTCCCAACAATACAACATGGTGAAATGTACAAGGCAGTATATCTTAATATTTACAGATGTTAATAATATTTATTTCGATGTAAACAATATAAACAATTTCATGTTGTTCCATGTATAATTCATACCTTTAATTTCATATATAATTCGTATACCACACTGGAGAAGTTTCCTGATGTTACATTCTACGACTACCGTTATTAATCCTAACCCTACCATTTCTATTTATTTTACTTACTAACTTTACCTATCCTGTCTATGTTGACTTGCATTTTCTTCTTGTTTCTTCTGTTCCTATCTTAACGTCCTACCGTCGCAATCTACTATTTCTAATTGGTCTTCAGCTATTTTATCTACCTAAACTACATCCTCTTCCATCTTGGTCCTATTGTTCTCTCTTCTGTCTCTGTTGTCAACTCCTGTCATGGCTGTACATTCTCTCTGCTCTTATTTGCACGTCTCCTATGCGCTGCACATCAACACATGCAGTCCTCTACTATATTATGTCTGAGCCTATAGTTGGCTCATAGCTGCTATCGATATCCTTCTACATGTCTGCCCTAGTGTCATAGTCAGGGGTTATATGTCATGGTGGTGGTAGCAACGTGTAGATATATATATTTGGCTTTTTTCGTCTTTACAGATGGTCATTTGGCAAGTGTTTTACTGTGACAACTTCTGAGTTTTCGCTTTCTCTTTTCAAAAGACTCTCGCCCTTTCGAAATTTGGCTTTCCACACAACTCTGTCATCAGCTAGTCTTTTCCATGTGCTGGGACCTATAGAGAAGTTTTTCATTGAGGCCTTGCAGTCATCTTTATATCTGAGCAGTGGTCTGCCCTGGTGCCTCTTCCCTCCGAAAGTTCACAGAACAATATTTGTTTTGGTATGCAATAACTTTCCATTCTTCTCACATGCCCCAACCATCTTAGTCGGCTACTGCTGAGCATGCCCATGATGGAAGGCAGATTTGCACGTTGCAGTACTTCAGAGTTGGTTATCTTGTTGTACCATCTGATATTCATAATCTTGCTGAGATATCGAAGGTGAAAGATGTTAAGTCTCCTCTCGTGTCTTTAGTAGGCTGTCCATGTTTCTGAGCCATATAGTAAAGAACTAATTACACAGGCTCGATATATTTGAATCTTCATCTGCAATGTCAGTTTTGTGTTTTCCGCCGCTTTGATAGTTTGCCGAATGTAGTAGCCGCACTCCCTATACGAGCATTGATTTCTCCATCAAGAGAAAGGCTGGCAGTGACCATGGACCCAAGATAACAGAATTTTTGAACTGGTGTTAGATGGTTGCCATTTAAAGTGATATTTGTTGTGTTACCTTCCTGACATAAAACAACTGTTTTGGAGACACTTATAGTCAAAGAAAATAGGTCGCATGCCTTTGATAAATTATTGATTAGGCATTGCAGTGTAGTCTCACCGTGGGTGACTAAGGCAGCATCGTCAGCGAAAAGGAGGTCCTTGAGAAGAATTTCCATTGTTTTTGTCTTGGCTCTTAGCGAGCCAAGTTAAAGAGTGAACCATCAGATCTAGTGCGGATGAAAACATCACCATCAGCGTCCCTAAGGCGTGGTTCAAAAGGACTGCGAAGAAGATGCCAAAGAGAGTGGGGGCAAGGACACAGTGCTGCTTGACTCCACTCTCAACCTCGAAACTGTCAGATATGCTGCCATCGAACTGTATGCTGGCTTTCATGCCCTCATGGAAGGAGACAATCAATTGGAGCAACTTTGGGGACAGCCAATATGCTTCAATATTTTATAAAGACTTGGCCAGCTGACTGTATCAAATGCCTTAGTCAGATCAACAAAAGCAATACATAAAGGCTTACTCTTCTCTCTGCACATCTCTTGTAGCTGTCAAAGGGTAAATATCATTTCAGTTGTTTACCGTCCAGCTCTGAATCAACACTGTGACTCTGGGAGAACACGATCCGCCAGTTTCTGTAGTCGTTTTGAAAGGACTGGTGCAAAAGCCTTGCCTGTGACACTTAAAGGGAGAAGCCTCTGTAGTTGTTACAATCCCCTTATCCCCTTTGTTTTTATAGAGTGTCACTATCTTTGCATCCCTCATGTCCTGAGGAAGTGTTTCCTCTCTCCAGCACTGAATAAGGAGATTGTAGAGGTGGGGCAGCAGGACATCCTATTATATTTGAGGATTTCTGCAGGAATGTTGTCTAGTCCTGATGCCTTGCCATTTGAAAGTTTGTTGATTGCTTCAGAAAGTTCCAACTCTGTGGGTTTCGGTATCCAGCTAGGTTAGTTCATGATGTTTTGGTATAATCTGATCGAGGAGTGGGTGTGCTGGTTTCTCCACAGAGTAAAGATTTGAATAATGTTCCACCCATCTTTCGAGCTGCTTAGTCATATCTGTTATTGGCTCACCTGTTTCTGATCTTAGTGGGGCAATTTTTGTTATGTTTGGTCCCAGATCTACTCTGATATTTTTGTACATTTCCTTGGTGTCGCCCATATCTGCAGCATTTTGTATCGCAGAACATAGATTTGACCAGTATTCATTTGCACACCTCCTTGACTCTCGTTGCAATACTGATTTTGTGTGCTGAAGACGGTTCTTTGAACTTTGCGAGGGTTTCTTTCTGTAATTCATAAGGGCTCTTTTCTTTTCCTCAAGTAGGGGGCTGAGTGTTGTTTCATTATGTTCGACCCAGTCTTTGTTGGAGAATTTCTTGGTGCCAAAGGAATCAATGGTACAGTCATATATGTTAGATTTTAGAATGTTTCACTTTTCGTCTACACTACATTCTCCCATTTCATTCAATATATATATAATATATATATATATATATATATATATATATATATATATATATATATATATATATATATATATATATATATATATATATATATATATATATATATATACGAGGCGTGTTCAAATGAAAACGGGACTTGTTACACCACGCGTGCTAGAGTGCACAATTGATGACATTTTGCACTAGTAATGAGTTCTAATAGCCGTCCATCGCAGCGATGATGACAACAATCTCAGACGTGTACTGTTGCACCTCTCTGGTGTGTGCGGAGGTGACTGTAGAGTCCAATCCTAGAACAGAATCCCCGACCACAGGTGGGGCATACATGATCAAGGTTAGACATGTGTGCGTGTTGTGTGCTCTGTCTTTTCGCGCTGCTCGTTTTCTCTGTGACTCAACAATACGATGATTCTCAGCATTCGGGTTCCTCTTTGTTGTTACAGCGCCACATTTGGCGATCTTGCGCAAGGATTCCCAGCACGTATTGTCTATATCGAAGCATTTCAGAGACACTTTAAGAGTGTCTTTAAGCGTTTTTCTGTCCACCAGCTAAACGTCTGCCCTTCAAGCTCGCCATACATCAACTGTTTTGGGATGCGTTTATCAGGCATTCGAGCAACGTGACCGACCCATCTCAGTTGGGCCTTCTGCAACAGGGTGTTGCGCTGGATCTTTGCTCTTGTGAGGACTTCGCTGTCTGGAATTTGTTAGTAATGAGTATCCAATAATTAACATACGGTCACGTGTTCATCTTCCCAGCATGCATATGTGCTGCATGAGACTTAACAATATGGCGGGTGTGATTCGAACCCGTCCAAAGTAAATCAGCGTGCTGTGATCCAGTTTCTTTCATTTGAAGGATGTCAAGCAGTAGACATTCATCGGAGAATGAAGGCAGCATATGGTGACAAATGTTTGTCGAGGACAAGAGTGATGGAATGGGCGCGTATGTTTAAAGATGGACGTGAGTTAACAGCAGATCTTGCACGGCCAGGTCAGGCGCATATTGTTGCAACAGAAGAAGCCATAGCCTTGCTTGATAAAGCAGTACTGACTGACCGTCGTCGGAGCATTCGTTCGCTTGCAGAAGAATTCCATATGTCAATTGGGACAGCCGACAATGGTTGTTCGGAAGAAATTGAACTATCGGAAGGTGTGTTCACAGTGGGTCCCACGGATGTTGACTGACCACCATAAGGAAGAACGAATGGGGTGGAGTTTGAACCACTTGATGCGTTACAGGACAGAGGGTGATGCATTTCTGTTGAGCATTGTGGCAGGTGATGAATCATGGTGCCACCACTATGAACCAAGCAGCAAAATTGACAGCATGCAATGGAAACATCCAGGTTCACCAAACCCAAAAAATTCAAGACACAGGTTTCTGCTGGGAAGGTTATGTTGATCGCATTTTTTGACCATGAAGGGCTTTTGTTGGCCGATTTTAAGAAACCTGGTGTCAATATCAATGCCGCCCATTATAAAGACACTTTAGACAAGCTGCATAAGGCCATCAAGGCTAAGCGACCAGGCAAGCTTTCTCAAGGTGTGATTCTTCTCCACGACAACGCTCGTCCGCACGTCGCAAAATTGTGCAGGAAACATTGGCAAAGAAGAATTGGGAAGTTCTTCATCACCCAGTCTATAGTTCCGATTTGTCCCTGTGTGATTTCCATTTGTTCGGACCGTTGAAAAAAGCACTAAAGGGACAGCGATTCAACAGCGACCCAGACGTGAAGACAGCGGTGACCACATGGTTCAGTGAGCTGCCACGCACCTTTTTCTCGAACGGCATTCAACGTCTACCTAAACAGTGGGATGCTTGCCTAAATGCATACAGAGATTTTTTCTGATGAACCCAGGTGCATTCTTATTCAGAAGTGGTTGCTTTGTTTAATTCCGTTGAAACTGTTAATTTGCGTATGATACTTTTAAATAAATCCACAAGTCCCGTTTTCATTTGAACACGCATCGTATATATGATTGAGTGAGTGTTTAATGAGCATTTGAGTCGAATCCACATTTGATCCCTTTGCAAGCTCCAGCAACACACAAGCGATATCTGCACCATAAATTAGAGTAAAGAATATGCCTAACACTAAATGAATGTTTTTGTTATGCTTCTTTGAATGCCTATATTATTCTTCTGTTGTTGAATGCATTTTTGTAATATTCATTATATTTTTGTCTTATGCTTTGTTATGTCTATTTATATTACTTTTATGATTTTGATAGATATGAAATTTGACCTTTCTAGTGTCTCCCATTTTTAGGTAGACCATCCACCTGCTCTTATGATTACGTCCAAATATTACAAGGAGCAACAACTGTAGATTATATGCAATGGCCTTACTATTATCGCTCATACAGGCATAGATACTGTGGCACTGACAGCCCTGGTGTTCTTCTAAGCTCAGGGCAAATTATACTTCAGTTTAATACAGATCATTCATTGCAGTACAAAGGATTCCGTGCTGAATATACTTCAGAAGGTGAGAGCTTGTGTTTCTGCCAGGTTAAACTTAAATTTAGTCTCATATTTAAAACAGTAGACCAAATTAATTTTTTACCAAGAATTATCAAAGTCTATTTTTATGAATGGTGAAGCAAACTGATCTATCTAGAAAGAACTCAAGATAAAAAAAACCCAAATCTTGTTTTGGCTCACAGTGTCATAAGAAGAAATTTCTAGAACAGGCTTTTGTGTGTGCTTCATAAAGAGTGTTTTTCAATGCATCTGTTATCTCTGAGATCCACCTTTTGCATGGATGACCTTTTCCTTTATATTCATTGTATTGAGGTAGCATTGCTCGTTGAGGTGCACTGTCTGTTGGCAATCTGCTTATGTGTCCAAACCATTTAATTTGTTGTTTCTTGATGAAGTTCAGTAGTGATGTTGTATCCACTTTTTTCCTTATGTTTTCATTTTTTCTAGGCCAGTCTTTTCTTGATACTCCCAGAATTCTGTATAGGGAGTTATAAAATAATTAATCAAATGCAATCCCTGTCATTGTTAGTTATCATGTTTCTTTGCAACTCTCTCTCCCTGGTGCAGTTAATCAGGTCTGACATCAAACACAGATGTCAGATTATCCAACATTTTCTCCCTCTGCCTTCCACGATCTTTCCTTCCCTACAATTTACCTGTTGTAACAGAATGTTCTAAACCTTCTCTTCGAAGAACCTTGATTGCCTGACTCTTATTCTTTTGATACGGTTTCTTTATGCGCTCGCCTGTTTGAAAATGTAATCATTTGTTTTCTTTGCTGTCCATGAAATTTTTAGCATTCTTCTATAAAACCACATCTGATACGGTTTCTTTATGCGCTCGCCTGTTTGAAAATGTCATAATTTGTTTTCTTTGCTGTCCATGAAATTTTTAGCATTCTTCTATAAAACCACATCTCTGTGACTTTGAGCAATCTTAATGTTACAAATAGAAATAAGAAAATTTAAGTATTTTGGACATATACAAAGTCATGAAGGGTTGAAAGAGACATAGAAGAAGGCATCCTGGCAAAGAAAAGAAGAGGAAAACCACATAGAAAACAAATTTAACTCTTTCCACACTTTAAGTCGCACACTGCGCCACGGCAGAAGTCCGTTGCACGCTATTAGCCGCACACTGTGCCATAGAGTTGCTTCCCTCAAAAGAAGTCTTTCTAATTTTACTTCTATTATTTTACTTCCACTACTTTTCAACCTTGTTATTCTATTGGGTTATCCAGTTTTCTTCAATTTAGTATATAATAATATATATATGTTTATTTATTGATGAGTAGTTGGGATCGTTATTTTGTTTTTTACCTCCCTTGAATTAACTGCTTTAAAAATTGAGGCAATAATTGCCTGTGGAAAGAGTTAATGTCACCTATGAGAAAGAAAAATTGTAAAGGACTACTGGGGGTGACACCACAAAGCTCTCCTCAGGACAAGCTATTTGATGATGAATTCAACATTAAAAGTCTGCTTTGTCATTCTAGCATCATATTGAGCTGCGAAGACATTATAACTTTTCTGAACATTGTATTATTTTGGTTTCACATTATTCGATAGAAATAAAACTATCTCTACAGTTTCATTACGTAGAGAGCTACACTATATGGCTCTGTAATTCTTTTCACTGCTATCAACTGTCCTACTGTTCAGTAGTGACTTATCATCATTATCATTGACTAAGAATCAGATACAACAATGGCCCCAGTAAACAGAGTCCTAGAGACTCAATGGAGGACAGCAGTAATGGCCACAATTTCCATCCTCATACTGGAAGTAGTTCTCTTGTATGCTCCATTTCACTATTCAACAACTCTAGTATGTGCCTTAGCCAAGAAACCTCAGCCTAACTTCTCACCACAACGCATAGGCTCACTGGTATAAATAACATCATCATCATCACTTTAATTATTTTATTTCAGCTATTTAATTGTGAATATAGCCTTCATGTTGCCCCAATCTCTACATTCTCTTCCAAAATTAATGATAATTTTATGTGGTAGATGACCATGCAGCTTTCTATTTAATTGTGAATATAGCCTTTATGTTGCCCCAATCTTTACATTCTCTTCCAAAATTAATGATAATTTTATGTGGTAGATGACCATGCAGATTTCTTTTTAATTGTGAATATAGCCTTTATGTTGCCCCAATCTTTACATTCTCTTCCAAAATTAATGATAATTTTATGTGGTAGATGACTATGCAGCTTTCTATTTAATTGTGAATATAGCCTTTATGTTGCCCCAATCTCTACATTCTCTTCCAAAATTAATGATAATTTTATGTGGTAGATGACCATGCAGATTTCTTTTAATTGTGAATATAGCCTTTATGTTGCCCAATCTTACATTCTCTTCCAAAATTAATGATAATTTTATGTGGTAGATGACCATGCAGATTTCTTTTTAATTGTGAATATAGCCTTTATGTTGCCCCAATCTTTACATTCTCTTCCAAAATTAATGATAATTTTATGTGGTAGATGACCATGCAGATTTCTTTTTAATTGTGAATATAGCCTTTATGTTGCCCCAATCTTTACATTCTCTTCCAAAATTAATGATAATTTTATGTGGTAGATGACCATGCAGCTTTCTATTTAATTGTGAATATAGCCTTTATTTTGTCCCAATCTCTACATTCTCTTCCAAAATTAATGATAATGTTATGCGGTAGATGACCATGCAACCTTCTATTTAGATCCAATATACACCTTTTGGTTATGTTGCAACTGTGGTCACCTGACTAGTTGTTCTCTCAGCCTGGACTATCCACAACATTGTACACTTGATTCTCGTGTCCTTAAAAACATTAGTATTCTTGTGCGGGAGATGTCTCTGACACAAATTAATCTTGTCTGGATTAATAGTGCCATCAACTCTATCTGACAGCTTTTGTACAAGGTTTACACTTTGTGGTGTAGAGAGTTACTCAGTTCTGACAGCTTTTGTACAAGGTTTACACTTTGTGGTGTTGAGAGTTTACTCAGTTCTGACAACTTTTGTACAAGGTTTGGTACACACATATCTGAAAATTATACTTCCTTCGATGACAATTTATGCTTGAGTTACGATAACACTCATATCTGAAAATTGTACTACCTTCAATGACAATTTATGCTTGAGTTACGACAACACTAATATCTGAAAATTGTACTTCCTTCGATGACAATTTATGCTTGAGTTACGACTACACTCATATCAGAAAATTGTACTTCTTTCGATGACAATTTAATGATTGCCATGAATAAAGAAGTATGATTCCTAAAATAATCTATTTTCTAATCCTGTTTTGCCTTTCAGTGTAAGGTCGAAAAAGTAGACACCTGGAGCGAGCCTCTATATGCTCCATGTCTTTCTTTATCTTCTTCAATCCTGATTTGCCTCACAGCTTCAGGGTAAGAAGAGATTTCTAGCTTGGGCTTTTGTGTGTGCTTCATAAATAGTGTTGTTCATCACCTCTGTTATCTCTGAGGTCCACCTTTTGCGTGACAGACCTTTTGCTTTGTATCCACTGTGTTGGAGTAACATTGCTCTCTGTGGTGCACTGCCTGTTGATAATCTGCTTATGTCCTAAAATCATAAAATTGTATATGTATATATGGCCTTTTTCATCTTTAGAGATGGTCATTTGGCAAGTGTGTTACTGTGACAACCTCTGAGTTTTCACTTTTCTCTCTTGTCGTTCAGCTCATACATAAGTCTCTTCTCAAAAGACTCTGCACCCTTGCGGAATATCGCTTACCACACAGCTCTGTCAACAGCCAGTTTTTCCCATGTGCTGGGACCTATAGAAAAGTTCTTCATTGAGCCTTGTAGACATCTTTATATCTGAGCAGTGGTCTGTCCTGGTGTCTCTTCACCTTCAAAAGCCCACAGAACAACATTTGGTTTGGTATGCAACAAGTTTCCATTCTTCTCACATGCCCCAACCATCGTAGTCATCCACTGATGAGCATGCCCATGTTGGAAGGCAGGTTTGCATGTTGCAGTACTTCAGAGTTGGTTATCTTGTCGTACCGCCTGATGCTCATAATCTTGCTGAGACATCAAAGGTGAAAGATGTTAATTCTCCTCTTGTGCCTTGAGTAAGTTGTCCATTTTTCTGAGCCATATAGTAAAGAACTAATTACACAGGCTCGATATATTTGAATCTTCGTCTGCAATGTTAGTTTTGTGTTGTTCCTTGCATAAAATCGTAATATTAACTTCAAATTTCTTCACAGAATGTGGTGGTGTCTTCACTGATCCTTCTGGAACCTTCTCTACTCCCCATCATCCTAACAACTACATGAATAACATGAACTGCTCATGGAATATAACTGTTGCTTCAAATAGAATCATCAAATTCAAGTAAGTTATTTGTTCATCTGAATTAGAATATAGCATATAGTTCTTGGCTGCACTAGAGATACCCCATTGTGAAAATGAGATATATGCTTGGCCTTCTGTCACTACGCGGTGTTTATGGTAATGAGAGACGGACAGGCTTGCATCAGCAGCATCGATTGTTGGGGAGTTGAAAATCTATAATGGGGATGTTCTTCAGTCTCATCGCAACTGTCTGGTGGATGAGGACACTAAAATAGAAGTTGAATTGATCAAGCGATTTACGCAGTTTGGAGTTACTGTACATGTAGAACTGGATGCCTTAGAAGCAGAGTTACTTGCTGTACATGTAGAACTGGATGCCTTAGAGGGAAGATGTCCAGGTCACAGCCATCCGATCATGTTCCTCTGATGATCGTAGTCGATTTGCTCTGGAGAATCGGTTGATTTCTTTGTATGGTAATTTGCGACCACGCGGGCTCAACGTATTACATTCTTATGCTTCTAAGTACTTTCTCTTCCCATGCTTTGTAATCTATATGGGTATATGTTGCATGTATTCAAGGTATTTACTAGATGTTTCATTGTTTCTTTTCCGTTCTATTTCTAGTTTTTATGTGTGTTTTTGTGTTACATTTATTTCGTTATTCGTTTTTATTCCAGATTTTCCTTAGATACGTTTGTATTTGGTCGTCCATTTGTGTTTCATTTTAATTTATCACTCCTGTTTGTTCGTTTGCTTGATAAAGGCCTTGTTGGTCGAAACGTTGCTGTTTATTGTCACTGTTTCTGTATTTTGTAAAACTATAGTACTTTGTTTGTACGTGTTTCACTATATGCCTTAGAGGCAGAGTTACCCGCTGTACATGTAGAACTGGATGCCTTAGAAGCAGAGTTACCTGCTGTACATGTAGAACTGGATGCCTTAGAGGCAGAGTTACCTGCTGTACATGTAGAACTGGATGCCTTAGAGGCAGAGTTACCCACTGTACATGTAGAACTGGATGCCTTAGAGACAGAGTTACCCGCTGTACATGTAGAACTGGATGTCTTAGAGACAGAGTTACCGCTGTACATGTAAACTGGATGTCTTAGAGACAGAGTTACCTGCTGTACATGTAGAACTGGATGCCTTAGAGGCAGAGTTACTTGCTGTACATGTAGAACTGGATGTCTTAGAGGCAGAGTTACCCGCTGTACATGTAGAACTGGATGCCTTAGAGGCAGAGTTACCCGCTGTATATGTAGAACTGGATGCCTTAGAGACAGAGTTACACGCTGTACATGTAGAACTGGATGCCTTAGAGGCAGAGTTGCCTGCTGCTCAGCGTGTTCGAGCCTTGGACTACGGGTGACTATCCCTCTGTGTGTGCGGGTTCAACTACGAGGATGGCAGAAAAGCCAGATTCCCAGATTACTGTGTGGCACCGAACGAAGGTTACGAGTCCATGGCACCGAGCCAAGAGCTGAAAAGCTCAAGTTTCTGGATCGTAAAAAAGAGGCAGAGTTACCGCTGTACATGTAGAACTGGATGCCTTAGAGGCATAGTTACCCGCTGTATATGTAGAACTGGATGCCTTAGAAGCAGAGTTACCCGATGTACATGTAGAACTGGATGCCTTAGAGGCAGAGTTACCCGCTGTACATGTAGAACTGGATGCCTTATAAGCAGAGTTACCCGCTGTACATGTAGAACTGGATGTCTTAGAGGCAGAGTTACCCGCTGTATATGTAGAACTGGTTGCCTTAGAAGCAGAGTTACCCGCTGTACATGTAGAACTGGATGCCTTAGAGGCAGAGTTACCCGCTGTACATGTAGAACTGGATGTCTTAGAGACAGAGTTACCCGCTGTACATGTAGTACTGGATGCCTTAGAGGCAGAGTTACCCGCTGTACATGTAGAACTGGATGTCTTAGAGACAGAGTTACATGTAGAACTGGATGCCTTAGAAGCAGAGTTACTCGCTGTACATGTAGAACTGGATGCCTTAGAAGCAGAGTTACCCGCTGTACATGTAGAACTGGATGCCTTAGAGGCGGCAGAGTTAGGAGTATGTTTAATCAGCTAGCCATGGAAACCATCAGGATGCATACTCTTTGATATCTGTTGGGGAGACTGAGCACCTATGGGTCTCCCAGAGTGCAATGACGTAAGTTAAGTAACCAATAACCAATAGAATATCATCAAAAGTAAGATCAATATCAGGATTTAGTTTGTTAATTTTACTTTATATTATCATCAAAGATAACATCAGAAATAGAATAGTTTCTTTTATGCTCTCATCAAAAATGAGATCAGAAATAGATTAGTTTCTTTTATATTATCATCAAAAATGAGAACAGAAATAGGTTAGTTTCTTTTATGCTCTATTCAAAAATGAGATCAGAAATAGGTTAGTTTTTTTATATTTTCATCAAAAATGAGAGAAATAGATTAGTTTCTTTTATATTATCATCAAAGATGATATCAGAAATAGGTTAGGTTTTTTATATTATCATCAAAATAAAATCGAAATATATTAGTTTCTTTTATATTATCGCAAAGATGAATCAGAATATAGGTTGTTGTCCTATAGATATATTATATATCTTCCAAGATGAGATCGAGAATATGGTTGTGTGGCCCTGAGCCAAAATTGATAATGCTTCCTGAAGTGGCACATGCTGAGAAAACTCTGGTGAAGGCTAGCTTGGGGCCAAAATTGTCAGTGTTCAATGAAATGTGGTCACATGTGTGTTACAGAAACATCAATAAGTGAACAGGCACTATCCTATTGAAGATGTGCCATCCGTCCTTGTGTTGTTGGGGATTGAAGGGAGCAAATAATAGTAACTCTGTGACCTACAAACCTGTAAGAAGCTGTACAATGTTGTAGGAAGTGACTGAGGCAGGGTCTAGGAAGCTACCCTAGTAAATAAAAATATGTTAGTTGCATATCCTTTACAGGACTTTGTGGATCAACCCCAGCTTTTTAACGCTGTTTGTGATTTTTCTAGTCATTATTGCGCTCAGTAGTTTGCCATTGCTTTCTGAACGGGTGGTGCCATTGTTCTTTGTAAAAATCCATGCAAACAATTTCCAACCAAACTGTCCGCAGCGTGATTTGAACTCAGAACATCAGGGTTAATAGACCGAGTCACTATCCCCTACGCCACAGTAAAAAAAAACATCGTAGAAATTGGATGTGCTGACTTACTTGTAGACGCATAACTGGTATAATGTTAAATCACTCTTAGGTTCAGATCACATACAAAACACGAGTAATTTAACAAGTGGTCTATATAGAGCATTTGAAGAAGAAATAGAAGATGAGTAAGGCTTGCCTGAATGGCCAAGGACACTGCATTTAAGAAAAGCAAATCTTCACTCAAAAATCAGCCAGATGTGCCATATTAGGTTTCACGTCTAATATTTATTTAACTTATAGAATTTATAGAGAACACATTTTTAAAAACTGTAATAATGAATAGGTACGCTTACTTGATCTTTTTCAGATTTCAGACCTTTGAAACAGAGCGCCATCATTCCTGTATTTATGACTACATCTCATTCTATGATGGATCAGACACCAACTCTAGCATGATTGGTCGGTATTGTGGAAACATGCAGAATGTACCAGAATTTATTAGAAGCACAGGAAACCATATGTACATTACTTTTATCACAGACTTCTCATTTACTCTCGGTGGCTTCTCTGGCACTTACGAAACTACGTATGGTAAATATATATGTTTGTCTTAACCCTTTGAACCCTAGCCATCTGTACATTAAAAACTCATTTCCCTGAGGTACTCAGCAAAAACAGTACATATCAATATTTATTTTTAAAAAATAATTCTGCACAATTTCTGTTTTTCTTCTCTGATAATTTGGCACAACTAATTACTTTATAATCTGTTATTGACTTATCCCATCATCTCTGATATTCCTGCTTATTATATATTTGCCCCTACTGGAAGAATATGTTCCAATTACAAAGCAGAACTCTTAACCCTTCTGATGGCAGCACAGAACATGAATAAGCTGCAAGCACCTGCAGGCAAGATGGTATTTCTCACAGACTCACTGTCAGCTATACAAGCCCTGGAGGCTAAATCCGCTGACGGCACAGTACAAAACCTAAAAGAGAACTTGCTCAGCTTTCAGAAAAGGCAGAAATTCACTTGCAGTGGATTCCATCTCACTGTGGCATTGCAGGCAATGAGAGTGCCGATGTCTTAGCTAAGGAGGGCAGTGCCAAAGAGCAAATTTACCAACCCTTGTCTTTTCAAGAGGTTAAAACCCTCATACAGAGAAAATCTGCAGTAGACTGGAAGACAAACACTGGATATGATTATGGAAAAGACTCCTCAAAGACCTAAGCAGAACAGACCAGGTCATTATATTTCGACTACGCACCAGACACTGCAGACTCATCAAACACTTATATAGACTAGGAATAAGTCAAACAGCTCTCTGCCAGTGTCAGCAGGCGGAACAGACACCAGAGCATATCCTGCAAAACTGTCCTCTCCTGTGTGAGCTGAGAAGCAACATGTGGCCACACCCAGTCGACCTGAAAACTAAGCTTGGGGAAACCTGACAGACCTGAAGCTGACTGAATAGTTTGTGGTTCACAGTAAATTAAGCACATGACCAGAGATCGCTGAAGAAGATATATTTGCCGGAGATCAAACTGTATTCATTTTAACTTGATACATTAGGTATACCACACTCCCGGGTACTGTAGCTTGTTCTCTAGATTGAACATATATGGCATGAACATCAATCGATTCAAGCAATTCTTTGTCGCTTAAATGATCGTCTAACTCACTTTTGAAATCCTGATCACAATAATCACAGCCTGCCTTAATTTATCTTCAGTCATTTAAAATGAGTTCAACAGTAACCAGACAATTGTGCACATGACCATTGTGCACATCACACTTTTACTACCTTCCCACTTCACATATCACAATTTATACTACCTTCCCACTTCACATATCACACTTTATACTACATTCCCACTTCACATATCACAATTTATACTACCTTCCCACTTCACATATCACAATTTATACTCTTCACTCCTTCCCACTTCACATTTACAACTTTGTGCAACCATCTTCCTTCACATAGTGCTACCTTTCACCTTAAAATATCACACTTTATACTACTTTTTACCTTCACATATCACACTTTATACAATCTTCTAAATTCATATTTAATGCTGTACCTTTTCCTAGGTCCACAACAAGGTTGTGGTGGGGCACTCAGACAGTCTAGTGGAACCTTCACATCAGTGGATGGTGATAGTGATGGACTGTATGAGAGTAATTTACACTGTGAATGGTGGATTTTTGTCAGTAAGTCAAAGCTGTATGTTACCATATCTGTCTTTATAATAATAATAATAATTCCTCTCATACCATTATACGTTACATATTGCCTGCAAGCAATTTCTCCATACCACTCTATCCGGGGCAACTCGCTCAATCTCCTCCATGAAACTGAGACCGATATTTCCTGCCTCTCTCAGCAAAGTTCGTTTCAGGGTCTCCTTAGGTCGACTCTCTTTCTTGAACCCTTTGCATCCCACTTCAATGCCTGCTTTAATATTCATTGATCATTTCTCCTCAAGGTATGTCCAACATGTCTTCATCTTCTCTTTCTTATAACAGTTGTCACTAGTGGTTGACCAGACATGTCTCTGATTTCATCACTTCTCCTGAATTCGTTATGTTGTCATATATTATTATTTGCTCTCTCATGATGTTTTCTGTTGCAATGCTGCACTATTTGTTCTCTCATGGTGTTTTCTGTTGCAATGCTGCACTATTTGTTCTACTTTTATTTGTATGTGACTATCTGCAACCCAATGTAGTAACCCATCTTCTACTTCTTTCTATTAAAGATGAAAATGATAACACTGACATCAGGTTGTTGCCTAGTGTCATCGTTTTATGTTTTTGTCTTAGGCTGGTCTTGTGACTTGTGTGATAGTTATTTTTCCTTATTGACAGGATTATACTATGCCATCTAACTATTATTTTTCATGGTCTTCCTCTCACCTTCTTTCCTGATGTTCTTTTGTAGAAGACTGTATACTGTGGAGTTTGGTTGCAATTTTATTAAGGGGCCTTACCACTTCATTCTTTGTTTCTCAATGTAATTCAAGCATGGTTCTGTCCCACTTTTTTTCTTATTCTGATTTTGGTCTTTTCTGGTGTTGTTGGTTCCTTTTCGTAGGCATCACATTTCACATGTAGTTATTTTTTGTGGCTCGGCTTTGCTCATTGTCCATGTTTTGCTCTGGTAAAACAAAGTAGGCATGAGGTAGTTATATCAGTTATCAGTTATATGAGGACTATCATCATAGCACTCTGGACATGTCCATAGGTGCCCCTAATCTCCACCTCAGAAAAATCAGCAGCGACCAGACATGCCAGTTCGATGTTGATTAATCAATCTCTTTGCATATTTAGTATGTCGTTCTTTTTGAGCTGTACCGATATTGACACCCATCTCTTTGAGTTATAGTTATATGTTGTCCCTTATTGACCCTGTTTACCATATACTGACCTTTGTTACAACATATTGTCTACTATTGTCATATGTCTCCCTCTTCTACCATATGTTGCCTGCTATTGTTGTAACTGATTCTCTTACGTATGTTACATGTTGTTTGAGAATGTTATATGCTTTTTCAATGTTTCAATTTATGCAGATGTGTTGTCAGCAGTTTTCTTATCTTGTCATATGTTGTCATGTTTCAATGTGTTGAGCCCTGTTCCTCATGTATCCATTTTCTTTATTGTGTGTTGCTAAATGGTTAGATTGCATAGCAGAATCCTGTCAAAAAGCAAAACTATCACTCAAGCTACTAGAGCAACGAAGACAAAACCAGAAAACCACAACACTGGGCAACAAGCCGGTAACAGTGTGATGACAAAAGTAGAAGATAAATATTTCTATGTATCATATATTTATATCTAGGATTCTCTGTTCATATATGTCTCTATTGTATATTGTCTTTCCCTAAGTTGATGATGGAATTAGTTGTCCACTCTTGCCGTTAAGCCTAGGGTGGAAGCTTTAAGGGGGGATTCGGTCTTGAAAATCAAGAATCTATTTTCGTTGTTTCATATTAATATAAAATTTGTATAAGCATTTTGAAAGAGTATGACTTAGAATAGTAGAAACAAATTAGTTTAAAAAAATGTCAAAGTGTTGCCATGGAAACAATACAAAATGGCGTAAAACAAAATTTCAAATCTAAGGCTCTGAATCTAATTAATATAAATGAATTCTGTTTTCACTCTAAGGTGCAATTGTAATATCTAAAATATTACACATGATTTTTAGGATATATTAAATATTTAATTTTTATAAATTTTTGGTAAAATTCCTCAAAATGTGGTCAAAAAAGCTGTTTTTGGAGGGTGTGTTTACACAAAAATTCATAAAAATGTAATATTTAATATATCCTAAAAAGGATCAGTAATTTTGTAGATATTACAATTGCGCACCTTAGAGTGAAAACAGAATTCATTTATATTCATTAACTTCAGAGCCTTAGGGATTTGAAATTTGTGCTTAGCGCTATTTTGTATTGTTTCCATGGCAACGCTGATTTTTTTTTTTTTCTAATTTTTTCTACTATTCTAAGTCATAATCTTTCAAAATTGTTATACAAATTCTACATTAATACCAAAGCAAAGAAAATAGTTTCCAGACCAGAGTCCCCCTTAATTTGCGTCCAGGGCCAGATGAGTCGTCCTTGTGTTATATCCGTGTTTATGTAGTGTGATCTTGATATTGTCTATCCATCTTTTCTTGGTCTTCCCTTGGCTCTAGTACCTGATCTCTTTTATTGTATGCTGTTATTGGTGGTTGGTTGTATTCCATTCTCATTAAGTGTCCAAACCACTGCATTTGTTGCCTTTTGATGTATTCGGTTCATGAAGTTATGCCCACTCTGCTTCTGAAAGTCTCATTTTGTAGTCTATCTTTCCTGATGGCCCCCACTGCCTTCCTCAAGCATTTCAGTTCACATGTGGTGAGCTTTCTGTGGTGTGTTGCTGTCAGAGATTAATATATATATCATATATGTTACCATGTTCAAACATTTTATGCCTGCTGTTCATATAGCTTGATTGGACTTTGATGCATTCTACTTGGACTAAAGTAAAACTTCATTTATTTTACTCATGACAATTGGGGCTATAGCTGCACTTATTTTGTTAGGTTTGTGTCTTCAATGACTACAGTTTAACATCATCATCATCAGGTGTCATGCCAGCTGGCTGGGATCATGGATCTCCACAAATCTCTGTCGTTGGTGTTTGCTATCAACTCAGATGTTGACGCTCTGCCATGAAGTAAAGCTATCCAAAATTTTTCTCTCTGTCTTCCTCTGTCTCATCTACCCTCGATTTTACCAGTTGTCACAATGTGTTCTAAAACAGTTTAACATATTGTATTTAATTATTGTTAGTAATGACTACAGTTGCTCTTATGTTTACAATTACAGATGATAATAAGGTTGTGTCACTAACAATAACTGATTGATATTGAAGCTAGTCAAGACTGCAGCAGAGATTCTTTGAAGGTTTGCTCATTTTTATTATCTAGAATAACTCAAAGAAAATGAAGATATCAAGAAAAAAGTTGGTAACATATCAGTACAAAACTTTGTCATGAAATAACAAATTAAATGGTGTGACCACATAGACATATTGCTGACGGACAGTGCGCCTCAGGGGGCAATGCTGCTTCCCCTGATACAGTGCGCCTCAGGGGGCAATGCTGCTTCCCTTGATACAGTGCGCCTCAGGAGGCAATGCTGCTTCCCTTGATACAGTGCGCCTCAGGGGGCAATGCTGCTTCCCCTGATACAGTGTGCCTCAGGGGGCAATGCTGCTTCCCTTGATACAGTGTGCCTCAGGGGGCAATGCTGCTTCCCTTGATACAGTGTGCCTCAGGGGGCAATGCTGCTTCCCTTGATACAGTGTGCCTCAGGAGGCAATGCTGCTTCCCTTGATACAGTGTGCCTCAGGAGGCAATGCTGCTTCCCTTGATACAGTGCGTCTCAGGAGGCAATGCTGCTTCCCTTGATACAGTGTGCCTCAGGGGGCAATGCTGCTTCCCTTGATACAGTGCGCCTCAGGGGGCAATGCTGCTTCCCTTGATACAGTGCGTCTCAGGAGGCAATGCTGCTTCCCTTGATACAGTGTGCCTCAGGGGGCAATGCTGCTTCCCTTGATACAGTGTGCCTCAGGAGGCAATGCTGCTTCCCTTGATACAGTGTGCCTCAGGAGGCAATGCTGCTTCCCTTGATACAGTGTGCCTCAGGAGGCAATGCTGCTTCCCTTGATACAGTGCGTCTCAGGGGGCAATGCTGCTTCCCTTGATACAGTGCGCCTCAGGGGGCAATGCTGCTTCCCTTGATACAGTGCGTCTCAGGAGGCAATGCTGCTTCCCTTGATACAGTGTGCCTCAGGGGCAATGCTGCTTCCCTTGATACAGTGCGCTCAGGGGCAATGCTGCTTCCCTTGATACAGTGTGCCTCAGGAGGCAATGCTGCTTCCCTTGATACAGTGTGCCTCAGGAGGCAATGCTGCTTCCCTTGATACAGTGCGCCTCAGGAGGCAATGCTGCTTCCCTTGATACAGTGCGCCTCAGGGGGCAATGCTGCTTCCCTTGATACAGTGCGCCTCAGGGGGCAATGCTGCTTCCCTTGATACAGTGCGCCTCAGGGGGCAATGCTGCTTCCCTTGATACAGTGTGCCTCAGGGGCAATGCTGCTTCCTTGATACAGTGTGCCTCAGGGGCAATGCTGCTTCCCTTGATACAGTGCGCTCAGGGGCAATGCTGCTTCCCTTGATACAGTGCGCCTCAGGAGGCAATGCTGCTTCCCTTGATACAGTGCGCCTCAGGGGGCAATGCTGCTTCCCTTGATACAGTGTGCCTCAGGGGGCAATGCTGCTTCCCTTGATACAGTGTGCCTCAGGGGGCAATGCTGCTTCCCTTGATACAGTGTGCCTCCAGGGGCAATGCTGCTTCCCTTGATACAGTGCGTCTCAGGAGGCAATGCTGCTTCCCTTGATACAGTGCGCCTCAGGGGGCAATGCTGCTTCCCTTGATACAGTGCGCCTCAGGGGGCAATGCTGCTTCCCTTGATACAGTGTGCCTCAGGGGGCAATGCTGCTTCCCTTGATACAGTGCGCCTCAGGGGCAATGCTGCTTCCCTTGATACAGGCTCAGAGTTGGAACTGTACCTTCCTTGAAAACAGTGCGCCCTCAGGAGGCAATGCTGCTTCCTGACAGTGCGCCTCAGGGGGCAATGCTGCTTCCCTTGATACAGTGCGCCTCAGGGGCAATGCTGCTTCCCTTGATACAGTGCGCTCAGGGGGCAATGCTGCTTCCCTTGATACAGTGCCCTCAGGGGCAATGCTGCTTCCTGTGATACAGTGCGCTCAGGGGCAATGCTGCTTCCCTTGATACAGTGGAGACGGAGTAATATATAATCATCCACATGGGGGGGGAGAATTGCAAATATAACAGGGAGAATGTAATAAACTATTTACGAAGCGCTCACAAAAGACTGTTCTATAAATCTCTTCTTATCCTGACTCTGTGAAGCAAAATAATATTAGAGAAAAGAGGAAGAAGAACAAAAAAAGATTCATCGTCATTATCCTGATGAGCCACTTCCAGATCAAAATGTTGTCTGTAATGGATTTCCCTATTAAATTATGTTTCATTATCTTATGGGAATCTCTGACATTCTACTGCCTTGTGTACTTCTTATTTTCTTCTCTCTCGATTACATCAATATCTTCCCCTTGCTCTCCTGTTCTGTATTGTTATTGTGAATATAGTCTTTAGCAAGCCATCTTGTTATTATAGTTAATGGTTGTTTGTAAAATGTGTTACAAGGAATATACAAAACAATGTTCTTAAATTCATTTATTTCAAGTGGCATGGTGGTCACATCCATTTCTGTAGTTCTGTTAGTAAACCACAGCATGATGCCTAAAGAATCTAAAAGTGAATGATTGATTTCATTACGCCATGTTTCTCTATATGTCTTTGTCCCTGTGGGCAGAAATGAACCCAGCATCTAGACGGTAGGCAAACCAAGTAGTCAAAAAAAGACAGGTAACCTGGGCAGATGATGCTCAACAACCCGGGAGGGCAGATTGTCTAAGGGTCACTATCCTAAAAGAAAATAGCAGCCTGTTGCCTTGCAGGTAGGCTGGGGACAACCAAAGGCTGATGGAGAGCGAACCCAATAAACGCTGGCTGAAACCTAACATGTCGCCGAAGGATAAGCACTAGAGCTATAAATGGTGCTAAATGATGTGACGTAAAAATATGTTCTTTGCAAAGGCTGTTTATAAATCACAATAAGAATAATCAAAATGGTAGAAAAAGAACGATCACTAGAGGAGAGAGAAAACTGCAGCATGTGAGAGTGTTGCTTCAAGCATAAACCCTACAGCTTCAGCAGCAATACTAGGGATCTCATGAAAAAATTTCACATGTGACTCGGTCCAGATTTGAACTGATAACCTTCAGAATAACATGCAAACATTTGAACCACATTTTCATAAAGAGGCCCTCCATGCTGATGCATGATGTTCATTATTGGTTACATTTTATTTCTGATGATAATTTACTAAAAATGTACACATTTTTGTTAGTACTTTTAATAATGTGAGAATTCACTAAAAATTATAAAACATCTTTTTCTCAGGTTTATGATGGTTTAAATAAAGATGACCTCTTTAGGGACATTCTGTGGTAGAACTCTTCCACAGCAGCCAATTTTGGCATCTTCAAATGTTATCTTTGTTGTGTTTGAAACAGATGATTTGATATCTGGCAGAGGTTTCAACGCAAGTTTTACAGAAAATAATGGTTGGTAGAATATTTAGTTTTTTATAAATTTACCAACAAATGTCAAGCATCTGGCCGAATGGATTAGAGCGCAGCTTCAATGCTGGGAGTGTTGGTTCAATCCGTGATAAGACCAAGAAGTTTTTTTTCTGTTGAGGCACAAAGAAAAATCCAAACCTGAACAATTCCACTGCGCCTCGTCGCCTTTGTAGCGAGGACGATGATTTTCTTGAGAGAGCTCGCGAGATACTTGATTTCTTCCGCAGGCGCCTATACCTGGAGAAGGTGCCTGTATCGGCTATGCATCAAGTTGAGAAAATCACTCGCCAGCAGGCCCTTACCAGCCAGCATAGGACTACTAACTCTGACAGAGTAAAACTTATCTTAACTTTCCACCCCATAGTTCACTGGTAAAAATGTTTTATTCCGTCATCTGTCTATCCTTAACTGATTCACTACCGGGTTTTTTCACCTCTGGACGGAATTATATTTTTAGTTTCCAAAATATTGCACACATACTTTAGCTAAACTAAAATATTGTTTCTAAATATGAATTCAATTTTAACTTATTATATTTCAAATTAAAGATAAATGAATGTACTTTCACAAAATATTTATTGTGTCCAAAAATATAATGTTGTGTTGACTATGCAGGAAAAATATTAGCATGTATTAAAAAAACTAATTGAAAATGTGAGAACGAAAATCCAACTTTTCAAGGGCCTTGATGAACATTATGTGGAATAAATCAGTCTAACTGTTCTCTTTATATATGTAATACATTTATGAATACACAAACGTTAAGAAAATAGTGAAGGAGTGTATGGTTTATTAACTGTTTACAAAGTGGCATCATGAACATTCATAAAAATCGCTGTTTTTACGGTCGCAGGGTATCCTAAAATGAATTGAATGATAAACTCTGTTTCAATTATACTTCTAGCATAAACCACAATGCTATGTATTCGTTATCATTTACACATCACTTCTAAGTAGTTTCCAGTTAATATAAATCTTCAACCGGAACAAAAAATAATAAAAACTCAACAAAATAGTAATCGTCTTTTGAGCGACGATGGTCCAGGCAGATAAGAAATAGTTACACTTGAGTGTTCCACGGAGGAATCAGTTAAGTCAGATCCTGAGACCATTCTGTCTTCCAACTATCCTTGGCTTACAGACGACAGAAGTCTAGGATATGTTGGTACACAGTCGCCTTAAGTCCAATATCCAGACTCATTTGGCACTGTTCAGTGTGGTCTGGCGTTGCACCATGTGTGCTTATGTGATACAGATGTGTACTATATATTTTTCTTTAGCCACGTTTGTTATTGACAATGGTTTCACATGCGAGGCCCGTAATCTTATCTATGCGATTATCTGTAAGCGGTGTAACAAGGCTTATATCGTCGAGACTGGCAAGAGGCTCAGTGACTGATTCACCCAACACTTGCGCGACATACGTCAATGCTCTGTGACCCTGTAGCCACCCATTTCAATGATACTGGATATTTCAATGATAATTTAGGAGCTCACGATGTTCAGGTTACAGCCATCCGATCATGTTCCTCGGATGATCGCAGTCGATTTGCTCTGGAGAATTGGTTGATTTCATTGTACAGTACCTTGCGACCTTGTGGGCTCAATGTATTACATTCCTATGCTTCTTAGTACTTTCTCTTCCCATGCCTTGTAATCTGTATGGCATATGTTGCATGTATTCAAGTTATATATTTACTAGATTTTTATTGTTTCTCTTCGTTCTTTTTCTAGTTTTTATGTGTGTTTTTGTGTTACATTTATTTCGTTATTCCTCGTATTCCCAGATTTTCATTAGAAACGTTTGTATGTAGTCGTCCATATGTTTTTTTAAATTTGTCACTCCTGTTGTTCGTTTGCTTGATAAAGGCCTTGTTGGTCGAAACGTTGCTGTATTTTGTCATTGTTTTTAAATTTGTAAAACTACAGTTCTTTGTGATTGCGTGTTTTGCCAATCAAATAGTTTTACTGCAGTCTCATATATATATATTGTGAACAATTCCACTGCAACTGCACTAGCCATGAGGGCCATTAAACTCTTGATTGACCCAAGAAACCTTGTTCCCTGAATCCTTGAACCCTGGATCAGTAGTCTACGAAGCAGGTGTACAAACCACTATGCTCTTAAGGCTGTCTAGTGTTTGTATGGTTGTGTATCATGGACTATTACACACAAATTAAGAACGAAAATCCAGTCCTTCTAAACTAAATGCTACAGAAAGATCCTACGAATACCATGGACAGAAAAAGAAAGAACATTGATGTCCTGAAAGAACTGAATGTTAAAGAGAATTGGTTGATAAACAACATACAATACAGAAAAATTACATACTTTGGTCACATCAAGCGTCACGATGGCCTGGAAAGAACAATACTAGAGGGCAGGGTCCCAGGATGCAGAGGCAGACCAAGAAGAAGATGGCTACAAGATATTAAAGAAACCATGAACATGACCATCGACGAAGTGGGTGAACTGGCAAGAGACAGAGTGAATTTCAGATGTGCTGCAAAGAGAGCAACGTCCTTTAAAGGATACGCACCTTGATGATGATGATGATGAGTGTTTGTATACTAAGAGTTAATAAAGAGATTGTTCCTTTAAAGAATTTACCCCAGGTCTCTTTGGTGTGTAAGTATAGTGCTCACCTCTGACTCTAAATATACTTGATTACCTTTATGCATGAAGCAGTCTGGCTATTTTGTAGTGATCCCTGATATCAATGTAGGTGAGGTCAAGTCTTTAGTCCTATTGAATGATAAAACATAGGTCTTGTAGAAAAGTTGAGCACACAAACGCCTGTGTATTGTCGGGGTTCATAAGGGGGCAAAAATAGTAACACTGCGACCTACAAGACATGTCGTAAGAGGCAACTGAGGTAGGGGTCTAGGGAAGCTACCCTAGTAAATAAAAAGTGTCACAGAAATAAGATGTGCTGGTCTACTTGTTGGCACCTAACTGACACAATATACAATCGCTCTTAGGGAGAGTTCACATACAAATCACACAGAGTGGTTAACAAGTTGTCGATTTGAAGCGTTCAAAAGAAGAAGAGCACACAAAAACCTTTGACAGTTTTTTAAGAAAGCTGAAAAATGTCTGCCATGTCAAAAATAATAAAGAATTCAGCAATAAAATATCCTAAAGAATTCATTACCTTGAAAATGATATTGATTGTGCTTGGCGGTGCTACAGAGTTTGTACACTAACTAATGCTGAGATTTTCCTGTGTAAGAAAGAGATTTGAGTACACATGATTATTTGCTAAACTGGTCATATCTTCTATCAATCAATAATATTGTGATAAGTAATGAGAGATTGTTCCTTATATTTACTGTTCATAATCAACAAGCCACGGGAACCATCAGTATGAAAACTCTTTAATATCTATTGGGGAGACTGAGCACCTATAGGTCTGCCCGGAGTGCAATGACGTCAGTTTAGTCGCCAATAACCAATTTACTGTTTGTATTTACTGCATTGAGTGTTGAAAGATGATGCAATGAGACAGATATTTATTTGCAATACATTTACTGCAAAGTCCATTTCTTACCTTATAATGGGATATATATAATATTTGACCATCAGTTTACTGCAGTGTCCACCGCCTGTCTTGTAATGTGATAGCTAAACACATCGGCATGCGGGTGTTTACGACAATGAGAGAGTGGACAAGCTTGCATCAACAGCACTGATTGTTGGGGAGTTGAAGATGGATAAGAGGGATGTACTTCTGTTTCTTTGCAACTGTCGGTTTGATGAGGATATTAAAATAGATGTGGAATCGATCCATCGATTTAGGCAGTTTGGAGTTACCCTTTGTACAAGTAGAACTGAGGGGCAGAGTGAGGAGTGTGTTTAATCAGCGAGCCATGGGAACCATCAGTATACATATGCTTTGATATCTGTTAGGGGAGACTAGCTCCTATGGGTCTGCATGAATTACAATGACATCAGTTTAGTAACCAATAACCAATTTGATAGATTCTACTGCCTACTTTATCATCAATTTACTGCAGTGTCTACATCTGGTTTATTTTTGAGATATATACTATCATATATTTTGCAATCAATTTACAAAAGGGGTAAATTATGTGTCTTATTGATTGGTAATTAGGTACTGAACCGATGTAATAACCCTCCAGGAAAACCCATTGGTCCTCAGCCTTTACTAACAGACGTCAAAGGTACTGATGGTATTGAGATTGATTCTTCTTCTTCTTCTTTGCGTTCGGTTTCATATGCTCGTCTAAATCATGAGATGGGTTGCATCTATGAAGCTGCATGTCAGTTGGGGTTCTTTGAGAGTTCCCCATAGCTTGGTCTGTAAGCTTTGTTCACGAGGCCATGTTTCATTTCGTTGGTGTATGTATGATGGACATGACTGCAGGATGTGCTCTGGAGTCTGTGTTTCTGTCTGGCATGCACACTGTGCAGTCTGAGCAGGCTTTATTCTGTGCATGTGGTGGTTGAGCCTGCAGTGACCTGTTCTTAAGTGAAAGATTGTTGTGTGCTGTTTTCTGTTTAGTCTGCTGATGGGATCTTGTGGGTGTTTGCTGTGGGTTTGTTGCCTCCATACCTCTTTGTACTTTCTTTTGATATGTGTCTTGATTTCTGGTAGTGATACTGGGTGTTTCTGTTGTGTAAGTTTTGTTCCCTCCTTAGCCAGCATGTCTGCTCTCTCATTTCCTGGTACGCCACAGAGATTGATTGATTGATTTATTGATTGTTAGGACCATCATTGCACTTCAGGGAGTAACCATATGTGCTCCGATCTCTTTCTTACACAGGAAGATGTCAGTGGCAGTGCACAAACTCTGTAACACCAACAAGTTTCCCCAAAGTAATTTTGAAGATGGTGAAGAGATTTTGTATAAATTTTATTTTGAATCTTTTTTCTAATGAATTCTGCCCTGGCAGTCGCTTTCGAATCTGCTCTTCTCGATTTTGAAATGCCAAGGGTTATTTTACATGCTCAAATAGAACACGGGACCTACGCTTTATCGTCCGTTTCGGATAGGACTAGGAACTCAACCTAACCTACACTGAGATCATGCGTCTCTGGAAAAATATCCCGATGGCTCCACGAGGGAGCGAACCGAGTACCTTTGGAATGAAAGGTGAGCACATAACCTCTACACCACAGAGACCCAAGATAGAGATGACATCTATTTGACCATAAATTTACTACAGTATCAACACTTTGCTCTGTAATCACACTTTGGCCTATAATATGATACATATATTACTTTTCATCTATATTGAATTTACAAAAAGCATTTCGTTGTTATCGCTTCTCTGCCTTTGGCTAAGATCAAAGTGAAGCGCCCACTTGATCACGGCCAAAGGATGGGAGCCTTCATATAGCAAATAGGCAATTAAATTCAACAAATTTCTGAAGAGCTCTCAATCGAAAGATTGACAATGCTCAGTTTTTACATATTTCAAAAGTACTTGGGTCCACCTGCTGCGTCACTATAGGAAAGGCCCAATAAGACAACAACCAACACACAAAATATATTGTTTTCAATCTGTCCTGTTTATTAGTATCATATTCATCATCTACACTATCTCTCTTATTGCTTGTTATTTCATCAGCATTATGTGGTGGTGCATACAATGCTACAACCAACCCAGTAACTATAAGCTCACCAAACTACCCTAATTCAACTGGAACTGCTGTGCATTGTTCCTGGATCATTGATACTGGAGACTCAAGTAAACAAGTGCGACTCATAGTTTCTGACTTTCAACTTCAAGTCAGCTCCAACTGTGTAGATGAGCATTTAACTTTCAGGGATCGACCATTGGTGAGAGAAATTTTGGTGTACATGAATGTTTAAATATAAGATTGCTGTTTGAAATTCTTAGAATACTTGTTATCAGTCAAAAACGTTAAACAAAAACTATTCAATAGGTTAACAGTAACCTATGTGATGTCGGGGCTTTCAAGGGGAGCAAAGAATAGTAACACTGCGACCTACAAGGCAACTGAGGTAGGGGACTAGGAAGCTACCTAGTAATTAAAAAATGTTATAGAAATCGGATATGCTGGCCTACTTGCACAATCGCTTTTAAGCTCAGATCACATACAAATCACAGAGTGGTTTAACAATTGGTTGATATGGAGCATTCGAAGAAGAAAAGAAGCCTAAGATCTTGTCAAGAAAATTGTCAGCAATGAAACTGGTACCAATGGTGGTGGCAAAGTGTTGTTGTAATTCATGGTCGCCAATACCAACATAGACGAAGATGGAGGTGGTTTTGGACATGTATGTCAGAGGCTTGGGGCATTGGCTAGGACAGCTCTCAGATGTACAGGGGATGGGAAGAGAAGGCCTGGACGTCTAAAGGAAACATGAAGAAACGATGGAGAGAGTTGAAGGAGTGTGGCCTGATGTGGGAGACGGTTGGTAGAAAGGCAGCAGAACGACAACAGTGGAAGTCTCTTGTTGGAAGCCTTATGTGTCAATCGGTACATGAAGAGGATATAGATAGAATGGAAATATGAATAGCACATCATCATGATAGTCATGATGAGGATGTTGATGGTGGTTGTGACAGCTGCAAAGAGGGTGGCAGTGATAACAGCGGCAATGAAGATGATGATAATTATCTGAAGTCTACATGAATGAGTTTCTATTTATAAATTTCATGTTAAATGTTTCATCATGTTGATGATGGTGGTGGTAGTGGTAGTGATGATGGTGGTTGTGACAGCTGCGGAGGGGTCCCGGTGATAACAACTGTGATGATGATGATAATTATCTGAAGCCTACAAGAATCAGTTTCTATTAACAAATTTCATGTCAAATGTTTCATCATGTTGATGATGGTGGTGGTAGTGGTGGTGGTGATGATGATGGTGGTAATGATGATGTTGATTTTGAAATCTGCGTAGCGGGTGGTAGTGATGACAGCGACAATGGTGATTACTTTCTGAAGATCTACAAGAATATGTTTCTACTTCTAAATGTCATATCAAATGTTTGATCATGCAGGGAAACAATGGACAAGAACTGACCTACTGTGGTAATACTATTCCTCCTCATTTTGACTCAAAAGGAGCACAAGTAAAGATAATTTATTTCCTTTCAACAACTTCAACTTCTCGAGGTTTCCAGCTATCTTATCAAATTGCAGGTAACATTTGTTTATTTTCTTCTTCTTCTTTTGTCATCACACTTTTACTGAGTTGTTGTCCAGTGTCATGGTTTTCTGTTTTTGTCTTTCAGTTTCAGTTTGGAATATCTTCATTGCACTCTGGACATATCCATAGGTGCTCCGATCTCCTTCGCAATATCTCCAACAGCGTCCAGCGACTGACCGTACCAGTTCTATTTTGATTGATGAGCCTACTCGTATACCTGTTGTACCGTTCTTTTCTTGCCACACCAATCTTCAAACCCAGTTCTCGCAATCTAGTAGTTGACCGGGATTGGTTTAGATGAAGGTCTTTTCTGCGGCCACGCTCTATGAGGGCGTTCACAATGTCAGCTCTGTCCATTGCTAACCCACTGATATAGCGGCAGAGCCAGCCAGCCTGTCAGCTCTCTTATTGCCAACAACACCCATGTGCCTCAGAACAAAGACAAGTGTAATTCTGCAAATTGTTGATGCCTGCAGTGATTCAGTCCATTGCCTGCGCACGAACCGGCCTCCACCTTTCGGATCATACTCAATGAGTCACTCAGGATGCACGCATGAGTGTAGTTTTGTGACTCTAGCCAGAGTAGTGCATTGGTCACCACCAGTACCTCCATTGTCATGCTGCTTGTTGTCATACGAAATGCACCACTGGCTCCCTTGACCATTCTGCCACATGAGCTTGCAGAGAAGGCCCATGCAGATTTTTCATGATGAACTACCTATCCATCCGTGTAAATCACAACGTCGTCTGCATTGCAGTTTTCATCGATGATGGCTTTGACATCTACATTCAACGCCACAGGATTTCCCTCTCTGCAACCTTTGTCAAATTTAATGATCTAAGATTTAATGAACCATAAGTGGCCACTGGAAAAATTCATGTTCTCAATATTTTTAATTTTAATATTTTGCTGGTGCTTTGCCACATGTTCTTCATTGTATTTAACTTCTTGATTGCTATTGCCAATCTTCTTGAGATCTCTTTGGAGCAGTCACCGTTATTGTTAATTATTGAGCCCAGGTATTCATAGCTCTCTACACATTGGAGTTCTTCATTGTTTATTTGGATGTTAGGTAAACCTTTGCTTTGTCAGTTGACATTATTTTTGTTTTTTGTGTATTCAAATATAGATGTTGGTATTTTTCAGCCATTAGTATTCCTCAAGCAATAGTATTCTTCAATCATTAGTATTCAAGAGTCATTAGTATACATCTTTAATCATCATGTTCTTGCAGCCAGTATTATTGATCAAATATCAACACTCACTAATTAAACATTGCCAACTCTAACCTAACACTCACTAACTAAACATTGCCAACTCTAACCTAACACTCACCAACTAAACATTGCCAACTCTAACCTAACACTTAGTAGCTAAACATTGCCCACTCTAACCTAACACTTAGAATATAAAATTGTCAATGTCTCTCAAGCATTCTGCTCCAATTTCATTCTTGCTATCAGTTTATGATATTTTATTACCTTAATTTTTTTTTATACATACTGTTCGAAATTTTTGTCTAGCTATAATTAACTAATTTAGATGTGCCTAAAAACGATTTACATGCTTTCTATTGTCGTTACGCCTGAGTGGTTACTGGGGCACAAATTTGGGGTGTAAAGAATAGCACCACGGTTACCTGCCGCGCATGTTGTAAGAGGCGACTAAGGAGGTTTGGCTGAAGTCGGATGCACATGTCCTAAACATGTAGAAGTCTATGTGTTTAAGGCCTACCAAACCAATGTGCAATGTATACACATTCTTGGCAAAGATCAAACATATCGTTATTGGTTATTGGTTATTGGTTACTAAACTGACGTCATTGCACTCCTGGCAAACCCATAGGTGCTCAGTCTCCCCAACAGATATCGAAGAGTATGCATACTGATGGTTCCTGTGGCTCGCTGATTAAACACACCTCTCACTCTGCCTCTCAGGCATCCAGTTCGACTTGAACAAAGGGTAATTCCAAACTGCTTAAATCGCTTGATCGATTCAACATCGATTTTAGTGTCCTCATCCAACAGAGAGTCTCGAAGAGACCGAAGAATATCCCCTTATCCATCTTCAACTCCCCAACAATCGATGCTGTTGATGCAAGCCTGTCCGCTCTCTCATTACCGTAAACACCCGCATGCCCAGAACAGTATATCCACGTAAGTCGCTGGAGGTTAGAAACATCTATAGACGACATCCACTCAGACCGAAACCTGCCCTTCTGGATCTTTATATCATATCACAAAGAGTGATTAAAATAGGTCGTAAAGAAAGAACGCAAAGAGGAAGAAGATATTGTCGTTACATAAAACGTTACACTATGGGCTGCGGTTTCTTTATTTTTTAGCTACAATCAACTGCCACACTATGTGACTGTGCATCCACAAGGAGTTAAAGTTGTTTCATTAAAATTTCTGTTTGACAATTAAACAAATATATCTTACTGTTCACAGACTGCAACAGAAATATCACTCTGCCTAATGGTCGCATAACCAGTCCAGGTTATCCAGGAGTTTATCAACGTAATTCTGACTGCACTATATTGGTTACATCCCCTGAAAATACAACTTTATCATTCTACTTCAAGTTCTTTGAGATGGAACGACATCCGAATTGTAATTGGGACTATCTAGAGGTATGCATTCTTGTATATGTCAATGTGACTATCTAGAGGTATGCATTCTTGTATATGTCAATGTGACTATCTAGAGGTATGCATTCTTGTATATGTCAATTATATTATATAGAGGTATACATTCTTGTATATGTCAATGATATTATCTAGAGGTATACATTGTTGTATATGTCAATGTGACTATCTAGAGGTATGCATTCTTGTATATGTCAATGTGACTATCTAGAGGTATGCAATCTTGTATATGTCAATGATATTATATAGAGGTATACATTGTTGTATTTGTTAATGATATTATATAGAGGTATGCATTCGTGTATTTGTCAATATCTGAAATCCCCCACCCCCAAATGTTTCTGAACCTACTATCGCCCCCCTTCCCCCCCTTCCCCCTAGAAGGCTTTAGCACCCACAGGGGCAGTACCGCCCCTTTGGGAACCTATGATCTATAGGTATGCATTGTTATTTGTGTCATTGGTACTATTTAGAGGAATGTGCTGTTGCATTAATATCATTTATTTATTTTTTTTAGTTTTAGCTGTTGGATCATTATCACTGCACATCAAACCAATTAGTCCATTAGTACTCCAATCTCCTCCTCAGTATGTCTCTCAGCATGTAGCGGCTAATGACACCAGTTATTTGTTTGCTTACTATTCCTCTTTGGCAACCAATAAGTGTTCTTGTCTAGCTACACCACATTTGACTTGGACTTCTGGATCAAAATGGCGAAATTCAGAGCAGTGTTTTGTGTGACACTAATATTTCATGTAAGGGGGATGGTTAATTTCATTACCCTTATGCAGAGAGATATGACAAAAGAAAAGGAAGTTCATTCATTGAGGATATTTGCCGGTGCTACAGAGTTTTGTGCATCTATGCTGGAGTTTTCCTTCAGTGTTTGTTATCAGCGTATGGTGACTGTTTGTTTTGGTTTTGCTTGGATATAATATAGTCATGTGATATAGCTAGTTTCTTAGTATATGGCATAGTCAAATGGTTATGATATGGCATAGTCAAGTGGTTAAGATATGGCACAGTTAAGTGGTTATGATATGACATTATCAGGTGGTTAGTATATGGTATAGTAAAGTTGTTAGAGTATGGCATGGTTGGTTTGATAGGATATGGCATAGTCAAGTGGTTAGGATACGGCATAGTCAAGTTTTTGAAGTGTTGATATAGCCATGTGTTTAGAGTGTCTGCTTAGTCAGGTGACTATAACTCTGGAATAGTCAACTTATTTTAACCTTGACTTCCCAAGTAAAAGATACCAAGATTAATTCCTTATGTACACATATTTCTTTCCACTCATCTGTAAGTTTGGTAACTGTCTAACTTAATTCTGAAAAGAAAGCAAGGACGAGAATTCGCCTCACCTTCCCTATCGTCTTCTTTGCGTTCGTTTCTTACGACCAATTTTTATCACTCTTTGTGATATGTTTGATCTTTGCCAAGAACGTGTATACGTTGCACATTGGTTTGGTAGGCCCCTAAACGCATAGACTTCTATATGTTTAGGACATGTGCATCCGATTTCAGCCAAACCTCCTTAGTCGCCTCTTACGACATGTGTGGCAGGTAACAATAGTTCTATTCTTTACACCCAAAATCTTGGCCCCGGTAACCACTCGGGCATCCTTCCCTATAAATTAAATTGTCTAGTACTGCAAGGTTTTCTAGTTCATTATGTGCAATGTTAGTCTGATTAGCTTTCAATCAAATGCCATGTCAGTTAACGTAGGCGATCATGTCTCTCCACATCTGTCTGTCTCTGGTACAATCCATCAACTCCGTCACTGAACCATTGCCAAACCACGATCTCAAGCCTTCCGGGATTTTGTCCCATTGTCTCCCTCTTTCTCTCCTCCCCTGTATTTTTCCTGTTGTAACCAAATGTTCTAAACTGACCTACTTATTATATGTCCAAAAAACCTTGACTGTCTGCTTCTTGTTCGATTGATTAGATTTCGATATAAATCTGTCTCTGGCAAGATCTCTTCATTGGTCGTTCTAGCTGTCCATGGCACTTTCAACATTCTTCTGAGAAACCACATTTCAGTGGCTTCAAATGTTCTTATCATTTGTCTGCTCAAGATAAATTATCTTTAAATTTAATTAAAATTAATGTATGCAACTTGATTTATATTTCACAGATAAAAAATAGCATGTCAACAACAGTTTCAAAAGAATGTGGCTACACAATTCCTTCACCAGTTTTCTTGTCGGACAATGTGGCGACTCTAAGATTTAAGACTGATTCATCAATTCAGCATCCTGGCTATGATGTTACTTTTATGTCGTCTACTCAAGGTAATACTATACTTCATAATATCAGCTGTTTATTTATGATATTGTGAACACGTTGTTATAGTCTTTCATGCAAATATTGACAATTTCTTCACTGAATGCTCCATGTTGACAACTTGTTAATTCTTTCCGGGCCCCTATCGCCACACACTGCACCACAACGTATTCCCGTTGAACGCCATTCGCTGTTCACTGCGCCATTCGAGTTGTTTCCCTTTATACAAGTCTTTCTAGGTTTACTTCTACTACTTTTTAACCTTGTTATTCAAATAGGTTGTCCAGTTTTATTCAAATTAGTATATAATAAGATATATATAGAAATATATAGTTTGTTTATTTATTAACGAGTAGGTATGAATTTTTTTTAATGCTTTTTTTTGTCTCTCTTTGAATTAATCATGTAAAACTAAGAAAATAGCTGCGTACGGAAAGAGATAAACCACTCTTTGTGATTAGTATGTGGCCTGAGCAAAAGAGTGATTGAACATTGTGCCAGTTATGCACCTTCAAGTAGGCCAGCATTTCTGATTTCTGCGGCACTTATTATTTACTAGATTAGCTTTCCTAGACCCCTACCTCAGTCACCTCTAACGACATGCCTTGTAGGTCGAAGTGTTACTATTCTTTGCTCCCCATGCAAGCCCCGGCAACACGCAGGCAATGTTGGCAATATGGCCTATTGTTCTTTTTCTTCTTCTTTTATAGTCACACTGTTACTGGGTTGTTGCCCAGTGTTATGGTTTTCTGTTTTTGTCTTGCGCTGTTTTGGTGGCTTGTGTGATTGTTATTTTTGCTCTTTCACAGGATTCTGCTATGCCATCTAACCATCTTTTCCATGGTCTTCCTCTTGCCTTCTTTCCCGATGTTCTGTTGTAGAAGACTGTATACTGTGGAGTTTGGATGCGTTTTTATTAAGTGGCCAAACCACTTCATTCTTTGTTTCTCAATGTAACTCAAGCAAGGTTCTGTGCCAACTTTCTTTCTTATGCTGATGTTGGTGACTCTGTCTTTTCTGGTGCTGTTTGCAACTTTTCGCAGGCATCCCATTTCACATATTGTAATTTTTTGTGTCTGCGCTTTGCTCATTGGTCTATTGTTATTGTTACTAAACTGACATCATTGCACTCCGGACAAATCATATGTGCTCGTCTCCCCAACAGGTGCTGATGGTATACTTATTCATGGTTCATGTGGCTTGATGGTTAAACACACTCCTCTCTCTGCCCATCAAATATCCAGCTCTACTTTTACCACTGGTAACTCCAGACTCCTTAAATCGGTGGATCAATTCCAAATCTACTGTAGCATCTTCATTCAACAGGCAGCCATGAAGAGACCAAAGAACATCTTCCTTATCCATCCTAAAATCCCTGATAATCATCGCTGTTTATGCAAGCCTATTTTCTTTCTCAATGCTGCAAACACCTGCATGTCCAGAACAGTAGACCTACATAATTCTCTGCAGATTGGAAACAATACCCACTCATATTGCGATTTTCCACCTTGAATCTTCCGAAGCATTAAAAGTTATTCATAAACAACAACGGTCAAGTAAACGTAGTGACAGAGAGCCAATTGAGGGCAGCAGTAATAGCCTCAAACTCCATCCTCATATTGGAAGTAGTTGTCCTGTATGCTCCACCTAACTCTGCAAATATGATATTTGTTAGTACAGAAATAGATGTATCTGAGGGTTGATCAATAAGTTCTGGTACTAATTTTCTTTTTTTTCTGGGAAACTAAATTATGTATTCAATGGCATTTGTACAATTTATGTAGCAACTTGTATGGCCAATAACAGCAGATTATGAGTGGAAAATCATAACGAGGGAGATGGTGTGCCTTGGAAGAGCTGCAGATGTGACAATAAGAGACAAAATTAGAAATAAACAAATCAGAATAACACTGGATGTGAAACCAGTCATGCAATTTATAAAAGAATAACAGATTAAAGGGTTGGGACACCTGACAAGAATACCCTGGTATCGTCTACCACAGAGAGCCACACAGAAAAAAGTATAACAAATACAGAGCAAGAGGAAGACCACGCAAATGATGATACGACGGCATCAAGAACAGCCTTAAGAAAATGAATAACAGCTTACATAGGGCATTGGCACAAGCACACACAGGAACACTACATTCCACCCCCCGAAACACTTCTATAAAGAAATAAATGGTGGAAGAGAAAAAGAAGTTACAACTATTTCTGTAAGCATGTGACAAACAAGAAACCTATATCTCAGGGCATGTGCAAATTGGAAGCCTGTGATTGGCCGTGACCTCTCAGTGTCCTGCACATTTTAAAATGGACGTTAATGTTTAGCAGTGTGTGTTCATTGATTTCAATAAATGAAAAAAAAACATAATTGTTAGAGATAATTTGCATTCCTGGGTTTCATTGAGAGAGGAAAAATTTAGTATACAATAGACTTATATACCAAACCACAAAATATCAAAATAGAAAGTTTAAATAACCTTGTTTTTGTTTGTTGTTTGCCCCATGATTACCAAAGACAGTCGTTAGTTGCCACCTATGATTCAAGACAGTATGTTTCTGTTGTGTTAGTCTGCCAGATTCAAAGACAGGTACATTGTTTCTGTTGTGTTATTTGCCCACCATGATTACAAAGACGCCTGTTTTGTTGTATCCTGATACAAGAAGTACCTGTTTTTGTTGTATAGTTCCACCTGATTACAAACACATACACTGTTTCTTGTTAGTCACCTATGATTAAGAGGCTGTTTTTTTGTGTTGTTTCACTATGATAGAAAGACAGGTACACTTTTCATATAGATTATTCACCACCAGATTACCAAAGACTAAGTAACCTGTTTCTTGTTGTGTTAGTTTGCCCACCTATGATTACCAAAGACAGGTACACTATTTCTTGTTGTGTTAGTTTGCCCACCTATGATTACCAAAGACAGGTACACTGTTTCTTGTTGTGTTAGTTTGCCCACCTATGATTACTAAAGACAGGTACACTGTTTCTGTTGTGTTAGTTTGCCCACCTTGATTACAAAGACAGGTACACTGTTTCTTGTTGTGTTAGTTTGCCACCTTGATTACTAAAGACAGGTACACTGTTTCTTGACATAGTAATAATAATAATAATTCCTCTCGTACCATTATATGTTACATAGAGCCTGCAAGCAATTTCTCCATACCACTCTATCCTGGGCAACTCGCTCAATCTCCTCCATGGAACAGAGATTAATATTTCTTGCCTCTCTGAGCAAAGTTCATTTCAGGGTCTTCCTAGGAAGTCCTCTTCTTCTTGAACCCTTTGCATCCCACTTCAATGCCTGCTTTGATATTCTTTGATCATTTTTCTCAAGGTGTGTCCAACATATCTTCTCCTTCTTATAACATTTGCTACTAGTGGTTGACCAGACATTTCTTCACAAGGTATGTCCAACATATCTCTATCTTCTCCTTATAACAGTTGTTACTAGTGGTTGACCAGACATTTCTTCT
Source organism: Arion vulgaris (assembly GCA_020796225.1). Lineage (NCBI taxonomy): Eukaryota > Metazoa > Mollusca > Gastropoda > Stylommatophora > Arionidae > Arion > Arion vulgaris. The sequence goes on along the minus strand of CM036772.1, from coordinate 2,883,487 downwards.
CATGGTTTGTCCAACATATCTCCATCTTCTCCTTCTTATAACAGTTGCTACTAGTGGTTGACCAGACATTTCTTCTCATGGTTTGTCCAACATATCTCCATCTTCTCCTTCTTATACCAGTTGCTACTAGTGGTTGACCAGACATTTCTTCTCATGGTTTGTCAACATATCTCCATCTTCTCTTCTTATAACACTTAGTACTAGTGGTTGACCAGACATTTCTTCTCATGGTTTGTCCAACATATCTCCATCTTCTCCTTCTTATAACAGTTGCTACTAGTGGTTGACCAGACATTTCTTCTCATGGTTTGTCCAACATATCTCCATCTTCTCATTCTTATAACAGTTGCTACTAGTGGTTGACCAGACATTTCTTCCTCATGGTTTGTCAACATATCCCCATCTTCTCCTTCTTATAACAGTTGCTACTAGTGTTGACCAACATTTCTTCTCATGGTTTGTCCAACATATCTCCATCTTCTCATTCTTATAACAGTTGCTACTAGTGGTTGACCAGACATTTCTTCTCATGGTTTGTCCAACATATCTCCATCTTCTCCTTCTTATAACAGTTGCTACTAGTGGTTGACCAGACATTTCTTCTCATGGTGTGTCCAACATATCTCCATTTTCTCCTTCTTATAACAGTTGCTACTAGTGGTTGACCAGACATTTCTTCACAAGGTATGTCTAACATATCTCCATCTTCTCTTTCTTATAACAGTTGCTACTAGAGGTTGACCAGACATTTCTTCTCATGGTTTGTCCAACATATCTCCATCTTCTTCCTCGAATAACAGTTGTTACTAGTGGTTTGACCAGACATTTCTTCTCATATTATGTCCAACATATCTCCATCTTTGCATTCTTATAGCAGTTGCTACTAGTGGTTGACCAGACATTTCTTCTCAAGGTATGTCCAACATATCTCCATCTTCTCCTTATAACAGTTATTACCAGTGGTTGACCAGACATACATGATTTGTATATGCTTATTTTAACCACAGGTTCCGGTTGTGGAGGAAACATGACAGGTCTCACAGCAGGTGCATTTACTAGTCCTGGATATCCCAACAGTTACATGGAGTCTAGCACCTGTACTTGGAACCTTACTCCTCCTGCTCGAAGACCAATCTTGTGGCGCATCTCTTTCATGAACACACCAGATGGAGCTGGTGGCAATTGTGATACTGATTACTTGACTATTTACTTGGGTTCAACTACCGCTGCTCCCTTGTTGCAACGTTTTTGTGGAGTAAGTTGACATTATTTTCTGTTACATACAGTCTGACATATAACTGATTCTGAAGTACTGCAACTTGCGAACTTGCTTTCCATAATGAGCATGCTCAACAGTAGAAAACTAAGATGGCTAAGACATGTGAGAAGAATGGACAATATCATCATACCCCAACAGTTGTTGTTCTGTGAACTTTCAGAAGGGAGAGGTTCAAAGGCAGACTAGGGCTCAGATATAAGGATGTCTGCAAGGCCTCAATAAAGAACTTTTCTCTCGGTTCACACTAAATGGGGAAAAAACTAGCTGATGGTGCAAACAAAATAACATGAAGTTGCAGAATCTTATAAAAATATACTTAGGGGTGGGCTGACAGGCGAGACACACGGAAACTTAGAAGTTGTCATAGTAAAACTCTTGCTAATTGACCATCTGTGAAGATGAAATACATAGAATTATATATAGCTTAATGTAGAATTATCCTTGGTTTAGTATAGAATTATATATATAGCTTAATGTAGAATTATCCTTGGTTTAGTATAGAATTATATATATATAGCTTAATGTAGAATTATCCTTGGTTTAGTATGGAATTATATATATATAGCTTAATGTAGAATTATCCTTAGTTTAGTATAGAATTATATATATATATATATATAGCTTAATGTAGAATTATCCTTAGTTTAGTATAGAATTATATATATAGCTTAATGTAGAATTATCCTTAGTTTAGTATAGAATTATATATATAGCTTAATGTAGAATTATCCTTAGTTTAGTATAGAATTATATATATATAGCTTAATGTAGAATTATCCTTAGTTTAGTATAGAATTATATATATAGCTTAATGTAGAAGTATCCTTAGTTTAGTATGAAAATGAAAATCGTGGCATATCCCAAAGGACGTAGCCATCACCACAGTAAACAAGTCGTTGATTTTCTAGGCACCACTTATACGTCAGTAGTTTGCCATTGCTTGAACGGTGGCGCCATCGTCCTTTTGTTAAAATCAACGAAACGTTATGAAGCAAACTGTCCTAGCGTGATTCGATCAGAACGCGGTTAATAGACCGATCATAACCTAGCACATGACGACCACTATTTTCAGTTTAGTATAGAATTATATATATAGCTTAATGTAGAATTATCCTTAGTTTAGTATAGAATTATATATATAGCTTAATGTAGAATTAAACTTAGTTGTCATATTTACCATTTATCTTCTATTCAGCTTCCAGAGCCATCCTCAAATCAAGTAGTGGTTGAACAGCCTCTGCTGATACAATATGTTTCTACAGGCAATGGCACAGCACCCGTGTTTAGATTTGAGTTTGATACAAATCCGCAGACTTTTAACGCAACCCGAATAATTAACAGACAGATATATCCATATTTTTAAACTAACTTTCATAAATGTCCTATTGAAATGTTATTTTTTTTTTCCTAGTCCCATATGTGACCTAGTTTCTTGTGGTTAACAGGAGAATAAAATAATATTGCTATTTGTTGATATATCAAATGACGAGTCATCTTCTTTCTTAAAATAATATTGCTATTTGTTGATATATCAAATGAGGAGTCATCTTCTTTCTTAAAATAATATTGCTATTTGTTGATATATCAAATGAGGAGTCATCTTCTTTCTTAAAATAATATTGCTATTTGTTGATATATCAAATGACGAGTCATCTTCTTTCTTAAAATAATATTGCTATTTGTTGATATATCAAATGACGAGTCATCTTCTTTCTTAAAATAATATTGCTATTTGTTGATATATCAAATGACGAGTCATCTTCTTTCTTAAAATAATATTGCTATTTGTTGATATATCAAATGACGAGTCATCTTCTTTCTTAAAATAATATTGCTATTTGTTGATATATCAAATGACGAGTCATCTTCTTTCTTAAAATAATATTGCTATTTGTTGATATATCAAATGACGAGTCATCTTCTTTCTTAAAATAATATTGCTATTTGTTGATATATCAAATGACGAGTCATCTTCTTTCTTAAAATAATATTGCTATTTGTTGATATATCAAATGACGAGTCATCTTCTGTCTTAAAATAATATTGCTATTTGTTGATATATCAAATGACGAGTCATCTGCTTTCTTCTATTCTCTAATCCTGTTTTGTCTCACATGGTCAGCATAAGAAGAGAATTATAGAACAAACTTTTGTGTGCGCTTCATAAATAGTGTTTCTCACTGTCTCTGTTATTTCTGAGATACACCTTTTGCATGGACAGTTTTTTTACTTTGTATCCACTGTATCGGAGTAGCATTGCTCTTTGACTTGCACTGTCTGTTGGTAATCTGCTTATGTGACCAAACTATGTTATTTGTTGTTTCTTGATGAAGTTCGGTACTGATGTTGTATCCACTTTTCTCCGGACTTCTTTATTTCTAAACCGGTCTCTTCTTGATATCCCAGCTTTTTGCGCAGACACTTCATGTCTGTTGTGACTAGTTTTCTTTTATCATTTGATGTCAACGTCCAGGTTTGGCACAGATAGCATAATGTGGGGAGAAAGATTATGTTGTGCAATGCTCTTTTTGTGTTCATGGTGACATGTTTGCATTTCAAAATTGGCACCATTTGTTCTAGGATTTGACTTGCTTTATTGCATCATTAAGAGGAGTCATCTTACATTTTTATAACAGATTATATGCAATGTTATCTTTTTCTGTTTTATGCAGTCAAGGAAGCAAACAAATACAATATGTCACCATAAGTATATGAAAGATCATCATCATGTGCCGTACTGACTTGCGTAGGTGATCATGGATCTCCACAAATCTCTGTCCCATATGTTTGTTATCATCTCAGATGTTGATTCTCTTCCATGCCATGAAGTCAGACTGTCCAAAATTTTCTCTCTCTGTCTTCGTCTGTCTCATCTCCCCTAGATTTTACTGGTTATCACAATGTGTTCTAAACCTCCCTTTTCAATATATGACTAAAAAATGATGATTGCCTCTTTTTCTTACAACGATAATACACTTTCTCTGTGTCTTGACTTCATTCAACACCTCCACATTTGCTATTTTCGCAGTCTATGGGGTTCTTATCATTCTTCTGTGAAACCACATCTATGTGGCCTCCAGAGATATTTTTATTTGTTTGTGTATGTCAGTATTGGGGCTATGTAGCACTGTATAATTCTCATTCTGACCTCAATTGACAACACCTTGTTGCATATAGTGCTTCTCATTTTCTGGAACGCTATTTTGGCCTGCCATATTCTGCTCTTTATTTCTGATCTGCATCTGCCATGAAAGATATCAATTTGTAGTGTTATCATTGTTTCTGGTGTGTTTTCAATGAAGTTACAAAATAAAAGGTTCATTCATCAATAATGTATGTGTAATGTTATTGTTTGTTCTTGTGCATTAACTCTTAGCTCTCTCCCTGACATCACGATTTACAGCTCCATCAAGACTCTGTCATTATTTGTCAATGACCGAAGATAAATTGGGTAGAAATGCGACGGAAAACACAACTCAGGTGGTACTATTTGATTTAGGGTGATGGAGAACACACATCTGGAAAAATTTGTTGCTGAAAAGACATGTTTCAAGTGACGAGAAAAACATGCTGACAAGTTAGGAAACTGCCAGTCTAAAAGGATAATAACAGAGTAAGCTATCAAATTTCTGTTAAATGATTCCTGAATTAGACTTATACTGTTATTATTCTGAGAAAATATTGATAGTGAATCAAATAATAATTTAGAGATGAATTGTTTGAATCAGTTGATGTTCAAGCAAAGTTTGTTCAATCTGGAAGTTAGAAAACATGACATGGGAGTGTCGAGCAAAATATGAAGTACATTTTATACAGTTTTATCTGCAAATATATAGTTGGCAAAAATCTTAGAGACAAACTCTGAGATATTAAAATCACACTCTGATATTTTTTTTTTGTGGTCAGGAACTCATTGGAATCAGTTTTTAAGGTACATGTGGCCAGGGTTCACATGGTGAAAGAGAATTAACAAATAAAATTTTGAGACGCCATTATTTTATTAATGGTGACCATCAGTCAGTAATATTTTCTTTTCATCTATTCTGTAGTCAAGGAAGTTTGATTGATTGATTGATAGGACCATCATCTATGCACTTCGGTGAGTAACCATGTGTACTCCAAAATTTATTCTTACACAGGAAGATCTAAGCTGCAGTGCACGAACTCTGTAGCGTTGACGAGGGTCGTCGATGTAATTTTGAAGATGGTGAAGATATTTTGTAGGAATTTTATTTTAATCTTTTCTAATGAATTTTGCCCGGGCAGAGGTTTTCTAGCTTGCTATTTTCTAATGAATTTCCAAGACAGCGGTTTTCTAATGCTATTTTCTAATGAATTTGCCAGAACAGAGGCTTTCTACTTGCTATTTTCTAATGAATTTTGCAGAACAGAGGTTTCTGCTTGCTATTTTCTAATGAATTTTGTCAGAACAGAGGCAACGATTTTCTAACTTGCCGGGGTCAATTTTTTCTAATGAATTTTGTCAGGACAGCGGTTTTCTAACTTGCTATTTTCAGTTGTGTACTTCCAAGGGTTCTTTTATGTGCTCAACTTGAACGCAGGACCTACGTTTTATCGCCAGTCTCCGATAGGACTAGGAACTCGATCTCACCTACACTGAGATCAGGGATCTCTGGAAAAATATCCAGATGGCTCCTCAAGAGAGCAAACCTGGTACCTTTGACACTAGAGGTGAGCACCTAACCTCTATGACACAGAGAATCCTCATTACAGAGGTTGCAATATCTATAAATATGTCCAGCATTACCAGTAATTGCTTGTATCATCACTACTATTATTTTACTACTATCATAGTAACACATTCAATTCATAATCTATGTTGTTTTTATTCCTCTTGTTTTCATTATTAATAAACTTGTCAAACCAGTCCGAACACATTTCTCACCTGTTTATTAATTGTACCAGGTGTTGAAATGTTGTTTGTGAAACATTGCCATTGTAAATTATTTTCTATTAATTGGTAACCATCTTTAAATATATATATATATTCTATATTAAAAAACTGAATTTGATGAAACTCTCAATACAACAGTGATATATAAATAGATGCAGTTGCTGTATATTAAAAACCAGACACTAGATCAGAATACATTTATGCAATTTTAGCAATAATTTTATGTGAAACAATCCTTGGCACAGAGTGCGGCAGTTGGGATATTTTAATAGATAAACTTAGCACACACTGTGGCAGTTAGTATGGAAGGTGTTAATCCTAGTACTCTTCTTGGGAGTCTCAATGATTGTAATAAGACTTAAATAACTTTTATATTCATTAGTAAATAAATGCATTTGTGATATATAATGAATATTATATAAGGTATAAACATGTATTTTGACCAAGCTAAACGTCACAGTGATTTGGAGAGAATGGTAATGGAAGGCATAGTTTCTGAAGTACAAGACAGGGAATGACCAAGACGAAGGTCAAAACAGGACATTTAAGAAGACTTGAATATGACGTTGGAGGATTCAGGAGAACTTGATGGGAGACTGAGAGTTTTACAGGCGGGATGTGATGAAAGTGATGTTCCGAAAGGGACATGCTATTGCTTGAAGGTAACAGCAGAACATCAAAGAAACCTTGACTATGATGCCGGAGTAGGCAGGAGAACTTGATGGGAAACAGAGAGTTTTTTAGACGGGTTGTGATGCAAGAAATGTTTCGCAATGGACATGCTACTACTTAATATAAATATATATACTTCACAAAAATATGAGGAATGATATGAATTTGATTATAATTGGACTCTAAACTATTGATAATAAATGTGCATATATAGAGAATATTCTGCTGTAATATTGATTGAGTGATGTATGCCCATCATGTGCAGTAAACATATATTGTATTGGTTTGTTATTATTGATTGATAATGATTGAAGAAATTATATCTTGTTACAGAGAATGTGTGTTATGTTTTATTTTCTCTATTGTCTTTGAGTGCGGGCGTTTGTTGCTTAGTGTAGTGAGCTCAATCACAATCCAAAAGTACCCATCGTACAAGTCGAACTCGATGCCTGAGAGGCAGAGTGAGAGGTGTGTTTAATCAGTGAGCCAAGGGAACCATCAGTATGCATACTCTTCGTTATTTGTTGGGGAGACTGAGAGCACCTATGGTCTGCCAGTGCAATGATGTCAGTTTAGTTACTCAGAAACTTAAGATTATTTTTCTCAAAACTCTGGCTGCAGTTTGAAGAAAATTTGTTCGTGATTTTGCTGAACGTGTAAATTAAACTCTCTGCTCATAAAGCAATAACTTTTATTCCTCAGAATGTATAAATGGTCCTAATAATCAAAACTTCGTTTATGTGCTTGATGGTGACGTCCTGTAAAGGATATGCTACATTTCTAATTTTTCTCAGAGAACGTGTGTTATGTTTTATTTTCTCAGAGAACGTGTGTTGTTTTATTTTCTCAGAGAACGTGTGTTATGTTTTATTTTCTCAGAGAACGTGTGTTATGTTTTATTTTTCTCAGAGAACGTGTGTTATGTTTTATTTTCTCAGAGAACGTGTGTTGTTTTATTTTCTCAGAGAACGTGTGTTATGTTTTATTTTTCTCAGAGAACGTGTGTTATGTTTTATTTTCTCAGAGAACGTGTGTTATGTTTTATTTTTCTCAGAGAACGTGTGTTATGTTTTATTTTCTCAGAGAACGTGTGTTATGTTTTATTTTCTCAGAGAACGTGTGTTATGTTTTATTTTTCTCAGAGAACGTGTGTTATGTTTTATTTTCTCAGAGAACGTGTGTTGTTTTATTTTCTCAGAGAACGTGTGTTATGTTTTATTTTTCTCAGAGAACGTGTGTTATGTTTTATTTTTTTCAGAGAACGGGTTTTTTTATTTTCAGAGAACGGTGTTATGTTTTATTTTCTCAGAGAACGTGTGTTATGTTTTATTTTCTCAGAGAACGTGTGTTGTTTTATTTTCTCAGAGAACGTGTGTTATGTTTTATTTTCTCAGAGAACGTGTGTTATGTTTTATTTTTTTCAGAGAACGTGGTGTTATGTTTTATTTTTCTCAGAGAACGTGTGTTATGTTTTATTTTCTCAGAGAACGTGTGTTATGTTTTATTTTCTCCATTGTCTTTGTCTGATCACTCTATAGCAGTGTTTCTCATATTAGAGTCTCCGGACCCCTGGGATTCAGTGAGGTACTCACAAGGGGTTCTCAAGTTTTTGAAGAAATATTATGATCTTTGACATTTCTGACAGAAAAATACATTTTAAAAACATGTATAAAAACAGTGGTGAACTAGCTCCGCTGCAAAATCAAAGGACACGGACAAGACCAACGTCTAAATATCTGACAGGACAAAATGAAAGATCATTTGAAGTTTCCTGCAGTCTGAGAAATTGGAGCTACCTTGACTGTTGGTGTGGTATAATAATAACTCCATCGCTAGAAGAATTTCATATATAGAAACTGTTGGGGTCTGCTGCAGCACAATATATTTAAAAGGGATCCGTAATCCAAAGTTTGGGAACCGTTGCTCTATAGCAAAAAAGAAACATTTTTCTTTGGTGGGAATAGTTCTTTTTAAAATAGTTTTTGCATTTGTTCTTATCAAACAAATTAACCACTCTTTGTAATCTGGAGAGTTTACATCGAGATCGTGAAGATGGTGCATCCACTTTAGTTCTCTGCCTCATGTAGTATTAAAAGTTTTTTCTCGATTTTTTCCGAAATTTTTGCCGGGCCCCACCAAGAAAAATGACCACAAGCCGCCACTGACAACAAGTATATGCTTAGACGATCAATCATCACATCGATGATTTACAAGCTCTGACAACGTAAGAGCTGTAGCGCATCAATCACAGCATCGGATGACCATTACAGCAGCCACACTAGCTGATAAACTTTGTAGTTTTCATGGACGCATCAATCAACTGATCGAACTGTATGGTTGTTATACTGCATGCAGTTACGACATAGTTGTAAAGTGTTGATGTTATCATCATTGCATGAGCTACAACATCATCTTGTAAACTGTTGTTGTATGTTATCATCATTGCATGCAGCTACAACACTAGTCTGAGTAAACTGTTGTTGTATGTTATCATCATTGCATGCAGCTACAACACTAGTCTGAGTAAACTGTTGTTGTATGTTATCATCATTACATGCAGCTACAACACTAGTCTGAGTAAACTGTTGTTGTATGTTATCATCATTACATGCAGCTACAACACTAGTCTGAGTAAACTGTTGTTGTATGTTATCATCATTACATGCAGCTACAACACTAGTCTGAGTAAACTGTTGTTGTATGTTATCATCATTACATGCAGCTACAACACTAGTCTGAGTAAACTGTTGTTGTATGTTATCATCATTACATGCAGCTACAACACTAGTCTGAGTAAACTGTTGTTGTATGTTATCACCATTGCATGCAGCTACAACACTAGTCTGAGTAAACTGTTGTTACTAGATGTAAACTGTAATACCGCTTTTTAGAGCGGACTCGGACAGGGGTATATGAGTCTGTGGAACTTAATGGTCACATGACTAGTTCAGTCACTGTGAAACTGTTCATGTTAGGATTTTCTTTATACCCCTGGCATAAAAAAACTCATTGTCTGTACCAGGGATTGAACCGTGGTCTCCTGAGTGGGAACTGGCACCCTGATCAGTTTGTCCAGACGTTCTAATCAGTAGGCTACATATTCTGAATTTAATCTACTCTGATGTCAAATATCAACTATAAAATGTACACACCTTGTACTTCATCTTGTTAAACTTATTACTTGCATGTAACATACATTACACATACACGACATGCAACAGTTAACGGTGATATAATCAATATTTACAACAAAAATCAATAGACTTAAAGTTTATTTCTAAAGTAAAAAATGACAGATTAAAACCTAGCAGATCAATGATTGTGAGAGTTATCAAAAGTTGAACATGGGAGGATGAATACATCACGAAATTTGATCAGTTGTATATAACGACTGACTCATCAATGATTTAGAAACAGGAAAAACTAAGTAAGTATATTCAAATATCGTAACTCCTATTTTGACAAGTTTTACAGTAATTTGTGTTGAGATTTTAATTATGACATATTAATAGTTCATAAAGGTTTTCTGTCAAATTGTTCATGTTACGGCTGTTCAGTTTAATATGTGTTTATTTCTATGCATGAGTCATTTTATTTATGTTATTCAGTTTCAGTTAGAAATATGTTCATTGCACTCCGGACATGTTCATAGGTGGTCCGATCTCCTTTGCAATATCTCCAAAAGCGCTCAGCGACTGACCATACCAGTTTGATTTTGATTAATGAGACTACTCATATACCTGTTGTGCTGTTATTTTCTTGCTAATCCAATCTTCAAACCCAGCTCCTGCAATCTAGTAGTTGATGTGGATTAGTTTAAATGAAAATCCTCTTTGTGGCCACATTCTATGAGGACGTTCAGAATGTGGGCTCTATCCGTGGCTGATCGCATGATATGGTGGCAGAGCCAGCCAACCTGTCTGCTCTTTCATTGGTAATGACACATGTGCCATATTCATTCTATTAAACAATACTTAGAATGGAAGAAATTAGTTGATATAAAAAATAAGTTTGAAGAAAGCTGAAGTATTTTGAACATGTACAAATAGAAGTAATTAGGATGGATTAGCATAATGCATAATCATTTGCCTATCAACTCGATTACAAAAGGTATGGTTCAACAACAGTGAATGTCCACGTATGGAGGAGAAATTGCCTACCTACCACCTGCATACCAGGCCAAAAATTATTAGGGCCAGGCACTTTCTACTCTGTGGTCTGAAAAGGCCGGAAAATTGTTTAATTATTAGAGAGAAATGAAGAAATAGAGAATCGAGACTAGATGAAGGCAAATGCAGTGACATACCTTCACCACTATTAAAACATCCAAGCATTAACATGGTAGTCAAACGACAACTGATAAACTGCATATTTATTCCAATCTTGCTATAAAGCCAAACATGGCCCCTGACTAAGACACTAGAAAGAAAGATTACAACATGTAAATGAGATGTCTACGAAAAGCTGTCAACGTTACAAGGCGAGATAGAGTGAGAAACGAGAATATCAGAAGCATCGTTGGTACTATACCATGCATACAGTACATCGAGAAGCAAAGATTCAAGTGGTTCGCCATCTAATGAGAATGGAACCACATTTACTACCATACTTGCCTCAGTAATCGACACCAGGGCGCAGAGCACGAGGCAGGCCAAGAACACGATGGATAGATAACATTCAGAGTCCTCGCGAAAGCATGGACTGCAACGTCAAGCGCAACACACCTGCATAAGATATGAAACTAACTGCCCCAGACCTTCACGGCAAATGTGGTTAAGATAAGATAAGAATGAAGGTTTGAGAATACAATTATTAGTCTAGGCTTTCAAGGACAGGGAAAAAGTAAAACAGACTAGCAAGATGTTAGATGACTGGAACATGGCACACAAAGGCGCAACCCATCGCCTCCCCCATAGAACGCTTCAGCACCCACTGGGGGGCGTACCGCCCACTTTGGGAAACGCTGCTCTATATAATCAAATATCGTCCAGAGCTGCTAAGGTGGGCAACCTTGTGTATGCCTAGGATAGGACCTGACAAATTTGAGAATGCAGAGCGCATGATACCCTCATATATTAAAAACCTTTCTGTAAATTACTTAATTAGTATGAGCAAGCTAATATAATGTAGAAAATCTTCTAATTAGGAAAGTGTAGACTACGGGATTGAGAAAGAGAGAGCGCAGTTTGGAGAGAGGAAGAGAGAAAGAGAAATGGATAATAAATTATAAATGAGAAGCTTACAGATTTAATATTGTGCTTGAACTTCTCGAAAACGCCTTTTAATAAATATAACGGTGGTTTGTTAAGTGCAGTGCGCAATGTGTTACTGGGATTATCTCAGGGTTTTTCCAATATCTAATAAACAGGTAATCCGCAATCAATCTTTTATGAAACTTACGAAATTCTATTTCAACTTTTTGTTAATTGCTTGACAAATAATTGATAATTTGTTTCAATACCTTCCGTATGTTACTACCATCCATCTTCACCACGACAATTTCTTTCTCATACTATTTACTCTTTGGTCAGACAAAGCAATTTCATAATTGTGATCTCAGAGGCTTGCTTGTCTACCGTATACAATACATCTTTCTATTCCTTATCTGGTTATCAAAAATTCCGAAAGACATTGTGGCTACTCTCGACAGGTGATTTGCTATTTCTGCAGAGGGAATGAGCCGTATGGGGGGAAATCCTTTAGCAATGAAAACAATCCTTCGGCGCAAGGCCTGGCTTTAGAACTTAATAGATGCTAAAATACTTGACAGCAGTGGCGGCTCGTCATTAAGGGCTAGTGGGCCTGGCCCCACCAAAAATAATGTGTAACGTGCATTTATTATTGTATAAATTAAAATATAACCTAACCCAGTACCATGATTTTTCACACAAATATGTGTTTGGCCCCACCAACAAAATTTAGCACGAGCCGCCACTGCTTGACAGAATAAATAAACTTTAAACCCTTTATGATAAGACAGTAGCGTAGTTGTTAGTGAATTCGCTTCTCAAGGCTGGTGGTTCAGATTCAACTCCCGCAGTGGGCGTGGAATTTTTTCCGACCGCAACTGCTCTCAGGTCTACCCAGCCTCAATGGGTACCAGACATGCTCTGGGAAAGTAAAGGCGGCCGGCTTGATGCTGACCACATCACACATCGTGTGCCGACGGTGAATGAACGATACAGGCCTAACACTGTATTACCCTATATACCACGAGTATGAAAGGGTTCCTTTACTTTACTTACTTATGACAAAACTGTTAATAAAAGTGGTTACCGGGGCCCAAATTTGGGGTGTAAAGAATAGAACCACTGTTACCTGTCACGCATGTCGACTAAGTAGGTTTGGGTGAAATCGGATGCATGTGTCCTAAACGTGTAGAAGTCTATGCGTTTAGGGGCCTACCAAACCAATGTGTAACGTATACACGTTCTTGGCAAAGATCAAACATATCACAAAGAGTGATTAAAATTGGTCGTAAAGAACGAACGCAAAGAAGAAGAAGAATAACAGTAAAAAAGGGGATGGAAAATGTTACGATGTGGTATTATTGATTCATGTCATAATAAAATTTAAAACATCTCAACTTTATTATATTTTGGTTCCGTATTTTATAACAATTTGAAGATTTTGCATAATGAAATCAGGAGACTGGCTGGAACCAATACAATGGAAACAATATCGATCTGTAGGCGTCTGTGGCTTCGCGATAGTGAGCTCGATAACAATCCAAGCGTACCTGGTTCAAACTCCACGTTGACTGCTTGGAAGCAAATTTACTCCCGAGGATTTTTACAAACGTTAAAACTAGACATCACCGTTCAGAACGCAATGCCAAATTACTGAACGTATATGTGGTGCCTAGACAATCAACGACTCGTTTACTGTGGTTCATGGTGACGTCCTGTAAAGGATATGCCACGATTTTAATTTCATAAATTTTGTATCATAGCATGGACAGATCAAATGTGGACAGTGGAACTCTTATATCATAGCATGGACGGATCAAATGTGGACAGTGTAACTCTTATATCATAGCATGGACAGAGCAGATGTGGACAGTGCAACTCATATATCATAGCATGGACAGATCAAATGTGGACAGTGCAAGTCTTATATCTAGCATGGACAGACCAAATGGGGATAGTGCAACTCTTATATCATAGCATGGACAGAGCAAATGGGGACAGTGTAACTCATATATCATAGCATGGACAGACCAAATGTGGACAGTGCAAGTCTTATATCATAGCATGGACAGAGCAAATGTGGACAGTGTAACTCTTATATCATAGCATGGACAGATCAAATGTGGACAGTGCAACTCTTTTATCATAGCATGGACAGACCAAATGGGGACAGTGTAACTCTTATATCAGTGCATGGACAGACCAAATGGGGACAGTGCAACTCTTATATCAGAGTATGGACAGACCAAATGGGGACAGTGCAACTCTTATATCAGAGTATGGACAGACCAAATGGGGACAGTGCAACTCTTATATCAGAGTATGGACAGACCAAATGTGGACAGTGCAACTCTTATATCAGAGTATGGACAGACCAAATGTGGACAGTGCAAGTCTTATATCATAGCATGGACAGAGCAAATGTGGACAGTGTAACTCATATATCATAGCATGGACAGAAAAAATGTGGACAGTGTAACTCATATATCATAGCATGGACAGACCAAATGGGGACAGTGCAAGTCTTATATCATAGCATGAACAGAGAAAATGTGGACAGTGTAACTCTTATATCATAGCATGGACAGACCAAATGTGGACAGTGCAAGTCTTATATCATAGCATGGACAGAGCAAATGTGGACAGTGTAACTCTTATATCATAGCATGGACAGACCAAATGTGGACAGTGCAAGTCTTATATCATAGCATGGACAGAGCAAATGTGGACAGTGTAACTCTTATATCATAGCATGGACAGATCAAATGTGGACAGTGCAACTCTTATATCATAGCATGAACAGACCAAATGTGGACAGTGCAAGTCTTATATCAGAGTATGGACAGACCAAATGGGGACAGTGCAAGTCTTATATCAGAGTATGGACAGACCAAATGGGTCAGTGCAACTCTTATATCAGAGCATGGACAGACCAAATGGGGACAGTGCAAGTCTTATATCATAACATGGACAGACCAAATGGGGACAGTGCAACTCTTTATCAGGGATGGACTGCAGCCCATGTAACAGAGGATGGAGCAAAGCGGCCCTTATAACAGAGGATGGAGCAAAGCGGCCCTATAACAGAGGATGGAGCAAAGCGCCCTTATAACAGAGGATGGAGCAAAGCGGCCCTATAACAGAGGATGGAGCAAGTGGCACTTATAACAGAGGATGGAGCAAGCCCTATAACAGAGGATGGAGCAAGGACCTATAACAGAGGATGGAGCAAAGCGGCCCTTATAACAGAGGATGGAGCAAAGCGACCCTTATAACAGAGGATGGAGCAAAGCACCTTATAACAGAGGATGGAGCAAAGCGCCCTTATAACAGAGGATGGGCAGCCTATAACAGAGGATGGAGCAAAGCGGCACTTATAACAGAGGATGGCAAGGGCCCATAACAGAGGATGGGCAAAGCGGCCTTATAAGAGGATGGAGCAAAGCGGCCTTATAACAGAGGATGGAGCAAGCGGCCCTTATAACAGAGGATGGAGCAAGGGCCCTTATAACAGAGGATGGGGCATAGCGACCCTTATAACAGAGGATGGAGCAAAGCGCCTATAACAAGGATGGGCGGCCCTATAACAGAGGATGGAGCAAAGCGGCCCTTATAACAGAGGATGGAGCAAAGCGGCCCTTATAACAGAGGATGGAGCAAAGCGGCCCTTATAACAGAGGATGCAGCAAAGCGGCCCTTATAACAGAGGATGCAGCAAAGCGACCCTTATAACAGAGGATAGAGCAAAGCGGCCCTTATAACAGAGGATGCAGCAAAGCGGCACTTATAACAGAGGATGCAGCAAAGCGGCACTTATAACAGAGGATGGAGCAAAGCGGCCATTATAACAGAGGATGCAGCAAAGCGGCCCTTATAACAGTGGATGCAGCAAAGCGGCCCTTATAACAGTGGACGGGACACATAAAACATAGATTGATAGTGAAACTTGTTAGAATCGACTTATCTGTTCCTAGTGGTACTCAGTTCGTTTTAACCTTCTGAAAGTGTCAACATAAGTTGACAAACACAGTGAAATCTACAGTTATTATCCAATTTTATTCCTCTCAAAACTCTATTTTATACATTTGTACAACTGAGAGGAAATTAAATAATCGTGAAGTAGATTTGCTATCATAATATTCATTTTTAAAAGGTTATGAAAACAGCCACAAAACTGATATACTTTTTTTTTCTTATTTTCTCTCGTATTACGTTTTACATGATCCCAGGGGAGATTACCCCATGTGTCAAATTGAAAACAGCTGTTAACATTTGCCGTGTGATACAAACATGGGCGTTTTCTTAGTTGTAACAATAGGCTTCGAGAAAGTTATCGACAAATCGAAAACGTCATTTGGTTTTTTTTTCTGAAAACTTACCTCTGGCCATTTCTTGGCAAGTTTGCTTATTGAAGGAAAATATTGATTAACATTAGGGTGTGGGTTCAAAACTTCTTTCAAGTTGACACAAAGCAAGAACGACTACTGTGACGTTCAGATATACTTGACGGAAGTAGTAGATCATTGTTTCTAACGTTGGTAGGTAGTCACCACATTATTTTGTATTGTTCTTGATGAACTTTCTCACCTTTTTGAAAGAATCACTCGAATTTTTAAAATCAGTTGACTTTTTAAAATATTTTAGTTATTTATGTGTGCTGTATTAAATAAATAGTTCACTCCTGCTATTCGGATTACTTTTCACAATCCGATGTTTCGTGACAACTTTCTGAACATCTCTCACTGTTCATGACAACTTTCTGAACATCTCTCACTGTTCACCAAACCTGCAATTGTCATGTAATAAATATATTCTATGATTTTCATGATGCGTGTCTCTGTCGAGAATTTTAATTAATCATTTTTACACGGATAACTTCTAGTTGAAGTGTCTATGCAGAATGCTGGGAGCATCAAGAAGCAATAGGTTTAGAGATGAAGGCATCAGGGTAAAAAGTGGGTACAACATCACTACTGAACTTCAATAAAAATATTTTTTAAATTAAATGGTTCGGCCAAATCAGCAGATTACAGACAGTTAGTCTCAAAGAGCAATGTTACTCCGATACCGTGGATACAAAGCAAAAGGACGTTCACGCAAAAGGTGAACCTCAAAGATAACAGAGGCGAGAATAGCGCTGTTTATGAAGCGCCCTCAAAAGCCCGTCCTATAAATCATTTCTTATCCTGACGCTGTGAGGCAAAACAGAATTAAAGAAAAGAAAACAATTTCTACAATTGGTCACATCTTCATTAACTTTATTTTAATTCAATCGTCAAGTTACCATCAGTACATATTCATTCAATTAGTTTAGTTCAATCGTCAAGTTACCATCAGTACATATTCATTCAATTAGTACAAAAGTGCTACGTTCTCCTTCTCAGTCCGTTAGTTAAATCGCCAAGTTACCATAACTACATTTTGATTCAATTAGTACAAAAGTACCAAGTTCTCCTTCTCAGTCTGTCTCTTCGCGAGTTACGACACCAGTTTTATGTTGGTTTACTATTTTTCTATCTCTTCCAATAAATTGATTACTTTTCTAGCTACACCATATTTGATTTGATATTCTTGCAGTCTGGATAGAGTTGCACATTCTCACAAGTTTCATCCAAAATATAATGACGTTAGTTTATTTTATTTCAGGACTTGTTTGGATGGTATTCTCAAATTACACTCCATATAGAGCCCATTGTACATTATTTTTCCCGCTGTCTCCAGGCACGTTTAATATTAACAATGTATCTGAGTCTAGGAATAACAATACTCAGACCCATGTTATGAGCATTTCTCCAGATCGAGATATTCCTGACAAGCTCTTCCTAGACTTGCGTTTCAGTTTGAATATCTTCATTGCACTCCGGACATGTCCATATGTGCTTTTACATCCTTCGCAATGTCACCAACAGCATCCAGCGACTACCCGTACAAATTCGATGTGTATTCATGTCAACAGTCTTAAGTCACGCATGCTTACGTTTTGCTAATAAAACAAAGATCGCCAGAAAGGTTTTTTTCCCCAGAAGTCAACTACCCTTAGGGAATATCTCTGAAGTCAGGTCGTCATCTACCAGGATCAGATGACCCATCCATCATATGCAACATTGACGGATAAAAGTAGCTATTATAGAAATTTCATCCTGTTACAAAACCTCGTTACTTGTTGCCCTATCATTCCGGGAAATCCAGAGCATACACCTCAAACAGAAAACGTGAAATATTCAATTCTATATTATTATTTGTTCTGTAGTTTTGTTTGTTTGTTAGGTTCTGATTAAGCTTCTATATGGCCAAGACACGCTACTGCCATCTAAGACATGTGTCTTTTGTGGTTATATCAGGGCATATTAGCCTTTTTTTTTGGTGTGGACATGTGGCCTGGGACTTGTCCTAGTGTGGACTGTGTGCTGCATATTGTGCTTGTCTGATCTGTCATAATAAGGACATGTTGTCTTGATCTGTGTCTGGTTCATATTTTTATTAACTGAATGGCTACTGAACTGAAAAAAGGGGTGTGGCTGAATTATATTTTTCCATTGCAGATGTATGTACAAATTTAACTACAGTTTTCTTAATTACTAACATATTTTTGTGAGTAATTAAAATACCATTTTGTAGGTCAATTAATGTTCTTTCAGATCATTCTAAAACAAATAAATAGTGGCGCTCCCAGCGGTTTATAAATCAATCAGTAGTTAAATAGGTATTTAGAAATCTATGAAAAAACAATTGCAAAACAGAAAAATTGAGCCACAAAATGTATTCTTCTCGGCAACTCTCACCTGGCTACAAAGACTTAAAACTCCTTATTCTCTAGCTATTAAAACGAACGTTTTTAAGAATAAACCAGTTAGCTGCAAAGGGAAATGGATAAAGCATACGTTCTGAAAACAATAAAACATTATCAACATACATGTACCTCGGAAGCCGGTGTAAAGCTAGCATGAATGGTGAGGGACACTGGTGGTAAGTGACTCAGGACTCACGCAAAATCATTTAGATTTGCCATATTAGGCCCCCTGAGTTCTGAATTAAAGCTGGCAAAATAAAAAAAAACATACATGTATTTAGAATATGTATGCAAACAAACGAGAATAGAAAATTGAGGAGATAAAAGAAAGTGTCAAGATGGGTAGAAATGTAAGTCAAAAAAAATATTTGTGGCATAGGTGAACTACAATAATGACAGCTAGAAAGTAATATGTCGTTAATGAAATAATCACTTTAAAGTCTTACATAGTTGACTTCTTGAGAGTCATATCGACATCTTGTTAACCACTGATTTAATTGTATGGGGAAGTGTATGCAAAGACAACATCACAGATATACAACCGGAATATATTATCTCGCAATACAAAGCCCAACAATGAGAGGTTTATCTTCCCCCGTCACTTGGGACACATGGTACTAGACAATAAAAACAACGACAGTTTAACCTGTTGCCAAGCGGTTACGCCCTTGCCTTTCGTTCCGAAGATCGTTGGTTTAAAATTCGAACTGCGCCGCCGTTCTGTTCACGGGCGTAATTTTTCCAGACACATTTATGACTGTTGACGGAGCTATAGAGTTCGTGCTTTCTGCAATACTCTCGGCAGATGGCGTGCCATTTTGCAAGAGAGAGAGAGAGAGAGAGAGAGAGAGGGACCAAACGATATGGGGTAAAACCCGGTGCAATGAAGTCAATCCTTCGGCTTTAGACCCTTCTAGAGTCAAATATAAAACAATCAACTTGTGATTTAATTAGTTCAGAGACAATGAGAAACAATAAACATTTAATTAAATAAAGTCAGAGTAAAACAACAAACAGTGCAGTAATATTTTGAGTGAATTAGCGCAGAATGAAAAAAAAAAATACCCTTTCTCCATTTCCCCACAGAATGAAAGAAAATTAATGAGGCGCTGATCGATTTGCTACAAAATGAGAGACAGTTCATGAACCGGTAAACAATTTACCACAAATTGAGGAGAAATTACTGAACTTTCGAATTACCTAACACATAATTAGAGGAAATAAACGACACTTTGTGTGATCTGATATATTCTTTTTGTACAGTTATACAGGGTGTTCAAGATAAATGCAGCCCCATTGACAAATTGAAAGTTGCCAGTTAACATATTGAGTGGTGTCTGTTTACTATTTAAACCGGTTCTGACTAGCTCGTCCTACGTTACATTTGTTCATCGCCCCTTCCGCACTACAATTACACACCGTCACACAACCTTGACCTACGTCATAATTGAACCTTCTCATGTTCTTACATTTCCAGATTAGCTCCATTCACATGCTGCTTTTATCTTGAACACCCTGTATTTTCGAATATCTTGCTTCACTACTAACAACAGATGGAAATGGGATAATGGACATTAAAAGAAGAACAAACATGGCTTACAAAAATTAAACAACTTAAAACAGTATGGGACGAAACTGATAAGAAAACAAAGATCAGAATACTAAGAGCATGCATATTCCCAGTGGCAACGTATGGGTATGAAGCATGGACATTTAACAAAGCAGTGGGAAAACATATATTTGCTTTTGAATATAAGTGTTTCAGAAGAGTCCTTCGTATATCATGGGCAGAGAAGAGAACAAATAGATCTATCCAGAAAGAACTCAAAGTCAAACAAAACTGGTTGATGCTACAAATAAGAAAGATAGAATTGAGATATTTTGGACATATAAAAAGACATGAAGGGCTGGAGAAGATCATCATAGAAGGAGGCATACCGGCAAAGAGAAGAAGAGGAAGACCACAGAGAAGATAGATTCAGGATGTTACTGATGGTTTGAACATGACAGCTGCAGAGGGATGACAGCTGGCCTATGAGAGAGAGAAATTCCAAACAACTGTTGGGGTGGCAAAGTTCTGCTCGGGACAAGCTATTTGATGATGATGGCCGTTATATGTTAAATATGGCCTGCAAGTAATTTCTCCATACCGCTCTATCCTGGGCAACTCGTTAGATATCGTCCATGAAATTGATTCTGATATTGTTTGCCTCTTAGCAAAGTTCGTTTCAAGGTTTCGTTAGTGCGTTTGCTCTTTCTTTAACACTTTACCTCCCACCTGCTTTGTTATTCTTTGAACATTTCTTCTCATAGTATGCTGAACATATCTCCATCTTCTCCTTCTTATAGCAGATGTTACTAGGGGTTGACCAGGCATTTATCTGATTTCATCACTTCTGAATTCCTCCCATTTTATGTTCATTAGTTTTCACAGAAATTTAATTTCAAATGCGTTCAACATGCTTCCTATATCTTTAGTCCTCTTCCAACTCTCGCTGGCATATGTTAGGATTTATACAACATTGGAATTGAAGACAATTTTTAATGTATTTGAAATTACTCTTAATTTAGTGATTTACCCCCTCAAAAACGAATATTGTTACCGGTATTTTGTTTTATCTTTGTTGAAAAATTTTTCCGAGTGGTGCCGGAACCCGCAATGAAAACAAAGAATAGTACCACTGCAACCTACATGGCATGTCGTAAGAGGTAACTGAGACAGAAGCCTATAGTAAATAAAAATCAACGCAGAAATCGGATGTGCTGCCCTACTTGTAGGCGCATAGCTGGAACAGCGCGCAATCGTTTTTAGACTCAGATCACATACAAATCACAAAGAATGGTTAACAAGTGGTCGATATGAAGAGTTCGAAGAAGGAAAAGGTTTACAAATTGATAACATGTAATATGATAGTTTTTTAATATATCAATATTGATGAGTTTAGCAATGTTGGCAGTGAAGGCGTTCATTGTTCTTTCAGAGTTCCAACTAGAAGTAACAAGAAGCACAAAGATCAATCGGATTCACAAAAATGGCATATTCATGTGTCCACACTTATGTGATTCTGTTTTTGGTGTTTACAAGTTCATGCACAGGTGAGTGTTATGATTTTGTTTCGAGCATTTTCATTTTTTTTTCATTCTCTTTCTTATTCTTGTGTATTTGTTCTAGAATAACCAAGTGTTTACAACTATTTGTGATTTGTGTGTGATTTGTGTGTGAGTTGTGTGTCATTTGTGTGTGAGTTGTATGTGATTTGTGTGTGAGTTGTATGTCATTTATATGCGATTTGTATGTGATTTGTTTTTGATTTGTGTGTGAGTTGTGTGTCATTTGTGTGTGATTTGTGTGTGATTTTTGTGTGATTTGTGTGTGATTTGTGTGTGATTTGTGTGTGAGTTGTGCGTCATTTGTGTGTGATTTTTGTGATTTGTGTGAGTGTGTGTCATTTGTTGTGATTTGTGTGTGATTTGTGTGATTTGTTGTGATTTGTGTGTGATTTTGTGTGATTGTGTGTCATTTGTGTGTGATTTTGTGTGATTTGTTGCAGTTGTGTGATTTGTGTGTGAGTTGTATGTGATTTATATGTGATTTGTATGTGATTTGTTTTGATTTTGTGTGAGTTGTGTGTGAGTTGTGTGTGATTTGTGTGTGATTTGTGTGTGATTTGTGTGTGATTTGTGTGTGAGTTATAAGTGATTTATATGCGATTTGTATGTGATTTGTATGTGAGGTGTGTGTGATGTGTATGCGATTTGTGTGTAATTTATATGCGATTTGTATGTGATTTGTGTGTGATGTGTGGAGCTGTAGTGATTTGTATGTTATGTTTGTGGAGCTGTATGTGATTTGTATGTTATTGTGTGTGAGCAGTATGATTTGTGTGTGATGTGTGTGGGAGCTGTATGTGATTTGTGTGTGATGTGTGTGGGAGCTGTATGTGATTTGTGTGTGATGTGTGTGGGAGCTGTATGTGATTTGTGTGTGATTTGTATTTGATGTGTATGTGATGTGTATGCGATGTGTATGTGATGTGTATGTAATTTATATGCGATTTGCATGTGATTTGTATGTGATTTGTATGCGATTATTTCTGTGTGAGTTGAGACACACATGTAAGTTTTTGTACATTTCTAATTTTACGTGTTTAAGCTACGATGATTGTGTCATCCGATCGATCATATCCGTTTTCACCCTGCATTTTGTTTGGATATTTGCTCTCACTAACTAGCGACTATCCTCACACTGACTACATGAGAGCACATGTAGAAGGGATTTATAGCACCGACAGGGACATTGATTTTTACTAACTATAGAGTAACCACATTTTTCTTATACATTTAACGACATGAGTGCCTAGAGGAGATCATTTTGGAGAGAAAGGTGCCTGGAAGAAGAATGAAAGGAAGACATAGAAGACATCGGGTGCAAGATGTCATTAACGATCTGAGAATGACTGCTGTTGACGCCGGTTAACTTGCACAGAACAGGGAGTTTTGCAAGACGGATGTCATGGGAGCCAAGTTCCGGAAGGAACAAGCTACTTGAGGATGATCATTGAGTAACCACTTTCAACCAATTTTTTTTAATGAGCCAAAGAACGTAATAAACAGTAATGTGGTTTACAGTGCAAAGAATATTCCATTTAAGAACATTATTTTATCTGTTTTGCCTTTTTCACAGAAATTAAGATATTTTACTAAAAATAATCTGTAAATCGAGAGTACGGAAACGGTGTACACTGATAAGATTTGCTGAGCTTTGCCTCACTGGCATGACCAGCTAGTCAACTGCCTTCACCTTGTTATATTATAAAGCCGACGACATAATTGTCCTTCTCATTTCCCTCAATACTGTTAGAACAACAATAATTTGGCATTTTTAAAGAACTCATATCTTCAAATTGTGTACTTTCCTGTGCGAGATATGAAAATTGCAGCCCTTAACACAAATTACAGTTAACAAGCATTCTGGCACGGCCAACCAGTTAACTGTCAGGATCGCGTTACTTCTTCGTACTATTGACATATAAAATGATCTGCGCGAAACGACAGAACACACAACACCCACATGTCAACCCTAACCATGCATGCCCACATGTGGAAGGAAATTGTCTTATAGGGTTGGACTCTGCAGTTACCTCGGCCCATCCTAGCGGAAGCGGAGGAAGGGGGGACGGGATACTCTTATAAGGCTGTCACCGTTGCTTGCGATAGACGACCTATAACTTTAGTGAACTAATGACATAGACAGAAGTAGCTGTCGTGGATGCATCTACACAGTAGCTAGGCTAGCAATCGAGATCAAAGAGAAAACCGCGACACTGGGTAACAACCTGGTAACAGTGTGACGACTAAAGTAGACGAAGATAAAACGGCGTTGGTCAAAATGTTGTCCCCGACATTATTCAAGACCGCTTCATTATATTCTGAGTGTAGATGAAAACAAGATATTTGTGTGCCTTACTCCTGTCTTTGGTGGGAGTCTGCTGCAGCTTAAACGGCAGTGAGCTCGATATTAACACAAGAGTACTTGCTTCAAACTCCGCGGCGGTAATTTAGAAGCATATTTGTTCCCGTGGAAGCTTAAGAAGGCAAAAATAGACCTCACCGTTCAGAAAACAATGGGATACTACTGAACGTATAAGTGGTGCATAGAAACGTGGCTACTTGTCTACTGTGGTCGATGGCTAAGTCATGTAAAGGTAATACCAGGGTTTTCATTCACTCCTATCGTTATCCATACACCACATCAGAGTTAAAAGACTTACTTTATTTCCGTCATTTTATTCTGATACTTACAGGACAAACCAACTCTACAGAACAATCATCACCAACATCCCCAAAGCAAGCACGGGCGGTAGTAATTTCAGTTTCGACTGCAGACGTGGCACCAATAGTTGTGGCAGTGGTGGAACGTGTAACTTGCAGACTGGTAAATGTGACTGTGGAGGAAATGGTACAGTTAGCTACAATTGTGTCGATGAAACCCCTGGTAAGTTCTCTCTCTCTCTCTCTAGAACTTTACCTTCTTTTATATGTTCTTTATAGCACAGTACAGTCTTTGTCTACTTATCTGTAGAACAGTACAACCTTTAGTAGGTTCGCCATAGAACAAAATAATATAGATAGGCTCAGCATAGAACAGTACAATCTGGGTAGGTTTACTATAGAACAGAACAAGGTTTGAAAAGGTTGCCTATAGAAAATAACATATTTGATAGATTCCTCCATCTTTGGTAGGTTCACTTTAGAATAATAACATCTTAGATAATGGTACTATAGAACAGTACTCTTTTTTTTAAAATTTAACAAATACTTTGATAGTATGCACATAATCTCGCAGTAGAATAAAATTCAACAAATACTTTGATAGTATGCACATAATCTCGCAGTAGAATAAAATTCAACAAATACTTTGATAGTATGCACATAATCTCGCAGTAGAATAAAATTCAACAAATACTTTGATAGTATGCACATAATCTCGCAGTAGAATAAATTCAACAAATACTTTGATAGTATGCACATAATCTCGCAGTAGAATAAAATTCAACAAATACTTTGATAGTATGCACATAATCTGCAGTAGAATAAAATTCAACAAATACTTTGATAGTTCAAAGTTGCATAGAAAATAAAATATTTGATAGATCACTCATCTGGTAGCAGAATAAAATCACAATACTGGTAGTATGACATAATCTTTATAAATTCAACAAATACTTTGATAGTATGCACATAATCTCGCAGTAGAATATCCTAAGATGTTTTGGATTATTGACAAATATAATAAATGATATTGAGAGTTTGTATGATAGTTCACAGTTAGCGGTTGCATTGATAATGACCAAAGATCCTGGTTTATGGTTGAAATCAGAGTTAGTATGGAGATCATCATTGTTGTAGTCCAGACATGTTCATAGGTGCTCAGATCTCCTCCTCAAAAAATTTCCACCAGAGTAAAGTGAGAGATAACTAAAGTTCTGCGTTGATTACTGAAACGTCTTGTACCGCTAACAAAATATTCACTTCAGACGCATCTCCTTCACTCTAGATAAGGATGTCACTCTAGATAAGGATGTCACTCTAGATAAGGGTGTCACTCTAGATAAGGATGTCACTCTAGATAAGGATGTCACTCTAGATAAGGATGTCAGTCTAGATAAGGATGTCAGTCTAGATAAGGATGTTAGTCTAGATAAGGATGTCACTCTAGATAAGGATGTCACTCTAGATAAGGATGTCACTCTAGATAAGGATGTCACTCTAGATAAGGATGTCACTCTAGATAAGGATGTCAGTCTAGATAAGGATGACACTCTAGATAAGGATGTCAGTTTAGATAAGGATGTCATTCTAGATAAGGATGTCAGTCTAGATAAGGATGTCACTCTAGATAAGGATGTCACTCTAGATAAGGATGTCACTCTAGATAAGGATGTCACTCTAGATAAGGATGTCAGTCTAGATAAGGATGTTAGTCTAGATAAGGATGTCAGTCTAGAAAAGGATGTCATTCTAGATAAGGATGTCAGTCTAGATAAGGATGTCAGTCTAGATAAGGATGTCATTCTAGATAAGGATGTCAGTCTAGATAAGGATGTCAGTCTAGATAAGGATGTCAGTCTAGATAAGGATGTCAGTCTAGATAAGGATGTCATTCTAGATAAGGATGTTAGTCTAGATAAGGATGTCACTCTAGATAAGGATGTCACTCTAGATAAGGATGTCACTCTAGATAAGGATGTAACTCTAGATAAGGATGTCACTCTAGATAAGGATGACAGTTTAGATAAGGATGTCAGTCTAGATAAGGATGTTAGTCTAGATAAGGATGTCAGTCTAGAAAAGGATGTCACTCTAGATAAGGATGTCACTCTAGATAAGGATGTCACTCTAGATAAGGATGTCACTCTAGATAAGGATGTCAGTCTAGATAAGGATGTCAGTCTAGATAAGGATGTTAGTCTAGATAAGGATGTCAGTCTAGATAAGGATGTCACTCTTAGATAAGGATGTCACTCTAGATAAAGGATGTCACTCTTGATAAGGATGTCACTCTAGAATAAGGATTCACTCTAGATAAGGATGTCACTCTAGATAAGGATGTCCATCTTGATAGATGTCACTCTAGATAGGATGTCAGTTTAGATAAATGATGTCATTCTAATAAGATGTCAGTCTAGAATAAGGATGTCACTCTTGATAGGATGCACTCTAGATAAGGATTCACTCTAGATAAGGATGTCACTCTAGATAAGGATGTCAGTTTAGATAAGGATTCAGTTTGATAGGATGTCATCGTCAGATAAGATGTTAGTCTAGATATGGATGTCAGTCTCAGAAAAGAATGTCAACTCTAGATAGATGTCAGTCTAATAGGATGTCAGTCTAGATGTGGATTCATTCTAGATAAGATGTCATCTAGATAAGGATGTAGTCTAATAGGGTGTCAGTCTACCAGCCCTGAGATATGGATTGTCAGTTAGATAAGGATTCATTCTAGATAAGGGATGTCCTCTAATAAGGATGTCAGTAATAAGGGATTCAGTCTGATATAAAGGTTGTCACTCTAATAAGGATGTCAGTCTAGATACGATGTCAGTCTAGATAAGGATGTCATTCTAGATAAGGATGTCAGTCTAGATAAGGATGTCACTCTAGATAAGGATGTCAGTCTAGATAAGGATGTCAGTCTAGATAAGGATGACAGTCTAGATAAGGATGTCACTCTAGATAAGGATGTCAGTCTAGATAATGATGCAGATAAATACAGTCAGTCTAGATAAGGATGGCAGTCTAGATAAGGATGTCACTCTAGATAAGGATGTCCGTCTAGATAAGGATGTCAGTCTAGATAAGGATGTCACTCTAGATAAGGATGCAGATGAATACATGTCAGTCTAGATAAGGATGGCAGTCTAGATAAGGATGTCACTCTAGATAAGGATGTTAGTCTAGATAAGGATGTCACTCTAGATAAGGATGTCACTCTAGATAAGGATGTCAGTCTATATAAGGATGTCACTCTAGATAAGGATGTCAGTCTAGATAAGGATGTCAGTCTAGATAAGGATGTCAGTCTAGATAAGGATGTCAGTCTAGATAAGGATGTCACTCTAGATAAGGATGTCAGTCTAGATAAGGATGTCACTCTAGATAAGGATGTCAGTCTAGATAAGGATGTCAGTCTAGATAAGGATGTCAGTCTAGATAAGGATGTCAGTCTAGATAAGGATGACAGTCTAGATAAGGATGTCAGTCTAGATAAGGATGTCACTCTAGATAAGGATGTCATCTAGATAAGGATGTCACTCTAGATAAGGATGTCATGAATAGGATGTCAGTCTAGATAAGGATGCAGATGAATACATGTCAGTCTAGATAAGGATGTCAGTCTAGATAAGGATGTAGATGAATACATGTCAGTCTAGATAAAGGATGTCAGTCTAGATAAGGATGTCAGTCTGATAAGGATGTCAGTCTAGATAATGATGAGATGAATACATGTCCAGTCAGATAAGATGTCAGTCTAGATAAGGATGCAGATGAATACATGTCAGTCTAGATAAGGATGTCAGTTGATAGATGTCAGTCTAGATAAGGATGTCAGTCTAGATAAGGATGCAGATGAATACATGTCAGTCTAGATAAGGATGTCAGTCTAGATAAGGATGTCAGTCTAGATAAAGATGCAGATGAATACATGTCAGTCTAGATAAGGATGTCAGTCTAGATAAGGATGTAGATGAATACATGTCAGTCTAGATAAGGATGTCAGTCTAGATAAGGATGTCAGTCTAGATAAGGATGCAGATGAATACATGTCAGTCTAGATAAGGATGTCAGTCTAGATAAGGATGTAGATGAATACATGTCAGTAGAAAAATCATCGATTCGATCTGATTTTCTTATATCATTAATGATGTCTGACCTGTCGATTGCTTGCCCTTCTTCGATTACTGATGTGTCGGCTAGCCTCTCTTCTCGCTCATTGCCATGTAGGCCCGCATGACCCGGTACGAAAATAAATGTTATATTGATTATGTGTGATGTGAAATGTGTCGAGACATTCCTGAGTCGTACGTGCCCAGACTAAATTTTCTTGAGCAAGCTCATGGAGTCACTCAGAATACCTGCATGTTTGTATTACTGTGTACCAAGTCAGCTCACAGACATAGTCACCACCATAGTTGCCATTGTAAGACTACGTATCTTGGCATAGATGTCAACAACTGGGAGAATGTTGCTCAAGACAGATCAGCCTGGCGCACACTTCTTCTACGGTTTTTTCGAACAAGAAAGGCTGTACATCATCCCCCCCCCTCCCAATACAAATATTCCTTGCCATCATTGCAAAAGAACATTTCAAGCCCGCATCAGGCTCACTAGTCATCTACGCACACACAGACAAACATTATGAAGCTACATTCTCGTGGATGAAAAAGGAGGGACATCATCACCCGTGATGGACAAGCATCATCATCACGCGTTGTTACAGCAAAAGCGTCATTTACCTTCTTAACAGTTTTGCCTCGTGAGCTTGATGTGAAGGTCCAATCACTTCGTTTGTTCCGAACCCATAAGCCATCCGTGTACACCACATCACCACCATCCTTCGAGCCATCCGTGTACACCACATCACCACCATCCTTCGAGCCATCCGTGTACACCACATCACCACCATCCTTCGAGCCATCCGTGTACACCACATCACCACCATCCTTCGAGCCATCCGTGTACACCCATCACCACCATCCTTTGAGCCATCCGTGTAATCACATCACCACCATCCTTCGAGCCATCCGTGTACACCACATCACCACCATCCTTCGAGCCATCCGTGTACACCACATCACCACCATCCTTCGAGTTTTCATATATTTGTGCTTCGACCTCAGAATCAACCGTAGCAAGAGTTTGCTTTCTGCAACTTCTATCTAGTGTGATATGATCAAAACTGTGATGTTGCAATCCACAGGTTGTATGTTATCTCTGCTATGTTTCGGAGTGGCCATTGACTGGATGATGAAAAAATATTGCAGAGGCGAAACTGGTATCGATTGAAACAGACACCTGGAAGTTTGGGATTCTACAGATGATATTGCTTTGTTATGTAAAAATAACGAAAATGTACAATGAAAAATAGATTAACTTCTGATCCATTGCAGCAAATGTCGGACTGCAGATAAGCTGTGAAAAGAGATAACAAAAACACTTATGACTAGCAATGCTAATGTAACGCTGGAGTCCTAAACGATGAATATAACAGCTGTTAACCTGTTTAGGAAGCAATTTTGACTTCTTCTTCTTCTTTTGTCGTCACAATGCTAACGGGTTGTTGGCCAGTGTCGTGATTTTCTGTTTTTGTCGTGCGCTGTTCTGGTGGCTTGGGGGAATTGCTATTTTTGCTCTTTGACAGGATTCTTCTATGCCATCTAACCATCTTTTCGTGGTCTTCCTCTCGCCTTCATTCCTGATGTTCTGTTGTAAAAGACTTTGTATACTGTGGAGTTTTGATGCATTCTTATTAAGTGGCCAAACCACTTCATTCTTTGTTTCTCAATGTAATTCAAGTAAGGTTCTGTGCCAACTTTATTTCTTATGCTGATGTTGGTGACTGTCTTTTCTGGTCTTGTTGATAATTTTACGCAGACAGTGCATTTCACATGTAATTGTTATTTTCTGGTAACACAAAGAAAGTTATATTTACTACACAAGAGATACCCCACAAAAATTATGCTACGAATTGTGTTATCAAAGCAACATCAGCTTTCAAAATCCTAAATAAAATATGGAACTCAAAGTTATCCATGTTAAAATGACATTATAGACAGCTTAGCATCATGGTACGGCACGAAAACAGTATCGGAACTTATAGCTAAAACAAGAAACCGAATCCTCGGTGAAAGAACATGATAACCAAAGCATGTTGGCATGCCACTTGATGATGTTGACATCGCCAAGTTTATGTTGAAACTTTGTAAAGGCGCGGCTTAGCTTCACTTCATCTTCACATAACATAAAACATCCTCGTGTCGATACATATTATTTCATCATGCCCATATCCAAGAGCTTTCTGCTGCGCAGCTGCCACGTTAGATCTGGTGTAAACTTTGCTTCCTTCGTATATATAAAATATTTCGTGTTAATATACAATTCTCGTGATATCGTTACATTATTTTATTAATTTAAAACTTTCATACCAATGTAAGTCTTGTTGTATTATCTACAAAACATTCATACCAATGTAAGTCTTGTTGTATTATCTACAAAACTTTCATACCAATGTAAGTCTTGTTGTATTATCTACAAAACTTTCATACCAATGTAAGTCTTGTTGTATTATCTACAAAACTTTCATACCAATGTAAGTCTTGTTGTATTATCTACAAAACTTTCATACCAATGTAAGTCTTGTTGTATTATCTACAAAACTTTCATACCAATGTAAGTCTTGTTGTATTATCTACAAAACTTTCATACCAATGTAAGTCTTGTTGTTATCTACAAACTTTCATACCAATGTAGATCTTGTTGTATATCTACAAAACTTTCATACCAATGTAAGTCTTGTATTATCTACAAAACTTTCATCAATGTAAGTCGTTTATTATCTACAAAACTTTCATACCAATGTAAGTCTGTATATTATCTACAAACTTTCATACCAAGTAGTCTTGTTGTTATCTACAAAACTTTCATACCAATGTAAGTCTTGTTGTATTATCTACAAAACTTTCATCCAATGTAAGTCTTGTTGTTATTATCTACAAAACTTTCATCCCATGTAAGTCTTGTATTATCTAAACGTTATACCAATGTAGTCTTGTTTATTATCTACAAAACTTTCATACCAATGTAAGTCTTGTTGTATTATCTACAAAACTTTCATACCAATGTAAGTCTTGTTGTATTATCTACAAAACTTTCATACCAATGTAAGTCTTGTTGTATTATCTACAAAACTTTCATACCAATGTAAGTCTTGTTGTATTATCTACAAAACTTTCATACCAATGTAAGTCATTTTGTATTATTCAAAACTTTCATACCAATGTAAGTCTTGTTGTATTATCTACAAAACTTTCATACCAATGTAAGATCTTGTTGTTATCTACAAAACTTTCATACCAATGTAAGTCTTGTTGTATTATCTACAAAACTTTCATACCAATGTAAGTCTTGTTGTATTATCTACAAAACTTTCATACCAATGTAAGTCTTGTTGTATTATCTACAAAACTTTCATACCAATGTAAGTCTTGTTGTATTATCTACAAACTTTCATACAAATGTAAGACATTGTGATTTATTCAAAACTTTCATACCAATGTAAGACATTTTGTGTTTATTCAAAACTTTCATACCAATGTAAGACATTTTGTTTGCTAGTAAACTTATAAAGGTATATAAACTTACACATAGGTTTAGTGGTAGTGAGCTCCATCATAATCCAAGCGTACATGGTTAAAACACCGCAACAGGCAGCTTAGAAGCAAATTTGTTCCTGCGTTTTTACGAACGGTAAAATATACCCCCATTCAGATAGCACTGCTAAACTAATGAACGTATAAGTGGTGCCTAGAAAATCAACAACTTGTTTACTGTGATTGATTGCGAAGTCATGTAAAAGATATGCTCCGACTTTCATTGATGTCATTTTCATAAAGGTATCAAAATCTCGGTGACATTAAATACATTGTTTTCTTTCAGATGCATCGAGCATGTGTACCTGCTTGCATAAATGGAGTGTGTCATGGGCAAGCTTGTGTTTGCGATGAGACCTACTATGGAGCAACTTGCAATTTAGACAGAGGTAATTTTCCACTTGCCATGTGGGTGTATTTGTGGCGTAGAGGTTAGGTGCTGGCTTCTCGTTCGAAAGTTACTCAGTTCGATCCCTAGTGGAGCCATCTGGATATTTTTTTCAAAGATCTCTGATCTCAATGTAGATCAGATCGATTTTCTAGTCCTATCGGAGACAGACGATAAAATGTAGGCCCCGAGTTCAAGTTGTGAACGTAAAAGATCCATGGCAATTGAAAATCAAGAAGAGAAGTCTGGAAAAGCGCTGCCCTAGCAAAATTCATTAGAAAAACTAAACAAAAACAATTACTACAAAATATTTACACCATCTTCTAAATTATATCGTGGACCGTCATCGGTGATATGAAGCTCGTGCACTGTCGCTAAGATCTCCTGTGTAAGAAAGATATAGGAGCACACATGGTTACTCAACGAAATGCAATGATGCTGGTCTTATCAATCAATCAATCAATCAATCAATACATGCTTTTTAAATATATATATTTTGTTTTTTGTCTTTGCATATATTCATGAGTTGTGTAACTGTAGCGATGAGAGTACTCCTGTTTCTATTTAATTCAAACATATTTCTGAGATATAACTGTATAATCAAATTGTACCGTCAGAGTATCTTCTTCTTCTTCTTCGACGCTCCATATCGACCACTTGTTAACCACTCTTTGTGATTTGTATGGGATCTGCAGCCTAAGAGCGATTGTACGTTGTTCCAGCTATGCTCCTACAAGTAGGCCAGCACATCCGATTTCTGGGATGCTTTTTATTTACTAGGGTAGCATCCCTAGGTCCCTACCTCAGTCGTCTCTTTTGACATGCCTTGCAGGTCTATGCTCCACTTTCAAGTCTCGGCAACCACATGATATAGCTATTATATCTTTTCTAACGATTTGTGTCTTTTCTAACGATTTGTGTCTTTTCTAACGATTTGTGTCTTTTCTAACGATTTGTGTCTTTTCTAACGATTTGTGTCTTTTCTAACGATTTGTCTTCAGTTATATCTTTTCTAACGATTTGTGTCTTTTCTAACGATTTATATCTTTTCTAACGATTTGTGTCTTTTCTAACGATTTATATCTTTTCTAACGATTTGTGTCTTTTCTAACGATTTGTGTCTTTTCTAACGATTTGTGTCTTTTCTAACGATTTGTGTCTTTTCTAACGATTTGTGTCTTTTCTAACGATTTGTGTCTTTTCTAACGATTTGTGTCTTTTCTAACGATTTGTGTCTTTTCTAACGATTTGTGTCTTTTCTAACGATTTGTGTCTTTTCTAACGATTTGTGTCTTTTCTAACGATTTATATCTTTTCTAAAGATTTGTGTCTTTTCTAACGATTTGTGTCTTTTCTAACGATTTGTGTCTTTTCTAACGATTTGTGTCTTTTCTAACGATTTGTGTCTTGTTGTAGCATCATGTCTACTTATATGTCTCAAACACCTAACCTTTCTCATTCTTGATTGTAGTATCAGTCAATCAATCAATCAATCAATAATCAGATAGTTTTATTTGATTTGAGTTTCTTCTTAGATATATATATTTTTTATCTTCTTGTCTATTTACGGATCTAACGATTCTGTTACACTTATATTCAAAAGCACATAAATGCTTATCCCTCGCATTGTTAAATGTCCATGTTTCACCCACATACGTTGCAAATAGGAATAAGCATACTTTTAATATTCTGATTTTTACCCCATAACAGTTCCATTCCATACTGTTTTCAGCTGTTTAATTTTTGTAACGCTAATTGTGCACTTCTTTTAATATCCTTCTTACCATTTTCATATCTTGTCTGAAGTGAACCAAGATGTTCATAACTGTTCACATTTTTCACCTGACATGTTAATATGGTACGAGTATATTCATTTTAAATGTTTAATGTTCAAAACTGTTCACATTTTCTATTTGAAATGTTAATATGGTATATTTTTTGTTAATTGCCTGTTATAACCCTTGTTACACCACCTGGTATATTGGGCAATACGGTGTTAGGCCTGTATTTTTCATTGACCATCGTCACACGATGGATGATGTGGTCAACATCACGTCGACCGCCTTAACTTTCCAGCGCTTTTCCCTTAATCCAAAATGGAGCTGGGTCGACCTGAGAGCCGTTACGATCGAACAAAAATTTCTCGTCCACTTTGGAGTTGAACCCGAACCCGCCCGCGTGGTGTCAGGGCTCGTAAGGAGCAAAGAATAGTACCACTGCGACCTACAAGGCATGTCGTAAACGTCGAGTGGTGCAGAACCTAGGGAAGATACGATAGTAAATAAAAAGAATCGCAGAAATCGGATGTGCTGGCCTTCTTGTAGGCGCATAACTGGAACAAAGTACAATCGCTCTTAGGCTCAGACCTCATACAAATCACACAGAGTGGTTAACAAGTATTCGATATGGAGCGTTCAAAGAAAAAGACGAACCCGAACCACTAGCGTAAGAAGCTAGCTCACCAGCAACTACGCCACTGTGGTTCTCATTATGGTACACTAATGATTGATTGATGTACTGCTTGATTGATGTACTGCTTGATTGATGTACTGCTTGATTGATGTACTGATTGATTGATGTACTGATTGATTGATGTACTGCTTGATTGATGTACTGCTTGATTGATGTATTAATCAACTGATTGTCTGATTCATGTTTCAGCTCAAGTGATATGTGAGAACGAGACTATGTTTGTCAATATTAACCCAATAGATAATTTCAAGGGACTCATCTATGTCCGGGATAACACAAACTGCTTTCTTTCCTATAACACGGTTGGTTCTGTCACTACGATCGTCAATGTTAATGCAACCATATTGTATTGTGATGTTATATGCCTGCCAGTGTTAGTCTGGTTTTACATTGAATGTCAAGTTGCATGTCTGGCAGTGCTATAATTCGTTCCAAAATGTGTGAACATCTTTACAAACCGATATAAAATCATTCACTTACATAAGTTATTGATTTTTACATTTTGCTATTGATAACAGTCACGACCTTTCTAAAGTATTTTTTGCCCAACTAAACCTTTAGTGACGTAAGATTTTACTTATATGTTATTAGTAAAATAACAGCGATGTTGATTTAGTATACACGTAGAATTTTAACAGTGCCGTAGTCAAGTTTAAAAAAAAAAATTATTATGTATTTGCGTGCTAAACATACAATTCAGCGCAAGTGAAAATCGGGAATCCCGTGGAATGAATCATTTCACATTGTATTCAAAACCATTGTCATTGGCGTATGCACACACCCTTTATTTTCATTGATAGAAGTGAAAGGTATCATTTGTTCACTATGTCACATTTCTTTTTATAATACGTAGTAGGGATATTCCATTGCAAACATTCGCCACCATTTTGTGTATTAATAATAATAATAATTCCTCTCGTACTGTTATACGTTACATAGGGCCTGCAAGTAATTTCTCCATACCGCTCTATCCTGGGCAACTCGCTCAATCTCCTCCATGGAACTGAGACCGATATTTCCTGCCTCTCTCAGCAAAATTCGTTTCAGGGTCTCCTTAGGTCGACCTCTCTTTCTTGAACCCTTTGCATCCCACTTCAATGCCTGCTTTGATATTCGTTGATCATTTCTCCTCAAGGTGTGTCCAACATATCTCCATCTTCTCTTTCTTATAACAGTTGTCACTAGTGGTTGACCAGACATATCTTTCATTTCATCACCTCTCCTGAATTCATTCCATTTTATATTCATTATTTTTCGCAGACATCTATTTTCAAATGCATTCAACTTTGCTTTCTATATCTTTAGTCATTTTGCAACTCTCGCTAGCATATGTTAGGATTGACACAACATTTTAATTGAAAATTCGTAATTTAGTTTTAATACTATATAACTTGCAGTTCCATATTTTATTTAGACTTTTAAAAGCTGATGTTGCTTTGCCAATTCGTATCATAATTTCTTTTTAACATTTCCTGTGCAATCAAATTGCTACCTAAATAGGTGAACTGCTGTGTTATTTTTATCATTTTAGATTCCAGTGTGATATCTGCATTACTTCCATAGGTGTCTTCATTATATTTGTTTTTTCATAGCTTATCTGCAGCCCAACTTTTGATGCTATAGATGACAAGTTGTCTGTTTTTCTTTGCATATCTTGGTTGTTTCTACTTAACAAGGCAATATCATCTGCAAAATCCAAATCTTCTAGTTGACTATTTTCTACCCAATCGATGCCAGTTTCGCCTCTGCAACATTTTCGCATCCCCCAGTCAATGGCCACTCCAAACAATAGCGGAGATAGAATATTTTGTGTATTACTGTAAATTAAAAACTGTGATTATCATGTTGTTGTGATTATGCAAAATTATATAACAGAAAAGGTGTTTTGCATCAACCATTGTTGCATAGTTTATAAGAACTATGAACAATGAATTCGTAAGGTATATAAAACTTCCTTCAAAATATGACTATTATCCATCCTGTAGATTTCATACAAATTAAATATTAGTGTGTTCACGAATTTTGAAACGAACTATAGTCTGGTTATACAGTGATTGTCATGATTCGGTTCTATCAGTGCTAAATCAGTTAGTATAGCTGCCTCAAATACAACATGAAGATCAACATTCAAAAGACAGAAGTCATGACAAAAATAAACAGAGAACATAAAGATATCAACGTACAAATAAATGACAAAACGGTAAAGCAGGTGCAAGAATTCAAATACCTTGGAAGTATCTTCACATCTGATAGTAGACTGGACAGAGAGATCGAAACTAGAATCCAGCAAGCCAACAACATTACATACCAGCTTACCCCAATCTTGAAACACCCAGCAATTCCAGTAGAGACTAAAAAGACAGATTATAAATGCAATCTTTATACCAACACTGTGCTACCAGTGCCAAACATAGGCACTGACAACAGACCAAAAAAGGAAAATTACCAATGTGAAATGAGATGCTTGAGGAAAGCGGAAAATAAAACAAGAAGGGACCACATGAGAAATAAAGAAATTGGAAGAACAATTGGAATAACACTTGTTGTTAGATTCATTGAAAAGCAGAGACTCACATGGTTTGGTCACTTGCCGAATCAGGACAATATCGATCAGTTCACATGTGCATTTTTTAAGATTGGTGATGGATCTACGGAGTTCGTGCTTTGTGCAACATTCTCGGCATTTCTGACATGAGGGACATGGAGTCATATGGGGAAACCCTCGACAATGAAGTCAATCCTTCGTCATTATACTCATTTTAGACATTATACTCATTTTAGACATTATACTCATTTTAGACATTATACTCATTTTAGACATTATACTCATTTTAGACATTATACTCATTTTAGTCATTATACTCATTTTAGACATTATACTCATTTTAGACATTATACTCATTTTAGACATTATACTCATTTTAGTCATTGAGAAATAAGTGGTTTTCTCAGGGGTTCTCATGCCGTAGAGGTTAGGTGCGTATCTCATGCCAACATTTGCAATGTTTGTTTACTCGTGGAGCCATCTGAATATTTTTCCAGATCCTTGATCTCAGTGTAGGTGAGATCGGGTTCCAAGTCCTATCGGAGACGGACGGTAAAACGTAGGTCCCGTGTTCAATTTGAGCACGTAAAAGAACCATTGGCAGTTCGAAATCGAGCAGAACAGGCTGGAAAGCCACTATCCAGGCTAAATTCATTAGAAAATATTAAAAACAAAATTCCTACAAAAATATCTTCACCATCTTCAAAATTTCATGGGAGACCCACGCCGGTGCTACCGAGTTCATGCACTGCAGCTGAGATCTTCCTGTGTAAGAAAGAGATCGGAGCACACATGGTTACTCAGCGAAGTGCAATGATGATGGTCATATTAATCAATCAAACAATAAATCAATAAGTGATTTTTCACTTTTCTCTTGAACTGCCATTGTTGAGTTCTCGATTACTACATTTGATGCTGATAATATTAATATGTTTTCATCGTATGGATAGTGTGGATATTCATTTGTTGTTGTTAATATTTTCTAGATCCCAGCAACCGGCAATGACACTGCAATAGGTGACGGACCCAACACTCCAGGAATGACAGGATGGTCGAGGACATTCCCATCCACTGATTCAAACTGTGCTGGTATTCCTACCAGCATTGCTAATGTGAGTTAACATATCATTTAAATCAAGTGCCGTGCCGGTTAGCGTAGGCAATCATGTCTCTCCACATCTGTCTGTCTCTGGTACAATCTATCAACGCCTTCACCAAACCACGATTTCAAGTCTTCCGGAATTGTATACATTTGTTACCCTATCTCTCTCTCTTTCCCTTTATTTTGCCTGTTGTCACCAAATGTTCTAAACCGCCCCTTCTAATTATATGTCTGAAAAACCTTGATAGTCTGCTTCTTATTCGATTGATTAGATTTCGATATGAATATATCTCCGACAATACATACATATTGTTGTTACATGTATATGTTAACATATTGAGCTAACATATACATATTGAATTCAACATGTGGCGAGATCGGTCTATTGTTCCATAATCCCTGATTCATTGTAGGTTTTGTTTTTTGTTTGCTTGTTTGCGTTTGTTCGTATCAGCCAAGTTATCTACTCCTTATGATATGTGTGATATGTGTGATATGTGTGATATGTGTGATATGTATGATATGTGTGGTGTGCGCCGGGAAAGTGCGTTCGTAGCCAACCCGTTTACTTGCTACTTCGTGTGAGATCATCATTATTAAATAGCTTGTAGTGAGCAGAACTTTGCCACCCCAACAATCCTTCGAATTTCTCTCTCATTGGCCAGATGTCTCGCCTCTGCAGCCATCACGTTCAAACCATCGATTACATCCTGAATCCATCTTCTCAGTGATCTTCCTCTTTTTCTCTTTGCCGGTATTCCTCCTTCCATGATGGGTTTCTCCTTCGTGTCTCTTTATATATCCAAAATACTCAAATTTTCTCTTTCTTATATGTAGTATCAGCCAGTTTCTTTTATTTTGAGTTCTGTAGGATAGAAAACTCAAAATATTGGCCAAAGTATATTATCCAAAGGGGCACAAATTTGGTATCAATATATCATTCAATCAACATGTTTCTTTAAGTTTTACGGGGTCTCTGTGCCGTAGAGGTTAGGTACTCGTCTCTCGTGTCAAAGGTACCAGGTTCGCTCCCTCGTGGAGCCATCTGGATAGTTTTCTAGAGATCCCGGATTTCAGTGTAGGTGAGATTGAGTTCCTAGTCCTATCGGAGACGGACGATAAAACGAAGGTCCCGTGTTCAATTTGAGCACGTAAAAGAACCCTTGGCGGTTCAAAATCGAGTAGAGCAGGCTGGAAAGCAGCTGCCTGGACAAAACTCATTAGTAAGTATTTTAACAAAAATTAAATTCCTACACGAAAGTCTTCACTATTTTCAAAATTGCATCGGGGACCCTCGCCGGTGCTACGGAGTTTGTGCACTGCAGCTGAGACCTTCTTGTGTAAGAAAGAGATCAGAGCAAACATGGCTACTCACTGAAGTACAATGATGATGCTCCTATCAATCAATCAATCAATCAATTAATCAATTAACGTGTTTGTTTACTTTTTGCATCAGCAAGTGTATGTACAAGCTGTAGCTTTTTTATTGTTTGACTTCTTTCTTCTTTTATCGTCACACTGTTACCGGGTTGTTACCCAGTGTCGCGTTTTTGTTTTTGTCTTTCGATGTTCT